>JAJKFI010000050.1:10565702-10700432 GCA_029204185.1 Lerista edwardsae
TTTCCCTCCAGGCAAGTACCATCTTAAGCCTTTGGCTTGCCGGAGGCGCGAGCCTCTGGCGCGAGCCAAAGGGCTCTTTGCCCATGGCTCTTCGCCTGGGGAGCTGAGACTGGAGCCAAGAACATCTGCTGCTGTGCCTGCTTCCCTCAGTGTTCATCTCCCGTGGACCATCAGGCTCCAACCACGTTTTTACTTTTGGAGCCTAGTCGCCTGTCAACAAGCCACCACCAGCCATTTTAACTGAGTGAGTGATAGTATGATTGTGACTTTCTGGCCGGAGTGAGAGTCTGGCCAGGAGAGTGGAAGGCTATCCCTGCCTCTGTGAGAGGGGGGCAGGGAGGGAAGGAGCGAGGACCTCTGCCTCTGTGAGAGAGAGGCAGAGGCCTGCAGCAGCCCAAGCCTCAGTGTGAGGGGGGTGAGGGCTGCTGCACTGGTTTGTTGGTGGGGAGTGTGTGTGTGTGCGTGTCTGTGTTTTTTAGTCTTTGTATCTGCGCTGGTGGTTGGCTTGCAGGTCGCTCCCGCCGGAATTATGTGCTTGACACCTCGAGGGAGCTCAGGGGAGGGCAGGGAGGCCACCATCAGCAGAGTTACGGGTTACGGAAGATATGGCGGTGGGGGCAGGGCCGGACAGTACAGGAAAAGGAGGGTCAGTCGTAGACAGACTGTCCCTCTTTCTGGCCCTTCCCTCATCCCTCTGACCCCTGGTTCTTCTGGCAACAGTCCCCTGAGTCTGAAGCTGCTGCTTCTGAATGCCAGGTCGGTGAATAATAAGACTTATCCATGATTTAATCTTGGAGGAGAAAGCCGACCTGGTATGTATCACGGAGACCTGGCTGGATGAGCTGGGAGGGGTTAGTCTTTCCCAGATTTGTCCGCCGGGTTTCCGGGTACTTCAGCAGCCACGACTACAGGGGCGGGGAGGTGGGGTTGCGATGGTCTATCGGGATTCCATCTGTCTCACCAGATACCCTGTTCAGCAGTCCACCGGGTTTGAGTGCCTTCGCGTTGTGTTGGAGGGGCGAGACAGAACAGGGATTCTGTTGGTGTACCGCCCGCCTTGCTGCCCAGCAGTCTCCCTGCCTGAGCTGACGGAGCTGGTCTCGAGCGTGGTGTTGGAGTCCCCCCGCCTTCTGGTGTTGGGGGACTTTAATGTCCATGCCGAGGCCCCGGGAACACCTGCAGCTCAGGATTTCATGGCCTCCATGGCAACCATGGGTCTGTCTCAAAGAATATCTGCCCCGACGCATGAGGCGGGACACACGCTGGACCTGGTGTTTACTGCGGGGCAGGTTGATGGTGATCTGGAGGTGGAGGAGATTAAGATCACTCCTTTGTCATGGACAGATCACTGTCTGGTGGGATTTAGGCTCGTTGCGGCTTCTCACCTCTGCAATGGCGGGGGATCACATTTTATGATCCGCCCTCGGAGGCTGATGGATCCAGACGGATTCCTGAGGGCTCTGGGGGATTTTCCTGTTGCCAGAGTTGGAGACCCACCCGGTGCCCTGGTCGACCTCTGGAATACGGAGATGGCCAGGGCCCTGGATGAGATCGCTCCTGAGCGTCCTTTGCCCAGTCGCAGAATCGGAGCGGCTCCTTGGTTTTCTGAGGAGCTGCGAACGATGAAGCGGCAGAGCAGACGACTAGAGCGTCGGTGGTGAAAGACTCGTGCCGAATCTGACCGGACACGGGCTAGGGCCCAATTAAAAGCTTATTCCAGAGCAGTGGTGGCAGCTAAGAGGGCACACCTCTCTGCCACCATTGCATCTGCAGAGAACCGTCCGGCTGAGCTCTTCCGTGTGGTCCGCAGGTTTTTACATCTTGCCCCTCTTACTGGTAGGGAGGAGCACACGGAGGCTCGCTGTGACGAGTTCGCAAAACACTTTGCAGATAAGGTCGATCAGATCCGGCATGACTTGGACGCCGCTGTGGGCATATCTAGTGATGTCCCTGGGGAACCTGTCTATCCTACCATTTGGGATTCTTTTCAGCTTGTAGAGCCTGAGGATGTGGACAGGATTCTCTGGAGTGTGAGACCTGCTGCTTGCCCGCTCGACCCTTGCCCGGCATGGCTAATTAGAGCTGCCCGGGGAGGGCTGGCCGAGTGGACAGGGAGGGTGGTGAATTCATCTCTGAGGGAGGGGGTGCTCCCGCCTGCTTTGAAGCAGGCGATGGTTCGCCCCCTCCTGAAGAAGCCCTCCCTGGATCCCACAAATTTAAACAACTTTCGGCCAGTCTCCAATATCCCATTTCTGGGTAAGGTGATTGAGCGGGTGGTGGCGTCCCAGCTTCAGAGGGTTCTGGAGGAAACGGATTATCTGGACCCATTCCAATCTGGCTTCAGGCCGGGGTTCGGGACGGAGACTGCCTTGGTCGCCTTGGTGGATGACCTGCGCCGGGGAATGGACGGGGGAAGTGCGACCCTGTTAGTCCTACTGGACCTCTCGGCGGCTTTCGACACCATCGACCATGGTGTCCTTCTGGGTCGGCTGGCCGGGTTGGGGCTTGGAGGCACTGTTTTGAAGTGGTTCCGCTCCTTCCTGGCTGACAGATCCCAGAAGGTGGTGCTGGGGGAGGCTTGTTCGGCACCCCGACCTCTCAGGTTTGGGGTGCCACAAGGTTCCATCTTATCCCCCATGCTCTTTAACATCTACATGAAACCGCTGGGAGAGGTCATCCGGGGGTTTGGAGTGGGGTGCCATCAATATGCTGATGACACCCAACTTTATCTCTCCTTTCCCCCTGATTCTGAGGAGGCGGTTGAGGTCCTGGATCGCTGTCTGGAGGCAGTTGGGGGCTGGATGCGGGCGAACAAGCTGAAATTAAATCCGGATAAGACAGAGGTGCTTTTGGTTCGGAAATCCACGGCTCGGGTATTGGACTATCGTCCTGCTCTGAATGGGGTCGCACTTCCTCTGAAGGAGCAGGTTCGCAGCTTGGGGGTTCTCCTGGATTCACAGCTACACCTGGACTCCCAGGTGGCGGCTGTGGCCAGGGGAGCCTTTGCTCAGCTTCGGCTGATCCGCCAGCTGCGGCCGTACCTGAGCTGTGCGGACCTGGCCACTGTGACCCATGCCCTAGTGACATCTAGATTAGATTATTGCAATGCGCTCTACGTGGGGCTGCCTTTGAAGACGGTCCGGAAATTACAACTAGTACAGAACGCGGCGGCTCGGGTGGTTGCTGGAGCACGTCGGTTTGACTCTGTCGAGCCGCTGCTTCGGCGACTACACTGGCTGCCGGTTCTGTTCCGGGCCCAATTCAAAGTGCTAGTTTTGACTTTTAAAGCCCTTTACGGCTCGGGTCCGGGGTATTTGAGGGACCGCCTTCTTCCATATAATCCAACCCGTACTCTTAGATCATCTGGGGGGGGCCCTCCTGACTGTGCCGCCACCAGGAGAAGTGAGAGGGGTGGCGGCCAGGAAGAGGGCCTTTTCGGTGGTGGCCCCCCAACTCTGGAACACCCTCCCCTTAGAATTGAGAACTGCTCCCTCTTTGTTTATATTTCGGCGGGGGCTGAAGACCTTTTTATTCCAAAAAGCTTTTAATTGTTGACAGGCTGGCTGGTTATTATAACCCACGGGGCTTGTTGTTTTTATATTGTTTTTAAATTTGTTTTTAATTGTGTTCTTAATTTTTGATTGTATTGTTTAATTCTGTTTTAATTGTTTTTAATTGTGAATTGTTATATTGTTTTTATATCTATATTGTAATGCCGCCTTGGGTGCCTTCGGGCACAATAAGGCGGGGTACAAATCTAATAATAAATAAATAAATAAATAAATAAATAAAATACAACCATCCAAATCATATTTTAAACATGACTTTCATATTTGTAATAATGCTTCAACTTCATAAACATAGTTTCCTACTCCCAAATGTCAGTAGATACCATTTTATATGATATAGATATCAGGGGTGTTTGGCTGTATTGCGGCAAGCCTCTATACATTAAATAGGAGAGAATAAAGTAACTTCCCTAGAAATAATGAAGATGAAGTAATGAAGAGAGCTACACCAGGGCTGGTACGGTTTATCCCCCAGTCCAATCTTAACTGAAGTCTTTAATCTTAAAATTAATGAAAGTGCTATTTTGCTAGGCTGCTGTGCTAAATTAAAGTGGCAAATTAAAGTTGCTAAGTACTTTATTGATTCTTTCTTCATGCCTTCTAACCAAGGGCGCCAACTGGCTCGGAACATTAGGGGTGCTGAGTAGCCACGCCCCCCGACATCACCACGTCTGATGTAGCCACGCCCCCTGATATCACCACACCCCCTGTCATAGCGACCCAGGCCACGATGCAAAGCGCTCAATTGCTGCGGTCTGGGCTCGGAAGAGGCAGTCTGACTGTCCGTCCCCCGCCCAGTCCTTTGAGCTCTGCCTTCTTTGGCTGCCTGCTTCCTCCAAGAGGTCCCCAAGCGCAACGTGCCAGAGAAGCGCCTCAGTTCTCCTTGCATTTGCCTCCCCTCCAACTAGGCTGCTTATGCTGGCAGCCATGGCGGCCTCTTGCGGCAGCAAGTCCCACTGGCTAGCCCTGCCTCATGCAAAGCAAGCAGCCTTTTGGGTTTGCACTTTAGGGAGCGTGCATCAGTGTTCCTGGAGCACTCGCTTCGCACGTGGCCGGGTCACAGTTCTCCCGCATCCCAGAGGGCAGCTGTCTGGTCCGCCACCTGCCCGTGCCCCGCAGTGGCTCTGCACATAGGTCCGATCCTCCTGTACTGTCGCTGGATGGGGCTCCGGTGTGCAGGGTGGGCCAAGCACTTGGCACTGCAGGACCTCCCGAGATGGCATGCCCCTTGATCCCGCACCTGCCTGCCCGCCCACGCGCTCACCTGCAGTCCCTTGTATCACGGCACCCCGTGTTTGGTGTTGGACCGGGAGTGCACCTGTTCATCGCATTGCCCTCGGCTCAGCGGAGCACCCCCAAAAATATATTGTGGGTGCTGACAGCATACCAGCACCCATGGAGTTGGGGCTACTGCTTCTAACAGCAGTCAGGTGTACAGAAATTGAAATGATGACACATCTACTAGCACAGGGATAAAGTGACAGGAGAAACTTTGTCGTCTTCTGGCCAGTGCAAACCTATAACTGGTTCCCCACAAACTACAGCTGGCAAATACAGGTACCAAGATTGGATGTGCAGGTTCCTTCTCCTCGCCTTTCCCATATAGGTTTTAACCATGGCTTAGAGTCCAATCCTGTCCTCCTTTCCCACTACTTTGCTGGTGCAGCCATACCAAAAAGGAGCACACTATATCCAGCAGGGGAGTGGATCAGGAAGCTTCAGAGGGGACAGGGGTTTAAATTCCCTCCATAAGCCTCCTGCTCACAAAGGGTCTTCTCAGACCTCCACCCACTCTTTAGCTGGCACAAATTCAAGTAGCAGAAAGGAATGAGGTGACTGCTAACAGAGGGGATAGGATCCAGCAATCCACTCCCTCCCACAGCCTGTCTACCCCCACTCCTCCCCCCACCAAGTTCTGCCCTCCCACTGCGGCTGCCTCGTTCCACCCGACCCCTTTCCTCCTCCACTGCTGTCTAACGCCTTGGTAGGTCCATGACAATCCCCTGATGTGTGCAAGATGGCGCCTGCCTTTCCACAAGCACACTGGCAGCGCGCCATCCGTACACTGCCAGAAGTGATTTCATGACTGCCGTAAGGCAGTTAACACTGGCAGGACACTAATTGGCCTCTGATGTAGCACGCCTGTGATGAAATTGGTCTAGTTGCACTGATGTTCAATGCTTTAAAAAGGTGTTCCAAGTATCCACGGTTTCGGTTATCCACAATGGGGTCCAGAACAGAACCCCAGCAGATTACCATGGCATGCCTGTATTCATGCTTACTTGGAGGCAAGTCTGATAGTACTCAGTGGGAATCGCTGTCAGGTAAGCTTGTGTTGGATTGCAATATTAGTATAATGGAGCTCTTATACTATACACAATTTTTCACACAACTGCATTAAATTAGAATTGTTTCATCCATTTTTTTTAAAAAAATTATGATTTAATCAGGGCTTGTTTGACTCTAATATTTGATTAGTTATTTGATTAGTGTAGGAAGACCAAGCTTTTTCCCCATTCCTTTTTACATTTACACACTAGAACTAAAATTATTTTTAAAAAATGGTTCATCCACCTTCAATCCCACCATACCAGTTAATCAAAATGATGTTCCTTGATTAATATACCATTTTAAATCAGTTACACACTTTCGGTCCTAATGGTTGTACTACTGCATGTTAACATTTTTCAAGTGTTGAGTAATTTACTTCATTGAACTCTTGCAGGCCGTTTTGTATTTAGTCTGTATCGTTAAAGACAACAGTTGCTGGAATCGGATGGATAAGGTTGTAAATTAGTATACTGACTAGTCCAATATTGACTAGTCCTGCTGAATTTCAGCTGTCGTCTGTAATGCAGACAGGAAGTCAGCTCAGTGATATGAGAATGACTGTAGAGCATCATTCTGGACCGTTACTGCTAGAAATAACTTCCTGCTTCTAACATGCTACATTTTGTAAGTTTTGGCTAATTATTCATCTTAATGCCCAGTAGGTGGCAATAAAGGCTAAATCAATTTTCTCCTGAGACAATCAGTTGCCTGGAAAGCCACTCCTGGAGGAGAGCAACACTTGGATTCTACTAAAATCAGAAGTGCTCCATGTATATTTGAGGGGAATGAATACAAGCTGTTTTCAATGGGGCCCAAGCAGGAGGGAATGTAGAGGATAGTGGCACCAAAATCCCAGGAAATTTAGAGCGCAATCCTTAACTGGAGTTAGGCTGGCATAACTGAAACCAGCAAAGTTTAGCCAGCACAAGGGCCACCATAAAGCGTGTTTGGACTACTCTCAGAGTCAGGGAGGATGGCTCACGTCTGTGTGCTGGCCTCTGACTCCCAAGAGGGGTCCAAACATACTTCACGGTGTCACTTGTGCTGGCCAACCTTTGCTGGCTTAGTTTATGCCAGCCTAACTCAGTTTAGGATTACGCCCTTAATTTGTGTAGCTAGGTTAGCATGGGATGGATAGAGTCAATAGAGGGATGTTATTTTCCCTCTCTCACAGCTCCAGAATCAGGGGTAAAAGGTAAAGATTTCCCCACGACCGAATGGTCTAGTCATGACCAACTGTAGGGGGCGGTGCTCATCTCCGTTTCAAAGCCTGTAGAGCCGGTGTTTGTCTGAAGACAAGCTTCCGTGGTCATGTGGCTGGCATGACTGTACACCGTAGCGCACGGAACGCTGTTCCCTGCCCACCGAAGTGGTCCCTATTTATCGACTTGCATTTAGGTGCTTTTGAACTGCTAGGTTGGCAGGAGCTGGGACAAGCAATCCACTAAAACTGAGTGTTGGGAGAGTTAGAATGAATAAAAGGAAATACTTTTTTTACCCAGTGGGTAATTAATCTGTGGAACTCCTTGCCGCAGGAGGTGGCAGTGGCGGCGGCGGCATCTGGCCTAGGTGCCTTCAGAAAGGAGATTGGACAGATTTCTGGAGGAAAAGTCCATTGTGGGCTATAGGCCATGATGGGTTGTGCAACCTCCTTACATTAATAGTAGGCTACTTCAGAATACCAGGTGCAAGGGAGTGATAACAGGATGCAGGATGTCTACTGGGCTCCCTGAGCTCCCTGATGGGCCACAGTGAGATATAGGTAGCTGGACTAGATGGACCCTTGGCCTGATCTGGCTGTGTGAAAGAATGTTGCCGTTGTGGGCTGCCTGTTGTGTCCCTTCTGTGGGTGCTCAGTTCACCTGAAGAGAAACACCTTGAACTGGCTATACTAAGAAAGCCTAGTTTTTGGTTACTCAGTGAGTTAAAGGGTGACTCCTCTTTCATTAGAAGGATTTGGCCTGGGATTATTTGTTCTAGAGAGGATATGGGATTTAAGACCCAGATAGGAATCAAAGTTTGATTCATTCATCCTTCCACAATCAAATTCCACAATGTTTATTCCCTAGAATCATACAGGTATCTATATATATAAAAACAGACGTGGGTATGTATGTGTGTATGTATGTCTGTATGTCTGTATGTATGTTATTTATAGGCGTCTCCGTGCCTTGAGCCACAGCCACGAAACTTGGCACACACGTACCTTGCAGCCTGGCAAAGGACACTGCGGGGGTCAGACCCCCCTACAGCCCCCCGTTTTTCGGGGAGGGGGGCCAGATCGTCAGGAACCAAGGGGATTGCATTGGGCTACAGGTCTGCTGCCACCCTGTGGTCACAGACGATTCTGCAGGGTATATGATACACAGGGAAAGCGAAACCGAAAGCAATTTGCACTGCTAGAGTTGCAAATGATCCAGAGAGTTCCAGCACCCGGTCGGATCTGACCTATTTCCAGAGAGCTAGCTGGCCACCTCTTCCACTTTCTCATACTTCAGTGCTATCCTAACACACGACCTGCAGACACTGATCAGTGAATATGCCTGCTTCATCTTGCCCTTGTACGTGATTGTGTCCCTGTCTCCTCATTGTTATTCCTGCTCCTGGAGGTGAAACTAGAAATGTGGGTTACAAACAGGTTTTGGGTTAAATTAAGATTACTGTGAGTGTCTCACACTGCCACGGGACCTGCAGACATTGATCACTGACTGTGACAATTTCAGTACGATCCTTTTCTTGATTCTGTCCCTGTATTCATTCCTTCTCCTACTACACTGGGGATACTTTGTCCCCCGGGCAACGCCGGGTAACAACAAGCTAGTCACAAATAAATGTAAAGAAACCAGATGGACTTCTTTTGCAAATTCATTAAATTGCATCCTGAAGAGAACCTGGGCTTTAGCCAAGTGATAGCAATGCAGAATGAGGCTTTAAACCTTTTCCTGCCACTTATTTTTCAGGTCTAGATCATCTCCTCCTCAGCTATTTTTCTTCCTGGATTTCTCCTTGTTTCACCTTACCTTCATTATGGAGAGGCTATCAAAAATGGCCCATTCACAATGAGTAAAACTACTTGCCTTTTTTTAAAGACATGAGGACTCTCACATGATTTTCATGATCCGCATGATAAGGCATTTATAAACATCATGGGCGTGGATTGCTTTCCAGCAGGGAAACTATATTCAGCAGCGTCCTCATGGCGACTGAAACAAGTTTAAACCGTCTGTTTCAGAAGGACAAAGATGACTTGGGATTGTGGGGGGGGGGATTCATATATAATTGCTACAGGTTAATTTGACCATCCTGCTCTGGAAGTGAGCAATTGGCCAAAACAAGATGGTGCATTGTCTGTATGCGCACATGTGTGTTACAAATCTTCCTCCTACTGTCCAGAAATCAGACTGTTAACACATGCTTGGCTCGAAAGGTCTGTGTAAAGAAAATGCATAGTCGCCATAAAAGGTAAAGGTTTCCCCACGACCGAATGGTCTAGTCGTGACCGACTGTAGGGGGTTGTGCTCATCTCCGTTTCAAAGCCTGTAGAGCCAGCGTTTTGTCCGAGGACAAGCTTCCGTGGTCATGTGGCCGGCATGACTGTACACCGTAGCGCACGGAACGCCGTTCCCTGCCCACCGAAGTGGTCCCTATTTATCGACTTGCATTTAGGTGCTTTCGAACTGCTAGGTTGGCAGGAGCTGGGACAAGCAACAGGAGCTCACTCCGTCACGCAGTCTTGAACTCCCAACTTTGCGGTCGGAAAGCCCAGCAACAGCGGATTAACTCGCTGCGCCACCACGTCCCTGTATAGTCGCCATAAGATCCCATTATCATATTTCCTGGAGAAATCTAGAGAGCAGTGGCATACGAAGCAGCTGGCCAGGGTGTCCCAGGCATCAGGCACATGGGATGTCTGAGAAGGCAGTAGTGCACTGGAGTGGCACAGCCCACCCTCCGCAGTGCTCTGTATGTTTCCCAGGCTCAGTTGGGGGACACAGTGCTCGTCGCTTAAAGCAGCAAGCACTGCGAAGTTGAACCTGTCTGTCCTTGCCTCCATTTGGCACCATAATGGAAGGAGTGGTGATGTTAAGCAAGGGAGTCACGCAGGTGGTGACATTCCCACTTCACCTGGCCCTGGGTGCCAGAAGGCACATCACTGCTAGTGAGAAACAGAGAGATCTGTAACGAGTATGAGCAATGCTTCTTCTCCCTGCTTAATTGTAGTCCAGGAGAGTGTTTGGAGCGAAGAGTTTCATTTCCTAGAGACATGGGAACCCTGAAAAGAAGCTTTTTAGTTTCACTAGGGAATTTTGAAGCTCAGAGCTCAGTTTTCCCTCCTTTCGTTTAGTTGACTTACTTTCCTTTTGTGCAGCGAGCCCTCCTTGGATTTAACTGTGGGCACGTTTTCCCTTTAGGGTTCAGTTGAGGAAAGCCTCTGTTCCAGCTCACTGGCTGTTGGCCAGAACAGTTGGGCTCCATGCCAAAAGCGGTGTGCTTTAAAGAGACAGTGTTTTGTTTCTCCTTTTGATATTCTTTCCCATCTTTTTTTCGTTAGTGCCAGATGTCCCCAGTCTTTGACCACCCTCAGACTTCCTATAAACCAACTGCTGTCAAAGTTCAGGCTAGAGCGAAAGGGGAAATGGGAACTTTTCCTTTTTAATATTTAGCTCTCGCTCCTGATGGTTCTTGCCCTTAATCAAAGCTAATCTTTGAAAAATCAGAAAAAACAAGAGTGTTATTAGCTCGGTATCTCGTGCAGTGCTCCTGCATTGCAGTATCACAGTGCTAAGCATAAGAACTGGTGAGAGAAAACCTAATGACTTGAGTCATCAGTCGTTTGTAAAGGAATTGGGATTCTTCTATTTCTGAAATTAATATCTGCTGACGCTGGTTGTACGTGTGTAAATTCTTTCCAGCCTGAAGAAATGCTGACAGTTGGTGGCTTGTCACAGTGTTTTTTCCTCCCATTCAATTGTTTTGCATACAAATATTTTTTGGAAAATACATCTGTTTTGCAACAGTCAAGGGCTAATCTTGCTGTCTTAACATTTTGTTTCAAGTAGCAGTTTTTCCACTGCTAGGCTAGCACAAGGCTTCTTAGGTTGGTCTTTTATGGCCTGATTTTTATATTGGCAGCAGCAATCTAGGGGCTGTAACACTGGCCTGGAAGGAATCATCCTTGCCTAAATGATTGCTGTTTTGTTTTCTAATTTTACATGATACAAGAGCAGCTGTGCTAGTTTTTTTTTAATCGTTTTATTTTTTATACATATAATATAGGTATGGGGAATGGAGAGGATAGTACATAGGAAGTTCTTATGTTTAACTGGACTTACATCTCACAAGAGATGGGAGTTGCCTTTATTTCTCAATGGGATCCATTAGGTCATCTTATAGACAATATGGTTTTATTCATGTGTCATTTGCTTTCTAAACAAACAATATTGAATTGTTCATGATGGCCATCCAACTTCGTTTCTGCTTTTTGGCAATGCAGAGCCATGTGTACCTTATTTGGGGTGTGCCACAAAAAGAACCAGAACCAGCAATGCACAATGCAGCAGAGAACAAGAAGCATACTTGGCAATGCTTGCATAAAAAAAGAAAGCTCTGTCTCTTCCTAAGAGGATAAGGGACTAGGGGAAGGGAGCAAAAAATGAAAAGGCCGGTATTTGTACACTGAACCTTAACTCCATTCAGTATAGGAACTTCTGTACGCTGTTTCACTATTGCAGAAGTTAATGCAACTTGAATTTGAGAACAGTGTCAACAGCTACCCTGCTGGCTTTGTAGTTGTGAAGCTTCTGTATAGGCACCACTTAAGGATTGCAGGTGTACGTGGTAGTCAGTTGAAAAAATAACAAGCTTATAATTTTAACGGATTTGGTTGTACTGTAGAGCCAATAATATTTTGTGGATTCTGACCTTTTAAATAATAAATGTGATACAGTCAGTTCTCTTTAAATGCAAATTCGCAGAATTGCTTCCTCCCTCTCATCATCTGTGCATTCACGTTATCCACTTTGCAGAGAACTTCTTAAGGCTGCAGGGATGTTCAGAATGGCACCTGCAACCAGCACTGACCCCTTTAACATTGCCAGCAGAAGCTTCCACAGGCCATTTTTAAAGGGGTCCACACTGGTCGTAGACACCATTCTAAAGGACCCTGCAGCCTCTGGAAGGGGTCCCTGCAGTATGCAGAGATATTTTGGCACTTCATGCTACACTCTGATGGTTTTCTGAGGGTCTCTCCTGGATTCTTCTGATGGCAGGTAAGGTACCACTTCCCCCCCCCCCAGGGCACCCCTTGCACCTAACCCTGTTGACCCCATAGGATCAATGGTTACTTGCAAATGGTTACTTGCAAATTCGTTGTTCACAAGGATTTCTAGGAACCTAACTCTAGAGGATAAAAAAAGAACTGAATGTATTTTCAATGGTCATGGTAATACTTTTATATATTTTTGATTATGAAATGTGACTTTCCAGAAGGGTACGAATGCCATCCTTGTAACATCTAGAGAGGTTGGTCTGTGTTCTGGGGTATTATCTGTGACAATCACTGCGTGTAATTCAAATGTATCACTAGACTCACTGAAGTTTCTTCTGTGAATTGGAATCAGAGTTTGCTCACGGAAGTGGTTGTTTGGCAAGTGCAACTCTTTCTTGAAGGAGCTTTCTTGAAAATTGTGGTTTCAGACCTGAAATTGCATGCTATGCTGCAAAATTATTGCTCTGTACAAGTCACTGTGAGATGGTAGTTTACATCAGGTTATTTCCTACAGCTTGCTATGAAGGAAGCAATGTGCAACAAACCTTTCACTTCTTTTTGGAGAATCTCATGCATCCAATTCACATCTGACTTCTGCAGTTCTGCAGCTGAGTGCCCTCTGCTCATATTAGTTTCTCACCTATCCCTAGACATCCATATAGCAATAGCTAACGTATCAAACAATGAAAGGGAAGCTACTGTGCAGATGTAACTAAACAAAGAAATGGGTATATTGACCAGGATCATTTTTACCAGTATCCTGGGACAAATTAATTAATAGGAATTGTCAACAAAGCATTTTAATGGATTAATTTTATGCCTTGTAAACACTTAAAAAGGTAAAGGTTTCCCCACGACCGAATGGTCTAGTCGTGACCGACTGTAGGGGGTGGTGCTCACCTCCATTTCTAAGCCTGTAGAGCCGGCGTTTGTCCGAGGACAAGCTTCTGTGGTCATGTGGCCAGCATGACTATGCGCCTTAGCATGCAGAATGCCATTACCTTCCCAGCGAAGTGGTACTTATTTATCCACTGGCATTTTATGTGCTTTCGAACTGCTAGGTTGGCAGGAGCTGGAATAAGCAACGGGAGCTCACTCCATCGCATGGTCTCAAACTCCCAACCTTCCAGTCAGAAAGCCCAACAGCAGCGGTTTAAACAGCAGCGCTTAGATTGTAATAAATTCACATATTGTCAAAATATAGGTGCCATGTTGAGATATTTTTTAAAAAGTGTGAGAACGTAAAACTGAGTAATATAAAAACAAAAGTTGCTACTTGTTGGATTACATCCCTGCTAACTGGGCAAGTTAATGTAACAGTTACATCCCTGCTAACTGGGCAAGAGGCACTTTTTCAAGTGGTGTCCTCTTATATTTAGCAGGGGGAGAGCAATTATCCCTCTTCACCCCAGCACAGTGTCTTTCTCATGGCTGTTGCTGGTGGTGTTCTCCATTCTTTTAGATTGTGAGCCCTTTTGGGACAGGGGGCCATTTAACTTTAATGTTATTATTTGCCTGTAAACCGCTTTGTGAACTTTGTGTTGAAAAGCGGTATATAAATACTAGTGATTGATTGATTGATTATGTCCTAATCCTGGTGTGCCTCCTTTCCACAATTTCCTAGAGCCTATGAAAATCCACTTCTGAGGTTTAGGAAAGCAATTGGGATGCAGCATGAAGCGCTCCTTAGATCAGATGAAAATCATACAAACACACACCCTTTGGTAGGATGGAAATGGCTTCCGTTCATAAGATCCAGGTTCGGATTCAACCCATAATTGGGGGGAAAAAGTCATACTTAATTAGTGTTTATTTCCAATTTCAGTAATAGTTCAGCAAGTGTGTCCTAATTATGTTAAAGCTGACAGGTCTACTGATTGTCATCATTTAATGTATTGGTATCTTCAGTTGTGTCCATCACCTCTGCTGCTTTGTTCTACAACCGTCTGATATCACAGTTGCAGTTTGGTTTCAGTTTCAAATTGTGATGAAAGGGAAAGGTTTATGACTCATATAATAAGATCAGCTCTATGGGTAGTACTAATATGCACTTAATGTATTCAAACTTAATGTTACAATGTGTTAGAATAATAATATCCTTTTTTATTTCTTTTTCAAGAGTGTCTGTTTTAAGAAACACAATCAGATATTCCAATTCTTAATATAGAAGCCAGGCACACATTATGTTGTATTGGCAGTACCAAACTCTGCCCTCCAAACTTTAAACAAGTGTGAAGTAATGCAGGTTATCTGTCCAGATCCAAGTCATGTGCCACATTTCGCATCTGAATACCAGTTCTGAGTTCCTGGGGAGACCAAGCCTATTTCTCTTTTCTCTCTCAAAGGGCCAATAAGAAGGTGTAGAACCAATAAGAAGGTGTAGAACAGAATCCAGTGTCTCTAGCTAGCACAGTGAATTGTCATATACCAATGGAAGCATTGTTTGTTAGTTGGGGTGCCAGTGGGTTCAAAATGTTCTCATTGTTCAGAGAGCCGTTGTTGTTGTTGTTGTTGTTGTTGTTGTTGTTGTTGCCTGGATCAATGGATGTACAACTTATACCATAGCCTTACCTTTGAGATTCTGCTTGTGTAATGGATTTAAGAGGAAGGCTGTGCTGTGCTTGGATTTGCACGGCAAACGTTTGTCCCCATTTTGCCTCATTTAATTTTTCCCACCTCCCCATTTTCTCATCCCACTTTTAATTCCAGCTTGGATTTCAAAAATACAAACCATGCTTTAGTGAGTTTTAGCATTTCCTGGTCACCTTACTACAGTATACTTTTTTTTTGGTCAAGTGAAAGCCAAAGCAAACACTGTAAAACAAAAATTAAGTCTCAAAAGTAAATAGTGTGTTTTGTTGCCCTCCATATGGCCCACTGTCTAGCAGACCATAAAGCCTGGGTTCCCCCGTTTTCTGGTGCAACAGCTGGGTTTACACAGCATTTTTAGAGTGTTTAGTCTGGCATAGAGCCAGGCGTGCATAATTTTTCCATTATGTGAATTTGAGGGGGAGGGTGGGGTTGACTTCAAGGAGCAAATTTGTGCATTACTTTGAATTTTTATTAAAAGAGCCTTTTAAAGTTAATATAAAGTAGTATAAACAAAATGAGAAGGCAACAAGGTGGAGGTTAGTAGCTTTGCCAGTTATGCCTAGATCTATAAGGGCAAGAGAATACTGCTGACATTCCAGGACTGTGGGTTCTTGGGGGCGGGGGTGTTTTGCTTTTTTCCACAAAAGATAAACTACAGTATATAGACTTAGAGGCAGAAAATTACTGTTAGTCCCAAGAGGCTTCAAGAATAGGCCAGCATTTAAAAATCTCAAATAAAAAGGAGTCAAACTAAAAAATTTGAGAGGCGAGGAAGAGCCTGAAATGTGCCTTAATTACTGAAATTGTGTGGCACCTCCTATGGGAGACTTTGTGGGAAGAGTCTGGCAGAGTTGGCCTCTCTCAGGATGCTCTTCATGAGACTCTTTCACAGGGCCAAACTAGATAGTATACGGAAGATTTTAAAAGCTGCAGCCAGTGGGGGTGGGTGGGGGGGGGGTGGCGGGGAGGGTGGATAAGGGCTCCAGGGCTGGTAGGTGAAGATACAACCCTTTCCTCTGCCATTTCATCCATCTAATATAACACGTACACCCAGCAATGCTGTCGCCATGGAGGGACGAAAAGACAGGTGTCTGCCCTGAACCTGCCTTCTCCACTGCCAGCTCATAGTGATTTTAAATTGGGCGAAGTGCATGAAAGGGTGCTGGCTCCTCCAGCACCACAGTCCTCATCGCAATCCACTCTTGCCCTGATTTTTTTTTTTTTTTAAAGGAGGCCATTGGGAATTCTGATTGTGCATCTCTCATAACATGTCTAGTCTGGCCCACAGAACACTGCAGAAGGTCCTCAGACTGTAGAAGTTTCACATGCTCAGGACCTTTGCTGTGCTTCCTGCTGAATTTGAGAGAATTTCTTAATTGGCTTCATGCGGGCATATTTAGCAGAAATGCAGGCCTTCAGAGGAGCAGAATGCATGTTCAAGCTGTGGTTTTCCAAAACGAGTCTCGGCAAGGCCCAGGCAGAACAACAGGAGCTGTTCTCTTCCATCCCTCGCTTCTTCCCTGCCTCCAGCTGTGCTTTCCTTTTTCATATTTGTAATCCTATCTACTATACCAGAACAGCAACTGGATGGCCCCAGCAGCAGTCAGGAAAGGGGTGCAAAATGGAGCTTAAGCTCTTCTAAGCTTAACCTCTGAGAAACATTTCTTAAAGAATTCTGGAGGCACACACTCAAGACTGCTTAATTCAGGTTAGGTGGACCACCCAATAACACCCCATCAGTATTCCCTTTCCAGCCATACATACTTTGAGTGTTTGTGTCGTACATACTTTTTTTAACATTTCATCATACTCCAATGCAATGGTAATTTGGACAGAAATGTGTCTTGCAGACCGTGAAATTGTGGTATAGGCAAATTATGAAACCAAGACTTGTCATCTGTGTAAGACAGTGCTCCTTCTTTTGACTACACTTGCCACAGAGAAGCTGTATCTCAGTGGCAGAGCACATGCTTTGCAAGCAGAAGAGCCCAGGCTCAATCCCTGATATTTCCAGGTAGAGCTGAGAAAGACCCTGTCTGAAACATGGAATGCTGCGGCGGCTCAGGGTGCAATCCTAACCTAGGGTTAGGCTGGCACTGTTAGGCCAGCAAACCATAAAGTATGCTTGGACCATCCTCGGAGACAGAGAGGCCAGATGTGCACCATCCTCCCCAACTCTGAGAGTGGTCCAAACATGCTTTATGGTGCCCCTTGTGTAGGCCAAACTTTGCTGGCCTAACTGTGCTGGCTTAACTCCAGGTTAGGATTGCACCCTCAGTGTAATCAGTGGTGGGCTAAATGGAATGGCATCTGAGGACAAGGCAGCTGCAGGTCTTCATCTGAGCTTGGGACTGGCAGGAGGTATTGGCTGTGCAAGCCTAGGCATTCTACTCAGAAGTAAGCTTCATTGCATTCAATGGGGCTTACTCCCAGGTAAGTTTGTTTAGCATTGCAGCCTAAGAGAAGGAAAGTCTCTATTCTTGCATTTGTCTGTAGAACAGCCAGCTCCTTCATGCAGATGTGTTGATTGGTTTTGCAGATGCTGACCAAACTCCTCTTTGTAAATCTCTTACAGAGCATAGGAAACTTGGCAATCTGACTGTGACAGTGAAAAAGATCGTCCCTTCTCCAGAAGCCATCCAGGTTCTGTACCAGCGCATGAGATACGAATATGAGTTTTACTACTACGTTAAGGAGCAGTTTCATCTGTTAAAGCGCAAGTTTGGACTAAGGTCTTTGAACAGAAATTCTTCTCCAAGGCCAGAGCTTGTCATTCCTTCTCCTCTGGAAACAGAAGAGCCTGTTACAGAAGACGAGGAACAAGATGATGAAAAGTGGTTGGAGGATATCTATAGAAGGTGATGCAAGCATCACTTCTTTCATAATGTCCAAGAACTATTATTAAGAAAATTCCTTAAGGAAGTACATTAATGCAGAGCAGCATTTAAAAAGACATTTTTTCCCCAAGATCAGAGTAATAGAATGAGATCCCATTTCAAGAACGATCAAATGTATTTTTGTTTTCCTTGGTTCCATAGGATCATAGTCACTAGGACATCCTTTTTAAGTGCCATCCCTTGTTTCATCACAAATAACATTTTCCTGTAAACATTTGTTGTATAGTATGCCTGTATCTAGGTGCGGACTGATATCAATGTCAGCATATGTTCACAATTTTCATAGAAATGGTTGGCCTGTGCTCGTATTGACTCTGGTACAGCCTCATAGGAACACCTAGAATTAACAACAGGCCATCAGAGGCTAGCATCATCTCATGAAAAGGGAATGCTGTTGAGCTGAAATAATAATAAAAAAAGAAATGTATTACCACTACCGCACAGGACTATAACTATGAGAAACAGCTAGGCTGCGTTTCTCCTGAGGGAACCATCTGTTATAATGGCATTATCCACAGGACAAGTAAATATGAGGGAAAATTAGTCCAATGATGAAGATAAATACCTGGCTTCTTTCAAGTTCAGCGATAATGCTGTCTGGGCTGAAGTTAGGCTATGAGGAACACATGGGACATTACTTTTTGTTTTAATACTTTAAAGAAGGGGAGCAGAAAAGATACGTGGGGAGTTCTTTTTAGTTTAGAAAAAGTTTCTGTAATGCCACAGATGTGTGAGCTGTTTTATGTGATAAATGCCGACTGAAGGATGATCTTGCTCAAGACAGACGTTTCTCACTGAAATGTCTACGTACTCTGGACTAGTGAAAATTAGATGGATTCTGCATCTAGATTATGGCCCTGTACTCTTTTATAATTTAAGGCAAGACAACAATTTACATTGTATGTAGATGTGTGCTCGCCAGAGTAGTATGGTTAACATATGATGGGCAACATTGCATTATTATTCTGGGAAACAACTACATGCAATTGAGAAAACAGCATATTCTTCCTCTGCTTACCCCAGCCTCCATTCCCTCTCCCTGTTGTCTCCATTGTAAGCCCCTGGGGGCAAAAACATGCCCTCTTCCACTATATAAATCACCATGTTCATTGATGGCACTGTATAAGTGATGATAAGGAATATTCCTTATTATAAGGAATAATTATAAGTAGGGGTTTTTTTTTTAATCAAAGGTTGTTAACTAGAAAGTGCTTCATGTTGGTGTTCTCCATAAACAAACCTTTGGCAAATTCCATTTCTAGAGCATATGGTGCACCAGCTAATATACGTAGTAAATGATCATGACCTTTTGTATTCTGTTGTATACAGGTATGCCCTGGAATCCACAGATTCAGTATTTGCAGTTTCAGTTATTCATGGATACTGGGGGACGCCTGTTAAATAGCAAAGGGAATGTTAGAATTTTTTTCACTTTACCGCAGCGAAACCACTGTGTTTCCAGGATTGCAGGCAACTTTCCAAGCTGCCTGCAACCTTTTCTTGGTCCTCTGAAGCTCCTCCATTTGTTAAAGCATGTCCCAGAATGCAGCACGATGCCTTCTCTTCCTGATTGTGCTGCATATGGGGTGTTCTTTGAGAAATGGAGGCGCTTTGGAGGTCTGGGAAAAGGCTGCAGGAGGCTCGGAAAGCTGCCTGCAACCCTGGAAACGCAGCAGTTTCACTGTGATAAGGTAAAAAAAATAGAACACCTTCCCCTTTCTATTTAAGTGGCATCTGCTTCTGTTATCCGCAGTGGGGCTTGGAAAGGAATCCCTGCGGATACCAGGGCACACCTGTACTATGCTACTTCTGGCCAAACTGAACACATATGTAATTGTGTTGGCAGTCAGTGACAACCTGGATGAGTTGTCACTAACTACATCCTATTTTTGTGGTTCTAATGCACTACTCTGAAAGGAACACATTGGGAGAAATTAATACTGTCAATACTAATTAAACAATATGCTGCATTGTATATTTTAAGTGGTTTCTATGAAATTACATTTAAAGAGTAATGATTAGTTTACACACTGTGGAATTGTTTTATTTTGGGAAGCAAATTAATATTCACATTTTTTTTAAAAAACATACTAAGGTTCAAATTTTTCTGTTGCAAGAGTCTTGGGTCACTTAACATATTCACTTTCTTTGCAGTCTCACTGCCGCTTAATTCTATTTTTATCAGTCTATTTAATATTATTCTCTGCCACGAATACTTTGCAATGTTAAAAGCTACAGCTATCAGGTGATTTACTTGCTAGGTTTTAATGTTGTATATTTTTTGTACAAGCAACTTGGCCTCTACTCCCAGAAAGGTACTTCATAAATTTATTTGGCACATAACCTTTTAAGATTCTGAACACAACAGGCCATTTATCTGTCATGAAATAGATTTTAAAATTTACTTTAAACGGTTTAGAAGCACATTTTAAGTTTGTTAATCTTTTGACTTATTTATTGTGACTTTTCAGCACATTCCAAATTTTACATTGCTCAGGAAAGGAGTGCATTTTAAATGATTTTATTTTGGTCTGATCGTTTGTTTTTTAAGAATGAATATCACTGTTATAAAGCCTTCAGTCCATGACAACCTTTTAGGAAGTGCCATACTTGTTTGTAAATCTCTGTGATGGGGTAAAAGGTTGGTTCTTGGCATATGTGAAAATAAGAGATCATATATGTACATTAGCTAAGTTGTAAATGAAAGCAAACTATGTGCGATGAAATATTCATTAACTTATTCACTGACTTCTTTGGTACTAAACTATAGAACGTTCATCTAGCCTTTATATTTTATTTTTGTCTGGTAATAATTTCCATTTAGAATGTGTGCTGTTCTTCATAGAACCAATAATCATCCAGACCCTTTTGTTTGTTTGTTTCTGGATAGATATAAAGGTTAAATAAAGAGTCCTCCCTTTTGAATCCCCCTGGAAAAGAGTGTTTGGTAAGGCATAGTTTCTTGACACATAGCCAGGCTCCAAGCAGGCTGTTTTGAAATGACTATGTTATATCTTGAATTACCTTGAGGCAGGAGGTCCCCAAAGCCAGGCTTTCTTAATTGTATGAGAAATACAGTAAACACTTGGAACTGCGTTGCTCTGCCAATGTGCTTTATTGCTCTTACGGAATAATGTTTAATGCATAGTGAAAACAGCTTTGACCCATGCATTGCCTTTTTTTTTACTAGCTAACATAGGCATGGGTGTGATGATATTTGATATCCAGGCTCAGAGCTCTAATTGTCCACAGTGCTCAGGCAGATTTGCAAACCTTTAATAAGCTGTGTGGCTCAGACTGAGCATATAAAGGAAATAGAACACTCTAACGGTTAAAAGAAAAAAAAGAAATGTAGCTGCAAATTCCAAAACTATTAATAAATAGTTGGTTACATTTTTGGTTAATTTATTTCAGTTTGTTCTGAGGCGGTACAATTGCATTGTTGTTGGGTAAAGTGCACTCAGATCAATGTGAAACCATGAATGTCTTCTTTTAAAGGTACATTAGGAATATTTTAGTTTCTATTAACTTCTTTGTTGTTACCTGGTCTTTATGAGAAATTACATTCATTTTGTGATAGAATTGGATAACCCAGGCCAAAACATCAGACCTGTGCTTTAAAGCATCAGAGATTCCCAGCATTTTAAAAGAGTAATTCTGACTATCTTTGTCGCTAATAAAATCTGTTGAATTGAGCTTTGTACTCTTCTCCCCCGAAATGCTTATTCTCAAATGTGCATTTGAAAAAAATTACATTCCATACAGATAAATAAAGGCCTGTGGTTTGCAAGGATGACTGTTGTATTCTGTCGATTTTGTGTGGGCTTTCATGTTGTAAGAGCTGTCCAGTCAGTCTTGTTGCCTTTTAATACCCAGTGTGGAGTTTTCCTGTGAAATACATTGGAGCACACAGAGCAGAGTGGTGTTAAGCCACTTAAGTCGAGTGCTTCATGGCCCACTGAAGTAAATGATGAAGTTTAAAACTGAAAGACCTCACACCATTCATTTTTACCTTAAAACACATACACAGAGCAAACCTTGCTAAGATTTCTAAACTGGTCACTGCTCATTAGACTTAAAAAAAAAGAATGGTTTTATGGAGACTTTGCTTATGAAAAAAATGTTTCAAAGCTTCACAGATGGTGGCAGAGTTCCTATTCTCTCTCCTCCAAAGGTTTTCAATTGGCTCAAGTGCTTTTGTTTGTTTCCTCCACTGTATCAAATGTAATCTATATTGATGGGGAAAAATTCAGAATGACTGCAGGCTAAATAACATATAAAAACAGGTACACACTTACAGTAAATCTTGTAAAATTATATGGGCACATCATCATAGGCAATGGGTTTCAATGCCAAAGTGCCTTGGTAAGAGTGAGTGTTGGTCTGTTCATTAGAGAACCATTTGACAAGTTATTGCAATAATCAGTAAGTGACTAGAGTCAATACAGGAATTGATTTATTAATATTGTTGCAATAATAAGAAATATAGAATAGAACGGATTATCATTCTTAGAAAAATTTATGTCGGAAGATCAGGAACAATTGATAAATCAATATAAACGTACAGCAGCACAAAAAATCCAAAGACATTTGTTGATTCCTGTGTTGTGTTGCAAATCAAATGCCCTTATATGGTCAACATTGTTAATTCTCTCATTTTTAATCCAGATAATATGTTAATTACATTTAGAGCGCAATCCTAAACCACTGTTGCACCGGCCCTGAGCACTTGCGCCAGCCTAATGCTGTTGCAAACATGCCATCAACCACATCCACATCTGCGCTATGGCGCTGGACCAGCATAAGCAGCAGGGCCGACGCTCAGGCGCCAGCGCGACTTTCAGCAGTGGCAGCCTTGTGCCGGTCAAGCGTTAGCGGCGCTTGGTCAGCACAGGGCCTCCACAAGGGCGTGCCAGAGGCATGCCAGGGGCCTAACTGGGCGATGACAGGGGCAGTGACGCAGGACGGCTGTAGTGACATATCCTAAAGCCCATCCCCAGCCAGGGTGGCCCAGATTCAGGCCACCCCTGTCCACGTTCCTCTGTGCCTGCAAAACAGCAGACGCAGATCCAAGCAGCCCCATAAGGGCCACCGGGGCTTACGCAGGTGCAAGGGTAAACCTCCCCTTGTCCTGCACGTTGCTGCTGTCGCCTCCTAATGGGCTTTAGGATACAGCCCTGTTATGTCGGCCTTACTACGTCGGTCTTACTTAGGATTGGGCTGTTAGTCCAATACAGTACTTAACTTCCACAGAATATCTATTTTATTGGAAAAACTGATGTTGTACTACTATTTCTTTCTAACCTATTCAGACCTACTTTATATCAATTCCTTCCTTTGCTGTAAAGTCATTCAGATAATTGAGCATAAAGGCAAGCAGATCTTGAGTAAAATTAAATTGTAACTCATCGTTTCCATGACTTCCATTATTACATTTATGCACTTATTCAGGCATTTTAATTCTTGGCCATAGCCACCAAACAATTCATAATGTCAGTATTCATACTGCTATGTTTCTAACAGCCCATATTAGTATTTTAGATTCAAGGTGCAATCCTAACCTGGAGTTAGGCCGGCACAGTTAGACCAGCAAAGTTTGGCTGGCACAAGGGCCACTGTAAAGCATGCTTGGACCACTCTTGAAGTCAGAGAGGGGCCAGTATACAGATGCGGCCATCCTCCCCGACTCCAAGAGTGGTCCAAATGCACTTTACAGTGTCCCTTGTTTTGATTCAGCCACTGCCACTGCCACTAAACCCATCCCCTTCCAGACCTAATCTACCCTACTCCCTACTCCTGTCGCTGCCACACTCTGCTCTCTCCTGACTTACCTGCATCAGCAGGGCCTGCCCCAAGCCATTGCCTTGCACAAGGCCATTACAGCCTCCCTGCTGATGCTCCGGCAATGTGTGGGGTTTTTTTGTGTTGTTTTGTTTTGTTTTGAGATTGCTGCTGGAGATTGTTTTGCAACTGCGATAAGGTGTTCCTTCCAACAGCACCTTAGCTCTTATAGGATTGGGCCGTTGGTGAAACACACATGGGAGTGCTATCAAATCATTGGTTAGTTCAGGTAGATCACAAATTTCAATGGTGGGAGACTAGTGATGTTAATTTAAAAACAAAATGACACCTAGTTATTAAATTATCTTAAAAGTACAGTGGATTTTCGCCAAACCAATAGAGAAGCAAATCCTTGTGACTCTCCTAACCTTATACTGTACTTGAACATACAAATCTTGATTGTATGATAGACAGATTTTATAATGAAAGAATAAGCACACTCACCTTAGCTATACAAGCACTTGTGTGCCTGTATGGTTATTTTAGAATTAAGTAATGAAATATTTTGGACATATATGTAAATAATAAATGGAAAATGAAACGTAGCATACCAGCGACTGACGAGGAAGAAAGGCTGTTCTATGGCACTGTCTCTCATATGTAATGTTTTGTGTTTTAAACTTCATATTGTTTTTGCATTTATGAAACCCAGATCAATTCCTGATATGATACTGCATTTTGCAGCAGGAATAACTTTCATCAGAAATCATACAACCCATATTTCATGCAACTTTGCTTTCACTAAGTACTGTATGTTGTTAATATAGTCACTGGGCACTATTTTGGCTTTTAACTCTGCCAGGGATACAAATCTCTACCCATCAAAATTTGCAGTCTTCATGATCAAAAACACAAATTGAAACCATTTCCATATTTGCTTTACTAGCAGTGCAATCCTAGGCATGCTTACTCAGAAGTAAATCCAATTTTGTTTAATGTGATTTATTCCCAGGTAAGTGTGCAGACGACTGCACTGCAATCTGCCATCCTATTTACACTTGGAGAGCATAATTGCTCATAACCTTCCTGCCCATTTGGTTCAGTTTATAGGTCTGTATGTAACAATGTAATAACAAGTATTTTATTTTATTTTTTGCAAAATGCATATCCTTACAGGAATTTCAGAAGGAAAACTAGACATTATTTTTTTTGGAAAATAAAGGACATTAGCTATTTTCCTTTGACTCAAAAAGGGTATTGTTTTGGAAAAAGCGAGCCCGCTGGACAATTCTTCCTTCTCCTTTTACGATGAGAAGACATGCGCAGTGCTGCTTGACACTATGATATTTATAAGACAAAGCTGAGGTCAAAGTTGTTGAAAAGTTTCCAAATTCCAGTGTGGTTTATCATGAAGAGCCTGGTGCTGTTGCGACTAGTCACTTCAAGCTTCTGTCTGGTGTCCATAGACCCAATCACTCTCCCACACATACACACTCCTTTGCCTTAAAAAAAATCTGATGGATTGTTCAGGGGGTGGTTTACAAAAAGCTTCTAAGAAGTTATTCTTTTATACAGAGCGTGGTTTTCATGCCCAGAAAGGACATGGCCTTGTAACCTTAAAGATCTGCCAAGATTTGCTGATCAAGTACATATAGATGGATTTTGGACCACGTGTCAGAGCAAGACTTCTTTTCCTATTCAGACTTTTGTTCCTATTTTGTTCTTCCAGAGCAGTGCAGTCTAATGTGTTGAGCCTGAGCACAGAACTGGTGGTGTAGCTTTTTTTATATATACACTCACCTACAGCAATCTATCTTAGAGCGCAATCAAAGGGGCAGCCTAGGCTAGATGCATAAACACCTATTTTGGCAGCGTAGCTCCACCAGGGCCACTGCACACTACCCAGGGGAGGGGGAATTTTCCCCCCTTTCCTCAGATAGTGCAGCAGCAGCTCCGAGCCCAAGGCTGGATATGGGGCAGGCATGTCGGCCTGCCTATTCCAGGCCAGGGTTTGTATTGCACTGTTATTTATTAATTGATTCATGTTCCATGTTTCTCCCCAAAGGGCACCCAGTGTTGCTCAAAACCACATCAAATTACATATAAATTATAAAATGCTTTAAAATATATGCACATAAATAATATACACACTAGAGCTTCCGTGGCCAGAGTTGTCATGAAAAGAGAAGCTAGTTTTTGAGATCCTAGGCCACATTCAGAAAATTGAAAGGTTTCCCAACATTTTGCCCCAACAGTTTGAGGCTTTTTCAAGGGAGTGATCTGACTATAAAAACCCTTAGTTTCTGTTCTTATATTAAGATGAACTAAGCTGTGCTAGAGGCAGTTGCATTGGCCTATAGCCTAATGCTGTTTAGCTTTTGGCTGGGTTATTTGTGTAGTCTTGAGCTTGGGAGGTAACAGAATGGATTATAGGGTTTTGGGGGGGTATAGCCTAGTTTTATTATAGGCTAGATTACTCCCTTGAAAAAACCTCACAAAGTTGGGGCGAAACATTGGGAAACCTTTCAGGTTTTTTTAAATGTGGCCTGGGATTCCAAAAATGAGTTTCTCTTTTCATGCATAAATATAACAAAATGCCTACCCTCTACCCTCAAAAGCTAGGTGTCCTACAAATGTTTTTAAGCCTCACTAGAACTGCTCCACACAGGGGTTGATTGAAGTTCCTCTGGAATCATGTTCCAGAGGTGCAGTGCCACAACAGAGAAGGCCCTGTTTCTCACCATCATTTCCTTGACTTCAAATGGTGGTGAAACTCTTAGCAGAGTCCTGTCAAACTATCTAAGGGGACAAGTTGGACTGCAGTCTTCGTAGGTCAAAATCAGCACCTTAAATACTCTTGGCTGGGGTGAATCTTGAGGACTTTTGTGCATGTGTACGTTTTGTCCTTATGTACTTGAGGCTGCAATCCTACACCCACTTTCCTGGGAGTAAGCCCCACTGAACACAATGGGACTTACTTCTGAGTAGACATGCATAGGATTGTGCCCTAAGAAAGTGAGTTTTCCAGTCTAATTTTTCCATAGAAAAAATAGCAGAAATATCTGTCTAGAAATAAATCACTCTGTAGCTTCTCTTTGAGCCCTGTTGCCACTGTTACAAGTATAGCAATTTGAATACTCAACATTTGTGGTAATCATGTCCAGGATTGAACAGTGACAGGATCCTTTCGGTGGAGCTTAGGAGGCTTCCTCTTCTGCATGATAGCCTGGTGTACAGTTCTACATTTAGAAAGGCTGTGATGTGGCACAGAGAAGATCCAATTGTGCTTCCTGGACCTGCTCACCTTCTCAACCAGCTATCGCCATAGGAGCCCAGTGTGTGTGCTCTTATTCTGCATCATTTACTAATAATCTGCATGTCAAGGCACACATACCATACTTGATGATGATGATTAATAAATACCACCAGTATCACACTACAGGGAAAAAATAGGTTTCTAATTTCATTGAACTTAAACCAAATATAATACAGGCATGCCCCGGTGGATACCTGAAACCATGGATACTGGGGGCACCTTTCATAGGGGAACGTGAGTGGTTTTGCTGCAACAAAGTTTAATGTTCCCCTATTTTTTTAATTAGAGTCCCAGTATCCATGTTATCCGTGGATAACCAAAACTGTGGGTACTGAACCAGTGGATACCAGGGCACACCTGTACAACCTCATTTATCCAAAGAGATTAGGAGAGAAATTGAAAATGCTTATGCAGACGTGAAGCAACTGGGAGACAAAAAGTCAATTCCAGCTGACTCGGATGAAGCTTCTTGCACTTATTGATTCAACTCTTACTGCCTTTCAGTTCAGATTTATTAAAATGAATGCACACTTCTTGGTCTTCAACCCTCTTGCACAATAACAGAACCTGGGGTCATCCACTAAAATTGTCTAGTAGGAGAATGAAAACAAACAAAAGGACTTTTTTTAAACCCACTGCATAATTAATTGGTGGAACTCCTTGCTACAGCATGTTGTGATGGCATCTGCCCTAGATACCTTTAAAAGGGAATTGGACAGATTTATGAAGGAATAATCCATTTACATTACAAATCATGAGGCCTGTATGCAATCTCTGGCTTTTAGAGATAGACTATCTCTAAAATCCAATCTCTAAAAGCCAGAAGCAACAGAGTAGCAACAGGATATAGGTTACTTTGTTGTCTGTGTGATTCCCTGAGGCATCTGGTGGGCCTCTGCGAGCTACAGGAAGCTGGACTAGATGGATCCTTGGCCTGATCCAGCAAGGCTCTTCTTATGGTCTTCTAGTGCTCTAGCTGCTAGGTTTATTTCCATCTAAAGTGAGCATTAGGCATTTAAGGGCGCAATCCTAACCCGAAGTTAGGCCGACACAGTTAGGCCAGAAAAGTTTGGCTGGCACCGTAAAGCATGTTGAGACTACTCGGAGCCAGGGAGAATGGCACACATCCAGTGGTGCAATTCAAATGAATTAACAACCAGTTCTATGATGTCATAGCCGGAGCAAAAAAACCCCCGAAGCCAGCCGAGGTAAGCAAGTGGGCAGGGCCTGGCCATTTAACAACCGGTTCTACAGAACCTGGGCGAACCCCCTGAATTTCACTACTGCGCACATCTATGCGCTGGCCTCTCTGACTCCAGAAGTAGTCCAAACATACTTTATGGTGTCCCTTGTGTCAGCCAAACTTTGCAGACTTAACTGTGCCAGCCAGGGCCAGCTCCAGGAGTGGTGGGGCCCAATGTGGGGCATTCCCGCAGGGCCCTCACCCTCCCTGCAGGGCCCTCCACTCACTAAGAAGAGTGCTTGTGGGGCCGCGCACAAAGCATGGCACTTGGAAACATCACCGCCAACTATTTTCAGGAGGCCCATTTTGGGCCGTTTGGAGGCAGGGGCAGGTGTGAGAGCCCAAAGAAAAGCTGCTCTGCTCGCCCCACTGACTTTCAGCCCATACAGATCCCAGCTGCTGCAGCAGACGATATGCTCGCTGCATTGGTGCAGCCCCCCCCCCCCGAAGTGCAGGGCTCAATATGCCGACATTGGTCACATTGGCTTAAGGCCGGCCCTGGTGCCAGCCTAACTCCAGATTAGGATTGCGCCCTAAATGTGTTTTGCACAAAGACAGCATGGCATCTACTGCCATCCTACAAGGTGTACTGCCATTCAGCTCAATACCATCTCCAGAAAGTTAAGGAGTACACCTGGAATAACCCCAAACTTCACAAAAGAGCATCCAACCACTCGTGCCTTAGTTGACCTAAACTCACAGATTGGCTGGAGCAAAATTCTGGATTGAGAGGTGGGGAGGTTTGCGGGGAGTTACGCACTGGGAACCACGTGATGCCCACCCATTGCCATCAGCATTGAAGATTCAAGACTTGCCTGATTCTCAACAGTGTCCAACATGCCTGACCTCTGACACCACACCTGTTACTTGCAGGTAAATCCCAGATTCTTAATCCATATAGTACCTCCCACTCTCTTCTCTGATAACTGTGAGTTTGCTGTGGGCTGTGACATTCAGGAAAGAACACCCGATTATTCTTCAACTCAGCCTATTGATTGTGGCAATGAAGACAAAGCTGCAATTAACTGGAAGAGGTAATTAAACCAGTCAAGTGACTGTGCAAGCAGGCTCTTACTGCACTTAATAAAATGGGGTCTTCAGTGGCTTCCTCCTGCCAAGATTTGTTGTAAATGGCCTCTCAGAATCCAATGTACTGAGCGTTTTGTCTTTATTGTGGCCATGGTCTCCCTCCTCCCTGGTTTGAAATGCCAAGATCTGTAGTCCTTGTGCTAATTTGGTGTGTTTTCCCCACTCCCACCTTGATATTCAAACCACTGAGATTTCCATTCTACAAAAATGCCTTCCAAGAGTTCAAGGAAAGTGTCTGTTTATATTACGCCTTGGTGTTCTGACATCCTGTTTAGGGGGGGAAATATATCATCCACAATGTAAGTCACAGAGGCTTTCATTGTTAGGGAGAAGCAAGAATAGCTTTCCTATTCATTCACCGCCCCCCTCTGATTTTGCCTTGATGCATTCATAGCTATTTCTCCCAAAACGAATATCTAGCTGCCTGTAAGCCTGAAAGTGTGGCAAAGGTACTGCTCCATCATATAGCCAAGTTTTCCAAATTTTTTGTGTGATGTCAGCAGTACATACTACAAATTCCAGTTGGAAGTACATCATCATCCTTGATGCAGAATGATGACCTCCCCTTAGGAGAGGAAAGATAGGGTAGAAATATGAGAAATATATCTCCAGAGATGCTGATCAGTTGCTGCTTTTTCATCTCTCCCCACCTTGCAATACTGGAAAGACTGGAGTCTTTCCTTGGCAACCAGAGACTGTTCTGCTGTGTTTGCTGTCCATCATCCATCCTTGACCCTCTGGCCATTATTTCAAGCATATGAGTGAGACTAATGTGCTTGTTTCTTAGATCTTGGCACAAGTAGCTGGATCAGGCCACCTGCAGATTGGGGCCATTGTGTTGGAGAAGGGAAGCTTTAATTCATTGCCTCTGCCAATGCTGCAATGAGGATCCTTCCCTTGTAACCGGCAGTACTTTTAAAAACACATGCAACATGCATAGATGGTGGGGGGGAAACACATGTAGGGATCCTGCGCAGTGGCCAATGCCACAGACAATGTAATTTGGTGGGAAAGGAAAACAGAGACAAAAGTGAAGGTGGCAGAGAATCTGTTTTATTTTCATGCTCAAAGACCAAAAGGGGGGTGTCAAACTGGGCCTGACTACAATAACCCATTCACTTACGCTACTCTGTACAAATGAATTCCATGGCGAACTGTCACACACAACAGAGCTCTGAGGAAAGCCATGAGGAGGAGAGAGGGAAGGAGAGGGGAACTCCTTAGAGGAGCAGAAGGGGAGATGTAGTAGGGGTGGGACATCGGGAGATAAGACAGGGCTCCCAAAGACACCCAGGGGCAGGAAAAGGGTGCAGGGAAGGAGAAAGAGAGAGGAAGAAAAAAAAAATGAAAGATTGGGGGAAAGAAGGGGTTCTGCCAGGCTGCAGCAAAAGGTTGGAGGCAGCTCTCTGTAGCCTAAACTGAAGGTTACAGCCTTGGGGTGAGCCCAGAGGCAGGCCTCAAATGCACTTTTGCACTACAGGTTATATACCCCTGTGAAGATTTGTGCTATCGGTTATGTTTGCTCAGTAGGAGACACAAGCTTCTCCCCACCACCACCGCAAGTGGGTGAACTTGCCCCATTAGGATTTTCTCCAGCTCTTGCTTGTCTTGAAGGATTTGTTTAAATTGGAGGCCAATCGCGGGTCTCCAACAAAAGGGTATGAAAAGCAGGAAAAATGGAAAATGACTTTAAACACACACACACACACACACGTATAAAAATGTCCATGTTATGTAAATGGTCTTCCTGACTGGGAAACGGTGACCACTCCAACTAATGCAGTTCCTCGAACACAGTTTAGCCAAACACTTGTTGTTAATGATGGTTACAGATGGGAGAAACTCCTGGATGGAAATAAAGTGCATTTAGCAGAAGCAAAAATCAAATTTGTGGTGACTTTATAAAAAAAAAACATTTTCACTTTTTAAAAAGTTGACTTAAAAAATGTAAACTTCCTATTGACTTTAAGATCATGACCTGTTTCTTCATACACTAGAGGGAGCCCTGGTCACAACAATAATTGAAAGCATGCATCAAAAATTCTGTAGTCAGCATTTGTGATATGTTTTTATAAGTACTGATGAAGGTTGGATTAGGGCATTATTACATTCAACTCCAATGGAGCAATGTGATTATTAAAAAATGTGCAGTGGAAGCATGACGGTGCAATTTATTTGATTTCTTTACCATTCTAGCCCACCCTTTTCTAAAGGCTCCACATTAATGCAAAAGTTCTGGGTTAGTTTGTGGAAACCTCCCAACCACCAAAATACGGCTCACATCAGAAGGTCCTGCAGTGCTTCTCTTACTTGTATTATAGTTTGTTTCAACGGGCATCTCTGTGTGCCATTGGGTGTTTTTTTTAAGTCAGTTTGTGAATGGTGTAACTAAAGAAGTAGTTGTGGCAGACCTTACAGTTAGATGGAATGTATGAAAGGAGACAATCTCATTCTGAAACACTCTCTCTGCCCCCACCCTCGCACTTGGCTTGTGTGCACATTAGATCCCTCAGAGTAACTATGCTGCTTGTTCAGTAACCTCTTCAAGTGTCTGATTATTAGCATGATTTGACCAAAATCATGATTTGACCAAAAAAGGCAACAATCAACCATGTTCCATTATGACCTTGAGAACTTCTTGTTCAAAGTGTTACGTTGTCAATGGCTTGACTAGGCAGATGGAATGACATGTTTTGTTGACTATCAGTGAAATCAGCAGCAGGTATGTTTTTAAACCCACACCACCAGCTATACCTAGGGGGGCAGTCCGGTCAATCAATCAACAGGTACTTACATACCGCTTTTCAACACAAAATTCACAAAGCGGTTTACAGGCAAATAGTAATAATAATAAAGTTAAATGGCTCCCTGTCCCAAAAGGCTCACAGTCTAAAAAAAAGGCAGATCACCAGCAACAGCCACTAGAAAGACTGCACAGGGGTGAAGAGGGACAATTACTCTCCCCTGCTAAACGTAAGAGGAACATCACTTGAAAAAGTGCCTCTTGCCCAGTTAGCAGGGGTCCTACTTTCCAGCAATGATGCAGCTGTGATGCACCCCTGAAATAAGGGAACACACATTTTGCTTCCTTGAGGAGACCTTCATGACTTCCTCCCCACTACAGGATGCAGCGCACATCCCGTTGGCTCAGCTGCATCAGTACTAAGAAGTCGGATAGGATTGGGCCCTAAGACAAATAATAAACCTTCTGATGTTACACTAATACATTTCCCCAGTAACATCATTGGCTGCTGTTGACAGGAGGTTGGAAAAAAGTATAACATTGTAATTCTAGGACACGGATGAGTTCTCCTGGATATGGTGGGAGGAGGCTGATCAAATGCTTGCTTGTTTTCGGTTTTAGAAGCAGCTGTACATGTGATGTAACATGTAGCTGAAGGAAGGGAATACTGGAGATCTCTGAGCTCTGTATTTAAACGATTTAGATGGCCCACAGCAGCTGATTGCCATGATACCAGCGGTGTAGGGGTAGAACTGTTTCTGGATCGCCATGAAGATAACAGTTAAGTCATAAAGAGAGCTGCTCAACCCTCAATAAAAACAAAGCTTGAGAACTGTGGATCTGTTTTTCATTTCTTATGCAAAAGGGGGGCAATTAAGTAAGGCTGCAGGGGAAAGAAAGTATTTTACAATCATTACCTGGGTTCATGCAAGACTGCAACGGAAGTGTTGGGGTTTTTTAATGGAAAGAGAAAATGGGAAAATGCTGATAAAAAGAAATAGACAAAACAAAGCAGCAGGGATGAATTGTTGTTTAAGAAATAACAGGAATGATTTTTTTTATTGGAAGGGACAAGAATGGAAAAAGTGCCTTGATGAATATGTAAGTAACATTACACCAAGTTTATTTTTAAAGATACATAAAGTTAGGGAAAACTAGAAGAAAAGAATGTGCAAAACCCTTTCCATAGTGGAGTTCAGACAGTTGGCTGAGTCAGTTTTTAAAAAAATGGACAAGATCTCTCCACAATGATTGTGGAAATAATAGCTAATTCTCTGCACTCACTGTCGGAGCAGTCCCTGGAGGGGAACCTCAAAGGGAGTGATTCATTGACAGTTTACACTGTTGTAGGCTTATTGGGCAAAAGTGTTCAGTCAATCAGCCTTGGAGTACTTAGAATGCTCCACTTGCATCTGTGCCAAAAATAGTTATGTATTCTTGTTGGGATAGATTTGCTTAGTCTTGTTTTCAAGCAATGGTTACTTACAGCTATGACGAATCTGATCACTTGAATTCTCTCTCTCTCTCTCTCTCTCTCTCTCACACACACACACACACACACACACACACACACACACACACTGCCGCATAACGTATTAAGAAAAATCCTTCACATACAGTTCTATACATGTGGGGAGAGGGTCTTTTCAGACAGTCTAATGATCAGTTGAACATTAAGGGCAGAGTTCGCTGTCATCATCCCTATATTGATTATCCCCAGACTGTTTGCCTGAGAGGGCTATCTCACTTCAAAGCCGCTAATCTCCAATGAAGGACCCTTCAGACTTAGGACAGATGGCCCACTGGCCTAGATCACATTGAAATGCAAGGTCAACAACAGAATGCCAGCTGAAGGCTTGCAATGGCATGCCTAATGAGGACTTGGTCCATATGGAGTTGCCCTTGACCCTTCCACTACAAGCAAGATGGAACCTGGGTTCCTCACCTTCTGCTTCCAGTAAGTATTCTTAATGCACTTGTGACTCTAAAGTGACTCATAAGTTGCTGTTCTGGTTCAGTCAGAAGTGGATCTATTGGCTGGTTGATAAGAGATCAGGCTTTAGTCAATCCCCTTAACCTGAACCAAAACAAACCAAGAATTTTGTTGTCAGTTCACAATGCTAAATTTAGCTTGAAGGGACATGAAGTAGATGGCTGATCTCTGGCAGGAAAGCCTATCTTTGTATTTAATCTACTTTCTCTGTTCTTGTTATTTCACGGCACAGACAAGAATTAGGTGAATGAATAGTTGCCACAATGATACATACTTAGCAGGTTACCAGGTAATCCTTTCCAGCTGCTTTCTGCACCTGTGATGAGATTTTTGTGATTCACTGGGAGTACTCTCATCACAAGATGACTTGTTTATTTTACAAAAATTATACTTCCAATTGAGACAAAAGCTTTCTCCTGAAGCATTTGGAGATTAGATAATTATCTAATTGCGTTATCTAAGCCGTATCAGGGTTTTGCAACTCAAAGACCCTAAATCAGTGGTTCTCAAACTGTTTAGCACCAGGACCCACTTTTTAGAATGACAATCTGTCTGGGACCCACCGGAAGTGATGTCATGGCCTGAAGTGCCGTCACTGTGACGCCAGAGCCTGCGACTTTCCTACGAATGCAGCAATAAGTTGGGTTATTTCTCAGCCATTTTCCAATAGCCAAGTGAATCAGAAAAAAGCCTATTTACAACCTTGACACAAGCAAAACAACCACACAGCCCTCCCCCTTTCCAGCATCCTGTCTTCCCATATTTTCAATATGGTTGCTCCAGGTGCTTTGCAACACGCTTGAAATTGGCTCGCAACCCACTGGTGGATCCCAACCCACAGTTTGGGAACCACTGCCCTAAATGATTCTAAGGAGCAGAGTAGAATGGAAGATATAGGACTGCTTAGATAAAAACATGTAACTGTATTGGTGACCAACTGTATTGGTTGCAGTCCAATCCTATTGATGCTGCTCGTCCCTCAGTATAGTGGCACCAAAATGGCCACCATTGTATCCTGCAGGGCCAGGGAGGTAGCTGGACCTCAGAATAACAACTGTTTCCTTGCCCTGTGTCTGGCAGCCTCTATGGGTCTACTTGGATCTGTGCCAGCTCAATCATGCAGATTCGAGTAGCCCTGTGTAGGGTTTTCAGGCATAGGAGGGGGAAAAGGTTGTGGCAGCAGCCTCGACTGCTGTTCCCACCCCCCTCATCAGCCTGAACCGCTCTCCCCCATTCCTCATCCTCTGTTCCAGCCTCCCCGCCACCCGGCAGTGTCCTTACCCGATTGGCGGACGCAGCACCAGCCCCTCTCTGCTGACTCCCCTGACCACCTGCCCTCCCATTGGTGGGAACTGGCTTAGGACTGAGCTGTCCGCTGGATTCTCCCAAAGGAGAAAAGGCTGTAGAAAAGGAAAGACCATCCTGCACTCAGAGAGCTGCCTGCCTCCTCCTGTCGGTGGGAGCTTCAGCACATGCATAGCTGTGACAGGTTTTTCTCTAGAGTAGCCTTCATCCTTCTGTGTGCGTTGTATGTATGGATTAAGGAGAGCGATTCTAAGTGGAATCAATGGGCAGTTTCCTTAGGCAACCAAGGAGCCTTCCAAACTCATTCTGCTGGCTAACCCTATGGAATGTATAGCATTTCCTGAAAATCAAAAGTGAGGTCTGCAGGTTGTGAGCCTGTGGAAATAATATGTAATTTTAAACTGGCTTGATATAGGAGAAGCTGAAACATGCACCAGTCTTTGGGTTGCTGGGCTGTATTGATTCCACCCTGAGAGTAATGGCACAAGCATATTCCCAGTCACTAGAATTAATCTCATTGATAAAGCCTGTACGTTTTTAGGTGCTATCCAAATCCAAATAGACAGGACCCTTTCCTCAGTCTTGCAATATAATTAGTCATTCCTTCCTAGCACGTAAGGGTGCAAAACCTTCATTTTTTTTGTTTTACAGAGAGGCACTATTGGATGCAATCCTCACCTGAAGTTAAGCCGGCACAGTTAGGCCAGCAAAGTATGGCCTGCACAAGCGACACTATAAAGTATGTTTGGACCACTCAGAGAGTCCAGCACACAGATGTGTGCCATCCTCCCTGAGTGGTCCAAACGCGCTTTAAGGTGTCCCTTGTGCCAGCCAAACTTGGCTGGCCTAACACTGCCTGCCTAACTCCAGGTTAGGATTGCGCCCTCAGTCTACAATTGTGTCCTCTGTGACGGAAACTGGGATTAGTTGGCTGCCATTCTGTTTGGGTAAGGAAGTGCAAAACTGTTTTCTGAAGTGGGGGCAAATGAGAATGGGTGGGCATGATTTGATTTTGATTTTGTTTTAGACTTGAGGCATGAAACTTTAATGCTTGAAGCGAAGTTGAAACATGTTACAGGAGGAACGTTGCCACTCTTACCACTCCAGCACAAGGAGTTCTGTGACGGTTCGCTTTTAGTGCAGTTGTAGAAACAAGTGCCCACAGCACAGTCCCACAGAATCCTCATCCCTGGACTGTATTTTTTCTCACACTTCTTCATCTTGCTAGGCAGGTTTAAGTGGCTTTTAGGAGCTTTCTGCGCTAGTTCTCTGGATTGTGGGCTGTGACTGTGGGAGAACAAGGAGGCCAGCCAGGAGTCAGGACTGAGGAATGAAGCCCATCATCAGAGCCAGGAATGAGAAGCCAGCCAGCAATCAGGAACAAAGCTAGGAGTAATGGAAGGGACAGCATCACAGACCAGAAGACCTTGCTGCTCCCAGAATGCCTTGTATGCCCTTCCTGCTTGGAGAGATCCAGGTGTCAACCTGAGTAGGCAGGGCCAGGCCAGAACAGCAGCGCGACTTCTCTCATGGTAATCCTAGGTTGCGGTTCTGCCAGCCTGCTACACAGGGCAGCCGACTCTCAGAGCTAACCAGCCCTACAAATGCAGAGATAGAATGGAAGGACAGGTGCAGTCTGGACCACTGGCAGACTGAATGTTTATGTAAACTCCAGGTTTTCGGCATAAAAAGATCAACTTTTAAAGGGCTCCTTGTGGAAGAGAAAGGTGGGGTATAAGTGGTCTAAAACACAATGTCCACGGTTCCCGTTCAGGGAAAGTGAAATAAATCTTTAACTCAAAATCATGCGTATTCCATCTGGCCTTTGGATGATAGTTGGCTGTCTGCCCTCTGGAATACTGTCATAGTTTGATTACTCCCCTGGTCAATTGTTTTTCCCACCCACCAAAGGGCCTGATGAGGAGAATTGGGTCTAGCTTCTTTCTTGAACATTCTCTGTGTTCCTGTTAAATGTTTAATTTTTCCCCTCCTTTTCTTAACGTTTTACTTATTGTGGTTACACTTTACTTTTTCTGTTCTCTGTAATCCGCCTTGGGCATTTGCTTCGGCATGGGAAAGGCGGAGTGTAAATTCTTCAGATAAATCAAATAAATAAACTCTCCGAATTGAATCCGGATCTGTTGCTGGTGTGGACATTGGCAAGTATTTACAGGTGTCATGGAGCTGGATTAGGTCTCTTACAACAGTGGTTCAAATGTCCTGTGTTATCTTCCTTATTTAGGGAGAAACAGAGCTCAGCACTTGGGCCTTTCTCAGGCAGGGCTGGTGCATCCATGAGGCAAGCAAAGCTCGTGACATGCAGTGACGTCCACCCCAGGGAGGCAATACACCCCCCTCCCTCCCCCATAAGCTCAGTCTTTGAACTACATGCTCCCCCCCCCCAAAAAATGTTAAAAACTTATCTCTTCTTCCCCCGCTAGGGGGAGCTCAGCAACAGGCCCCGTGATGCAACTGGAAAATGGCCTCTCCTGGTGCTTTGGAGAGCACATTACTCAGGGCGCAATCCTAAACTGGCAAATCAGCAAAGTTTGGCCTGCACAAGGGGCACCATAAAGTATGCCTGGACCACTCTCAGAGTCAGAGAGGCCAGCACACAGACATGCACCTTCCTCCCTGACTCCAAGAGTGGCCCAAATGTGCTTTACAGTGGCCCCTATGCCAGCCAAACTTTGCTGGCCTAACCATGCCAGCCTAACTCCAGGTTATGATTGCACTCTCAGACTTGCTGTGTTTTTCTTAATTTTTTCCATAGAAAGGAGGCAACTCTTTCTGCTGCCTCCCCAGAGCTTGCTGATGCAGGCACCCTGCCAGTTTTTTTTTTCCATTGGAAGCTAGTCATGATGGCAGCCAATTGCCTGCTTCACTACTGTAATAGTAATAGTTTCAGTTATTCACGGATACTGTGGATACTGGGACACCTATTAAATGGATAGGGGAACATTAAACAATCTCTTTTTTTTTTACCTTGTTGCAGCAAAACCACTGATGTTCCCCTACCTTTAAGAAGGTGTCCCCAGTATCCACGGTTTCAGGTATCTGTGGGGGAGGAATGGAATGGAACCCCAGTCTGGAATGGAACCCCAGCAGCTACTGGGGCATGCCTGTACATTGAAATATGCCATAGTCTCCGTCCCCCTTGAGCGGAGGGCCTGAAAATAATATTGGCCCGAGGAAGAAAGCTCCCATTGGTGGAAATCACCAGGCTCTCTTCACTTCAGATGATTCACATTTGGTGGTTTCACATATGGAAGTCATCTTGAGAGAGCAGCCAATGTGAGCAAGTCTCCGTCTCAGTTGTAGCAGCTTCTGTCTGGCACTCCGAAACAGAGGCTGAGCTCTGTGAGCTATTCCTAGCTCGCATGCTTGGGTGCCCCTAGGAGGGATGAGCCATTCCAATTCCCCCACCCCACCCCCTAAAAAATGAACGGGCTCCTTCTAACTTAGTGCATTCAGATGCTCTTCGAGGCAATTTCTGTTCCCAGTTAATACTTTGAAAATGTACGGAACGTGCATAAATGTAATTGTGTGGCACTGCAGGACTGTGTTTCCCCCTCTGGAATGCTCCTTCACCAGGTGTTTATTGGGGGGACTTTAAGTTATACCTCCCTAGGGGAAAGGGGGCACCTGGTAGCTTTTTCAGGGCCTGGGTGGATAATTCCAAGGTAGAATGTTGTTTAAAAGATTATCAGTAATTTCCCCCATGTTTTTTCTTGGATTAATGGCCCAGTCCTATGGTCTGGCAGTGCTGCTATGCCGCTATCATGGTATAGTGACAGCCCAACAGTTATGGCAGGTTCTCTGTCAGTGCTGGCAGCATGGCCATCCGTGCAGCAGTCAGGAAGCCACATGCCGCTGACAGCCTGGCACAGCATGGCTGTTTGCAGAACCCAGCCAGCGGAGAGGCAGGGAAAGAGCTGGGATCAGGACTGGGCAGGGCAGGGCAGGGCAGGTGAGGCAGAGGCAGTGGATCCATAGCCCCTATCCAGGATTGGATACCGCCAGCGGTTTCTCAGAGTTACATGAGCAACAGAGCTGGTATGGCTCTGAGGAGTCCCATCACAGCCCATGCTATGGGTGACATACAATTAAGTGTGTCTCTTTCCCATGCCTCTCAGAGCGCAATCCTAACCTGGAGTTAGGCCGGCACAGTTAGGCCAGCCAAGTTTGGCTGGCACAAGGGACACCGTAAAGTATGTTTGGACCACTTTCGGAGTCAGAGAGGCCAGCACACAGATGTGCGTCATGCCCCCTGACTCCAAGAGTGGTGGCCCTTTTGCTGGCCCAACTTTGCTGGCCCATCTGTGCCGGCCTCAATCCACAGCATATTACAATTGCGCCCTCAACTGGCTTCTCCCCTGGGACAGTGCCTTGGATGCAGCAGACACTGTGTCAGTAGCCCTGCATGCAACGTACCATACATTCCCCAATGGGATCGGGCCCCTAATCGTCTGGTACATATTCTCCACCTTTCAGTCCCATTTAAGCTTACAATGAAGTTTTAATATACAATCACAACAAAATGTATAACAAAGACAGCCACAGAACTAATACCATGAGCCACAAAACTAAATTGAGAGTGGAGTGGGAGGGTAACAGGGATCTGAACACCAGTAGCAATGACCTTCCTGGATTCAGATAAAAATGAAAAACAGAGCTGGGTATCACCAGCATAGCAACAATTCCACATTCCATAACACTGAACAAACTTGGCCAAACTCAGGAGTCTTGTAGATGTTAAGCAGCACAGAGAAGTGGGAGGGCCCTGCAGGACCCCAAAAGCTAGTAGCCTTGGTCCCTGAGAAAAACTTCTGGGATTAGGAGCAGAGACCCCATAAAGCTGAGCCATGTGGCCCAGTAGGATGCCAAGGTGATGGCATCAAAACTCCAGGTCCTTCTGAACAAGTGATGAGCTTGCCCTGTCCAGCTCCCAGCATAGGTTATCTGCCTTGGCAGCCAAAGCATTCATTTCCAATGTATACACCATGCCTGACTGCAGCAGTGGTATGTCAGATTTGGGAGGAAAAAATGACTGCTTTTCCATTTCAGAAATCTGTTCCCCATTTACGTTGCTCCATTCAAGTTTAACGTAGCTGTTATGTTTAATGCCCTCCTATAGCAATTTAATACTCTATCATACAAACCATTGGAAAATGCAAAAGCAGAAAAATATGCCCAGGCTTAACTATATGAAGGAGTGACATTCTAAAACACAAAATAGGAGGCATGTACAAATAAAGCGGAATATGAACACCCTCACACAGTGGTTCTCAAACCTTTTAGCACCTGGACCCATTTTGAGAATGGCAATCTGTCTGGAACCACAGTACAGTCATTTCCAGAAGTGCCATCATTGTGACCCCAAACCTGCTGCTTTCCTGAGAAAGCAGCAGTAAGTTGGATTATTTCTCAGCCGTTTTCCAAAAGCAAAGTGAATCAGAAACCTATTTACAAACTTGACCCAAGGAACATAACCACAGTCCTCCCCCTTCCCAGTATCCCATCTTCCCATATTTTCAATGATGGCTGCGCTACATGCTGAACCTGAAACTGATTTGTGCAGTGGTGAACCCCACTAACAGCGCAATCCTAGACATGACGTAGCAAAGTTGTTGCATCGGCACTACGTCACTAGCGCTGATGTGGGGGCGCCAAGAGACACCTCCGTGTCAGCACTAGTGTTTTCAGGCCGACGCTACTCGTAGCAGTGTCCCTTGCCGGGTGTCCCTTATTGTAAGAGACATCCCGTATTTCAGCTTTTAAAATTGTGTCCCGTATCAGTGTTAAACGGGATGTTACAAATCCCGTTTTAAAATTAAGATCACTGCTGTTCTCTTGAGAGCCGTGTTTCTATTGGCTAGCCTCAAAGTCAGTCCCCCCTTCTTGTCCTTCTATTGGCTAGCCTCAAAGTTATTTGCCCCCTCCTTATCCTTCTATTGACCAGCCTCAAAGTCATTCACCCTCTCCTTGTCCTTCTTACTTTCATTGGCTCTTGCAATGCAAGGTCTCGCCCTCAGCCTCTCTTTTGCACTCAGTTTGCAGCATGGCTCAGAGCAGAGCAGAGCAGCAGCAGAGAGGAGAGGCTGTGGCCATGGCAGCAAGTACTGCCACCCCCCAGTAAAGAAGGCATCTGGAAGTTCTTCCTTCCCTCCTCCACTTGCTTCTAAGAGTGAGTTTAGACTGGCTGCTCCGTTTGTAAAAAGGTTTTCCCCCTTCTAACAGTGATTCCCTCCATTGGTTCTAAGTGTAAACATGTTTTTGCACTGGCTGCTCTGATGTTTACATGGAAGAAGGGTAATATAAAAATATGAATGAGTATTACTGTGAGGTAACTGTATGCTTGGGGGCAGCAGGAGGGGGCACGCTGCTGGCGTAAGATGTGTCCCTCCATTTTTCATTTTTTTTAAAGCCCAGGTGTTACGTCACTTCCTGTTGTGATTTCACTTCTGGGCCAACATTTTGCCCTCTGCTCTGGGCTACGCCACTGTCTGTGACCATTGTGTACAGCAGTGTCCTGATACGGTCCCTTATTGTCATTTTGAAAACCTGGCAGGTCTAGTGCAGGGTCTCCCAAAGTGCGGGGCCCAATGAGACGACATTGGTCACATTGGTTTAAGGCCGGCCCTGCTCTGCTTCTCCCACTTTGAAAGAAGGATCAGAGAGGAAGTCTGGGGGGGCAGTAGTGGGCTAGATTCTTAGTGCTGTAGCTGACCATTCGCCTTCCCTTCACACTTCTCCTGCTCCATCATCTTCTTATTTGTCCAATCTGAAAGAGGAAAGAGGGAGGGCTGTGGAGGTGAGTGAGGAGACAGTGTCCCCTACCAGTGTTGTTACTGCATGCCTCATGGATGGATCAGCCCTGGGGATGACCTCTATAATGGGGATGACCTCTATAATGTGCAACTGCACTCCCATTCTGGAGGTGTTTGTTCTGCAGGCAGTGTTAAAAATCAAAGTGGTACCTTTATGAGTAACTCTTCAAAGTGCAGGCAGTCGAGCCTGGTTTGCAGCCACATAACCTTTTGTTAAAATATCTCAACCACTGTCATGAGAGGTGGTGGTGATGATGACGACTATTTAGTATTACCTTTTTTTAAGGGTTACACTCAATAATAAAGGATGAGTTTATCCATGGTTATTATTTAACATAGAAGTTTCACTTTCAGGGGCAGTATACCTGAGATTTTCAGATACTAGCAACAAACAAAACACAGCAGTCTCCAGATGTTCTGTAACGGAAGTAGGAAACCAAAGCCAGTTTGTGTGCAATGGTCACTTGTGCGGGTTACAAGTAATTACTTGCGGGTTCCAGCCAAAGTTTTCTACCTGTAGAGCCATATAACTATGAATGGCAGCAACTGGAGAGCGGCAGTAACATGTGTATGCAAATCATTTCTTATGACAGACATCCCCGCAGATGCAGGTAAACAGCAGAGTGCCCTGCTGCTCCGCAGGGGCACGAGGCAAGTGAGGCTTTTCTTTTTCATCATGCAAAAGGATGTTTCAAAGAGGCGCTGCTGCTTCTATGGTGTGTGCACTCAGCTTACGTTTACCTCCAATAAACAAGCTTGGTAGGCTTGCATATTAGAAATCTGTTTGCTCAAAGATAAGACAAAATAAATATCTTTGTGCACCGTGGGAAGCAAAGTCTTTCAAAATATCTTTTCGTTCAGAATATCTTTTCGTTCAAAATATCTTTTCGTTCAAAATATCTTTACGGGAAGAACCTGCAAGTCTGCTCAGGATCGTGGCGGGACCTGTTCCCCCATCTCCTGCTGAAGCAGAGGTCTGTGCTGGAGAAACTGGTGACTCCCCCGTATGTTGGAAATAGTTTGCTTTACGAGGCAGATGTTCTCCAAAGTTCATCCATCTTTTCCAGAACGAAGCCAAAACCACATACAGTGTCTCTCGGCAAGTCAGCTGGAGTCTGCAGCTCAACAGCCAGTTCATATTTCTATTTGTATTTTTATGAAACTATCTTAAAATAACACACAGTGGGGATTGAACATTCCACCGGAGACTCTTGGGTGACGGGGCTGCCAGCGAGGGGGGAAAGGCTCGACCTGGAACATACTTCACTTGTGTTGTATGTGGGGTGCCTGTGGCCCACCAGAGCTAAATACTGCATGCTGTTTTGTCTTCAAAGGCTGTGCAGGGAGGGTCCCAACACATAGTCCAGGAGCCGCTGGAGTCATCTGGTTTCTTCACGCAGGAGGACTATTCAAGTCACTTGCATCTGGAACAATTACGATTCCTTTTTGCCACCTCCCAATCTAAAAGAATTCTTGGGCTACAAAGAAGAGGATTTAGCCTATAAAGCAGATGGAGATACCTATTTCCTGCAAAGAGCCTACAAAAGCAACTTCAACAGTAAAATAAAAACAAATTTGAACTAAGCTTAGCACAGATATCAAGAATAGTGGATATTTTTTCTGTTTTGTTAGAAAAAGATATAAGAATAAGATTGCAGATTTATTTTCTAGACCAGTGGTTCTCAAACATTTTAGACCGGGACCCATTTTTTAGAATGGCACTTGTGTCAGAATCCACTGGAAGTGATGCCATAGCCAGAAGTGACATCATCAAGCAGTAAGTGCTGTCATTGTGACATAATAAAATATCACTCCTAGAGGGAAACTGGCATTCTTACACTGCAAAAATTGCACAACTACGAATCATTTCTGACAGAAAGCAAGATTAGGACAAAAAGCACAGAACTAGAAACAATTTTTTAAAAACTCACTTGAAAATTCAAACTGTTACCACTCAGAAAAGGAATATAGCAAGAGTAAGGTCTGCAGCTTCCAAGATGGCTGCTCCCAGCTTTATGAGACCCACCTGACATCAGGTTGCAACCAGTGATGTCATTCAGGGGGAACGGACCAGAACGGGCGTTCCAGATCCTAACGGGCTCCATGGCTGGTTCCGGGTTCCCGACAAGTGCCAATCAAAAGTGAGTTCCTGTTCCTAAATCATTTGAATGACACCACTGGTTGCGACCCACAAATGGGTCCTGATCCACAGTTTGAGAAACACAGTATTAGAGAAGAAATACCATAAAAATATATCTATTCCTTTAACTTTAGATTTCTTGGTTCAGCAGCCCCTTACAAGTTCATGAAGTCTAGTGCGTGCTTCCTTGACTGCAACACTGTATTCCTCCATTAGAGTGGGAGCACTAAGCATGCGAGCGTATGCTATGTTCTCTTTGCCTTCTCTTTATGTGTGGAGTGATCTTCTGCTTTGCAGTGCATTGAGAGACCAACCGGTGCACAGGAACCATTGTTCACTGCAACACACAAACACACCGTGTGTGTCTTATAGTATACCTGATATTCTGGTCTGTCCCAATCATCTATTTTTCTCCATTTGTAATTTCCTCTTTCCTCTTCTGTTCCTGCACAGGTACCTGGTGAAAGTAAAGAAAAAAAGAAGCCACAAACAAGGAATAGAAAGAGATAATCCAGATACAGCCTGCCTGAATTATATGAGGAATTTGAGACAAACAGTGACTCAAAGTTCTCCATTTCAGATTTTCAGCAGCCTTGTGGAATGACAACTTGGGAAAAGAGAGTGGACATACTTTAGCAGTCATTTTCATAGATGAAAGGGAAACGTCAGCTTTATTTTTTATTGTTCACATTTTTATATAGCCCTCCTTCCAAGGAGCTCAAGGTAGTGTACAGTATATAGTTGGATATAAGTTTCTTGTTGTCTTGTGTGCTCCCTGAGGAAGCTGGTGGGCTGCTTTGAGATACAGGAAGCTGGACGAGATGTGCCTTGGCCTGATCCAGTGGGGCTGTTACTATGAGTACATGTCTGAAGAGGAGCATCTGGTTCTGGTGGCTGTGAAAGAGGAATGCTATGGAGAATCTTGACTAGCCACCAGTGTGTTTACCTCAGAATTTACCTCAGAATGCCTGGTACAAGGGAGAGGCCACAGAATGCACGTATCTAGTTATCTTGTGTGCTCCCTGAGGCATCAGGTGGGCCACTGTGAGATACAGGAAGCTGGACTAGGTGGGCCCGTGGCCTGATCCAGTGGGGCTGTTCTTATGTTTCTTGCCTCCTTTTGTCCTCACAACAGTTCTGTGAGGTAGGTGAGGCTGCAAGATAGTGACTGACCCATACTTTATTCTGAAAATGTTTTGTGCTGTCCTCAAAACCCAGATGAGCTTACAAGAAAATACCAGCCAAAACACAGTGCACTGAATACATTCTGAATCATTAGGAATTTAAGAATTATTAAACTGGCATGCACCAGATAGGTGGCTGCAGTGATCACAAATAGGGCTAACTGAGTCAGAGGCGTATTTAGGGTATTGCGGGGGATGGCAAGAGCCATGGGCGCCATTTTCCAAGGGAGCCGTTTGCATGGCACCCCCCCCCCGCAACATGACTGACACACCTTAAGGTGGATCAGAGGTGAAGCGCGCAATTTTCTCCCCACAATTTCTCGGGCAAGACTGCCCCAGCGGCAGCAAGGAGAAACCACTGCCTTCCCGGCTCCGTGAGCCAGCGAAGGGTGTATTTTCCCCCCACCGCTGCTTGGGCAGTCTCTGAGCGGCGTCAGGGGGGAAATGCGCCCTTTGCCGGCTCGCTGAGCCAGTGAAGGGAGCGTTTCCCCCCCCCCCACCGCTGCTCGGGCAGTCTCCAAGCAGTGGGGGGGAACACGCTCTTCACCAGCTCATTGAGACAGCGAAGAAGTGTTTCCCCCCACTGACGCTTGGGCAGTCTCTGAGTGGCGTCTGGGGGGAAACCCTTCGCCGGCTCAGCCCCCCGGCGAAGAGCATATTCCCCCCCCAGACTGCCCGAGCAGCGGATGTCATGATGTTACGACATTGTGACGTCATGACGTTGTGTGCTATGGGCGCGTTTCGCCCTGGTACACCTCTGAACTGAGAGCACAATCCTAACCTGGATTTGGCCAGCACAGTTCGGTCAGCACAAGGGACACCGTAAAGTATATTTGGACCACTCAGCAGGGCCGGCTTTAAGCCAATGTGACCAATGTCATCACATTGGGCCCCACACTTTGGGGGGCCACACACCAGTGCAGTAAGCATATTGCCTGCTGCTGCAGTCAGGATCTCTTAGGATTGTATGTAGGTCAGTGAGGCAAGCAGAGCAGCTTTACCTTGGGCCCTCTCAGCTGCCCCAGCTTCTGAAGTGCCCAAAATAGGCCTCCTGGAAGCAATTGGCAGTGACAACATCCTGTCACCACCAACTATTTTCAGGTGCCACATTTTGTGCATGGCACCACAAGTGCTCTTCTTGGTGAGTGGGGGGCCCTTTGGGGAATATGGGGGGCCCCACAGGAATGAGCATTGAGCCCCGCCACTCCCTGCTGCACCCGCGCTGAGCCTCTCTCGCACTGACCGAAGCCAGTCAGCACGAAAGAGGCTCCGTGCCGAGGTAGCACGGGAATTGGAGGGAGGGAGGGAGGGGTGGGACGGGCGTGATGTGGGCAGGCTTGGGAGGTGGCCATACAGCCACCTCCTAAGCCCGTCAGGGAGGCCGCGCGGCCCCAATCGGGCCACGCTGTCTCCTTGGATCTGCGCCCGCTCTTTAGCGCGGGTAAGGGTGCGCACGTTCCCTTGCTGCAGGGAGGCTCCAGCCTCCACCTACCCAGCGCTGGATAGGGCGCTGGCTGGCCGGTGCTCCTACCCCAGCAGTGGGTAGGATTGTGCCCTTAGAGAGGCCAGTACAAAGACGTGAGCCATCCTCCCTGACTCCGAGAATGGTCCAAATGTGCTTTACAATGGTCCTTGGGCTGGCCAAACTTTGCTGGCCTAACTGTAGCGGCCTAACTCCAGGTTAGGATTGCACCCTGAATTACATATGTTTGACTCAAGGCTGGGGGGGGGGCTCTGCAAGGGCGTTAACTCTCACGTTCGATTTGCGTCTGTCCTTGACAGAACTTCTAGCAGTTAGTTTTAGGAATAACATTAATCCCAAGTCTCATGCTTGATGACATAGAACATAAACTGGTGCTGTGATTATCTGGAGTTTGCTTGACAATACTACTGCCATTTTACAGGGCCCACACTCAAGTTGGGAGTCAGCACATCGAGCAAGAGAGTCAACCTGAGCCGTTATGCACATTTGCTTAATTTCCTGTCTGAATCCTGTCTGTCATAGACAGGAAGCAAATGTATGTGTTCTGTCTAGTCTGCCTTTCCCTTTTGGGATTCTCAATTTAAATGCTAATAAGTTTTGTTACCTAGCAGAGGTGTGGTTACATGTCATTCACAAGGTGCCCAGCTCCAGCTGCCCTTGGAGATGTCGAGATTTGATCTTGTGAAATCATCACAAAATGCAGGCAATCTAAAAACGATTAACCGTCAGCTCTCTTCATGTTACTTACAGAAAATAAATATCCTGTATCAGAGTTGGGTGAAGAGCTGTGCAACGCAATGCTAGGAGTTGGAGCTGTAACAATTCACCTTAGCCATGTGAACATATTGTGGCCTTTGGCAAGCTGCATTCTCCGAGCCTCATCCTCTGCCCCTCATGTACAATACAGAGCTAACAAAGTCCCCTCCTCATGTAGACTGAGCCACATGGAGGCTACTTCGTCTTGGTGCACTCCCATGTGGCTACGGTATGTGTGAATACGGTAGATGGATGACATGGCGGTTGGGTGCTTAATTGGTCCTGCCCATGTGGTGGTACAGAGATACCCCAGCAACAGGGCTGGCTCTAGCAGCAGCGGGGCCCAATGTGGGGCATTCCCACCCTCCCTGCGGGGCCCCCCACTCACCAAGCAGAGTGCTGTTGATGCTGCGTGCAAAGCATGGCACGTGGAAATAGTTGGTGGTTATATGATAACGTCACTGCCAACTACTTCCAGGCAGGGGCAGGTGGGAGGGCCCAAGGTAAAGCTGCTCTGCTCGCCCCACTGACCTAGAGATCCCAGCTGCAGGCAGTATGCTCATCCTGCTCTTGCGGGGGCCCCTGAAGAGCAGGACCCAATGTGATGACATTGACATTGGTCACATTGGCTTAAGGCCGGCCCTGCCCAGCAATGCGAGACACCTTGGTGAAGGAGTTGATCTGCAGTTCTGTGTATGTGTACAATGGGGGTCCCAAGTCTGACATATTTCCAACAACACTGAAAAATCACTAGCATAACACACATGAAGCAATCAATCAATCAATCACTACTATTTATATACCGCTTTTCAACATAAAGTTCACAAAGCTGTTTACAGGCAAATAATAACATTAAAGTTAAATGGCTCCCTGTCCCAAAAGGGCTTACAATCTAAAAGAATGGAGAACACCACCAGCAACAGCCACGAGAAAGACACTGTGCTGGGGTGAAAAGGGACACTTTGAGCACTTTGAAATGCGCTATGCATACAAAGGATTGCTCCCACTGCTCCCTAGTGTAGCATTTTCTGAGGCACAGCACTCCTCCCAGGGAAGGTCTCTCAACAGAGGAGTGGTTCCCAATCTTTTTAGCATCTGGGCCCACTTTTTAGGTATGACAATCTGTCAGTGCCCCCCACCCAAGACCGGCAGTGATGTCATTAAGGAAGAAGTGACATAATTATGTCTGTAAAAGCAATGTATGTAGACTACCATAGGTTACCATATGCAGTTGTTGTTTTTAGGTATGAGGAAACACTTGGAAATTTTTTCAAAAGCATATTTTGTTTGGAGTTTCTCTGAAAATGTTGGGAAAAAAATGCAACTTTTTAATGTTACGCAAACACATCTATGGTAGTAAATGGGGTCTCCACACCCCCTGAAAAATCAGCTCGTGACCCCTGAGGTCATGACCTCAGGTTGGGAACCACAGCAATAGAGAAAGGACCCTTGCATGAGACCGTGCACGTGAGAGGAGTGGGGAGGCTGCACCAGGCCCCTGGATTCTGCCCCAAGTATTATTTCTTCCCCAAATATCTCCTCTTTCTTGCAAATGAGGATAAATCCTCCATGTCTGACTGTGAGAGAAACTACTGTGCAGATCCAACACTGAAGCCTGGCATCATTGGATAACTGCTGGGGCCTGATTGCTGATTCTGGGCCTGGCCTCCGAAAGGGTGAGGACCGAGGAGTGTTGAGGAAAACTGATGTCCTCTTGAAAGTCCTCTTGATGGGGACAAGGCCTCTCTCTCACTATGCCTCCTTTTGGGTCCTGTAGGCAGTAGCCAGGTCAGTGGGCTCTTGGGCCAGGCTAGGCAATGTTATGTTGCTTTACTTGGGCCACAGATTCCCTCAGTGCAGAGCTGTGACCTACCTCCAGCTGCATCCTCAGTAAACATGAAGTGGCTTGGCCTTGGCTACCATGGCTGGAGAGTTCATTGCTACAGACACAGCTGGCAGGAGCCAAGCGGTTGTGGGTGATAATTGGATCCTGTCTCCATTCCTATCCAGCCCACACTGAGAGGACAAGCATTTTTGTCATCTGCCTTCCTTCTTCTGCACCCCCCCCAGGATGCTTGCTCAGTGCTGAAGGGGTATTTAGCCTCCCCTCCTTAGGCAACTGCTTCTCTGTCTTCTTTGGCCACCCAGCAGATATTAGACCTCTTCCTACCCAGGTCTGAGAAGAGATGCCAGCCCCAACTCTCTGCCAGGATTGTTTCAACTTGCACACAGGGGTGTTTTCATGGAGGCAGAAACTGTTCTGGTAGACGCCCCCCCCCCCCGGCACACACACACAGAGCAGAAGGTACAGTCTCAGCCAGCCATTCTGAAGCAGCCACCCTCAGGGGGAGGGGAGGAAAGGAAGGGCCCACCAGAAGTCTCTCATCTGGGGCCCATAAAAGCCTTGCTACTGTTTGCTAATATTTGGAGCTAAATAAGTCCAGCTAAGTTCTGGCAACCGTCATGGCCATAGTAGCAAATGACCACAAAATGCTGTAAAGAGCATATTTGGGAAGCTGTGTGATGGAAAATATCTCTCCTTTGCCACAAAGCAAAAAAAATTAGACCCAATGTAGTTCTCTGAAGTCGCTCTTCTGAACCAAATCACTATTTTTGTGTAAGATGTCTGGGAAATACCAGCAGGAATAGAGATTTAACTCCTGTTATCCGGTTCTTCTGTGCTATAATCTCATTCAGTGTTCTATTCTAGCGATGCTCTGAGGCATTTAACAGAGTTACAGTGTTGGGTGGTAGGAGCCAAAAACCTCCTGACTCACCCAGGAAAAGCCCTTTGCATATGGCCCTCTGCTTGCACACAGAGTCCACTTCCTGCATGGCCTTCATTCTTTTTCCTTCTACAAAGCATTTCTTCATAATATATTTTCTGAGTAGTCACTCTGGGAGGAGGTTCCGCAGTTTACACTACTGAGGGCACCTTGCAGAGCAAGATCTGTCAAGAGAGAGGCGGGAGACATAAACCAGGGCCCTGTCCTGAGGCATGACAGATAGGTGAAGAGGGCAGGAGGTGATAGGTGAAAAATCTGGTGTATGAACATACAAAGTGTTTGGGTTTTTCCTTCCTCCAATGGATTTACGAGAAGGATTAGTTTAACCACCTACATGAAGAATCCATACTGTGTATATTGCCTTGGAGCGCATTTTAAAATTTGCATAACAACATTTTAATTCATGTTTACATGTAGATAGAGACCGCACAACTGACTTAGCAGTAAACAGCAAATCCCTCGATGTTGTAATATACTCCATAGTGCCTTCCAGCTTTCCAGGAGACTGGGATGTTCATCACTCAATGATCTTATCAATCAGTGATGTCATCTGATGACTTATCAGCATGAATGAATTGCTCCACTGAAAACCATTGCCTTTGATTATGTGAGGCTGCAGGAAAACAGGGACTGCCATTTGGTTTGGAACAGCTGCTTCACCCACAGATAATGTGAACTGTAAAGGTACTCTCATCCATATAAGAGAAAGGCATATTATTTGTTGGAACATTAAACATAAAGGTATGATTTGATTATTTCCAATGTGAAATGAAGGGAGGAGATATTACTGTTATATTTCTCTAGATATTGTATCTTAAGGGCCCAGGTTACATATTCAGCAGAACTGAGTGGTGAATCCAGGTACATGTTTTTTTTTCAGATTATACCATTTCAGGAGGCAGGTGAGGGTTATATATTCAAGTGCATCCACATAGAGCAGTGGTTTCCAAATTCTCAGTTGGGACCCACCAGTGGGTCGTGAGCCAATTTCAGGTGAGTTGCGAAGCACCTAGGGCCACCATATTGAAAATATGGGAAGATGGTATGCTAGAAAGCTGGAGGGTTGTGTGGTTGTTTTGCTTGTGTTGCAAATAGGCTTTTTTTCTTCCTGATTCACTTCGGTATTGGAAAGTGGCTGAGAAATCACCCAACTTCTTGCTGTATTCTCAGGAAAGCAGTAGGCTTTGAAATCACTACAATGGCATTTCCGGCCATGACATCACTTCCAGTGGGTCTGGACAGATGGCCATTCTAAAAAGCGGGTCCCCAAAGCCCTTGCTATACCAAAACTCCAATCTCACCTGTGAAAGTGTGTCGTATTTTTGTGTTCCTGTCTGTTCCTGCCCATATTCATACTGGTTTAATAATAATAATAATAATAATAATAATAATAATAATAATACTTGGATTTATATACCGCCTTTCTTAGGTCACCAGATTTCTCTAATGACTATAAGGACCAGGTTAGACATTTGGGCCAACTACATGTTTGTTATACCCTTGCTTGCCCCATTCACCCATAAAATGTTCAAAAAGGCACCTTTCAAGTGCTGCCTCTTATATTTAGCTCCTTTTATATTTATAGGAGGGCATCTTCACCCCAACACACAGGGTCTTTCTGATTGGCTGTTGCTGGTGTCTCTTCTGCATCTCTTTTTAGACAGTGAGGGTGCAGTCCTAACCAGCTTTCCAGCACTGACATAGCTGTGCCAGTGGAGCATGTGCTGCATCCTGCAGTGGAATGGTAGTCAAGGAGGCCTCCTCAAGGTTAGGGAATGTTTGTTCCTTTACCTCAGAGCTGTATTGCCCTTATCCCAGTGCTGGAAAGTTGGTTAGGATTGTGTCCTGAGCACTTTGAGGACAGGAAGCCATTGATTGTTGTGCTGTGCTATGTAAACTGCTTTGTGAACTGCAGTCCTTTTTGTTGGAAAGCAGTATACAAATATGGATTAAGAGTAATAAAGTGATGGTGGGAAAAAGAAGGGTGTGGAAGTGAAGTGAAACCTCTTTCCGCTCCTACCTCAGCATGATTGGCTGCTTTCAGTGGTTTGCTTTCTGCTTGGCTCACTTTTGGTATCAGAGCCAGGCTGTGAAAAAGCAACTTAAAGGCAACTAAGCATAGTGAAATAAAATGGGGAGAGAACATTTTCTTCCCCCTCATCACCCGCTGGCTGTGTGCGTGCATGCTTGCACGCGTGCGTGTGTGTGTGTGTGTGAAGCACAAATGCTGTGTAGGCACAGGGGCAAGCATGTGTTTTTGCAAATGTGCAGTTGCCCTCAGTGACAAGTGTGGCCCTGAAGTCAGGGAGGACTGTTTTATGTGGTTTGAACTTTGCCATTTGCAACAGAGGCTATGGGGGCGATCTTGCTGTGCTTTAACTATGCAGCCCACTCTACAGTGTGTGACTGCATGGCAGCGACCTGACAAGGATCAAAGGTAGGGTCACCAGATACAAATTGGTGCCTATACTTTTAACCACTGTATAGAAGAGGGAATTTTGGCAGGTGCAGCTCAACATGGAAAGATTTAAAGACCTGTACCTGCCCAAATTCCCTCTTCTATACAATGGTTAAAGGTACAGATAGTCCATCCCAGTTTGTATCTGGTAACCCTAATCAAAGGGACTTAGGTAGGAATTCAGTATTTGTGGGCATTAAAGCTATTTACTGTGTGTGTGTGTGTGTGTGTGTGTGTGTGTGTGTGTGTGTGTGTGTGTGTGTGTTCTTGCCCTGAGTCGTAAGTAAAAGGAAGGGCATGTGATTCAACCACAAACACATAAGAAGGTCAAGAAGAATCAAGTTGCACTGGTGAATATGGCAGCCATTCCATCCTGTTTGTGGCCTGTTCTAAGAGAGGAGAGAAGCAGGGGAGGGGCGGGCTGATTTTGACAGACAGGCTCAAGGCCCATTTCCCAGGCTCCTTCAGGCCGAAGCTGGCAGGCTATACCACCCATGAAGCGTGTGTGCCTGTGAGGAGGTGTGTTTAACTTGCAGGCCGCTTTCCCTGAGCAGAGCACATTCTTTTCCTCAGCTCCCTCTTGCCTGCATTGACTGAGTGCCAGCACTTTCCGATCTTATCTGCAGTTATCTGCTTTCCTTAAGAAAATAAAAAAGCAGGTTTGGAACCCTGGCATTCCTTCACTTGAAAGGGACTGTGTTAATCTGATTGGCACCTTGGGCAGAATTTCCTATTCGTTTATTTCACCCTGAGCCTGGGCTTCCCCCCCCCCAACCCCCAGTTTTAAGATGCCTGAAAAGTTCAAGCCTCTTAAGAATTCCCTTTGACCTAAAAAAACTAAAAGCAAGGCTGTTCTTAGCATGTGAATTTTGTGCCTCTCATCAACATCATGGAGTCCTGGAAGGCAGGAGATTAGAAACACTTTGGGGTTATCAAGACGAGGCCTTCCCTCTCTTTGGAGAGTTCCAGAGAGTCAGTTTCCAAAGCATGACTAACATCCACTGATGAATCCACACAGTGCAATCTGGGGCTTCATCTGTATGGTTCCCCTCAAGATGCAGTTGGGCACATATTTGGATGAAACCGGCCCCTTTTTGATAACAGATCTCTGGAAGGTCGCAAGCATCTGGTGGCTGTGCTGCTGAAATGACACACATGCAGCTCACTCCGATGTGAATCACAGGGAGCACCCGGCCGATCCAAAGGAATCCAGAACTGCATGTGCACATCCACTCTGAGCCTGACTGTGAAGTCATGTTGGAGTCTGTCTCGGTGTGACTCAGCTCACTGGAGTAATAACAGCAAAGTATTTGGCCTGTCATCTTAAATAGCTACTTGTTCCACTGAAAAACCCATTGTGGAAATCATACTTGGCCCGCGACCCCAGCACTCTGAAACACACAGGCCACAATCCAATACAGAAGCCCTGTACAAGTGTGATGCGCATGGACAGGAAATGCAGGTGTGGAGGGGTCAGATTGTGCGCCCTGCTCTTCTTCCACCTTGTATGATGTTGCCACAGCACCTACACATGTGCAAACTGTCCACGTACAAGCTCAGCCTTTGGAAATCCTGCGAAAGGAATTTGCCTACCCACATGTACCATGGGTACGTACAGAGGCCCTGCGCTGTTGTGATGTTGACGGGGTGGGAGGGGGGAGAGCCAGCAGTGCACTCCCTGTCTGCCCATGTTCACACTATACATGTGACAGGGCAAAAGATAAGCTCAGCTCTAAGAACATAAGAAAAGCCTTGCTGGACCAGGCCAAGTGCCTGTATAGTCCAGCTTCCTGTGTCTCACAGTGGCCCACCAGATGCCTCAGGGAGCACACAAGACAACCAGATAACCTGCATCTCACTGCCACTCCCCTGCATCTGGCATTCTGAGGTAGCCTATTACACTTGCACCACCCCCAAGGAAGACACCAAACTGAGGCTGGGGTTTAACTTTATTAAACACAAGTGTAAATCATGAAACCTACTGAACACCCGTCCCTTCCTCACGTTGGGCTTGGGTCACCATTTTTTATAAACAAGGGAAAAGGTGTGTTGGGAAGAGGTAGAGATGTGGTGGGAAGGGAGAGAGCGCAGTAGTGTGGCTAAAGTGCAGTCATAGCACTAAGTTTTTCATGGTACCTCAATGGTACCATGTCCATTTCCCAGGGGGGACGGGACGCCTGTCTCCCCGACTCATGGGGTGCGCTGGTCTTATCCGCTCTCATTCCTCCCTCCTTCATTGCTCCCACACACTCAAGGACGCTCGAGCTGCTTTGCAGACTCTATTTGGGTGATCGCCTTGACATTCATGGAGGCTTTGTTCCTTCACACGGCCCACGTTACAAGGAATAGCGCCGCCGCCCCGTCGCAACCCCTCAGTCTCCCCGGTGGGGTTAGTGAGTTGTGGTTGGCTGAAGCCACTGGGCGGTTGGGGCCTCCCCTGGACCCCAGCTGGCCTCCCCTCTGTGGGGTTGTGTCTACTAACCCCCTTGGGGTTGTGTCTACTAACCCCCTTGGGGCCGATGCCCCCACCTCCCCAGGAAGGTCTGGTCTGGGGGTATCCCCGGGTGAGTTCCGGCCCTGGGTGCTCCTAGGTCATTCCCTGTTCCCATGGTCGAGGTTGCCCACACCCTTTCAGGGCCATGGACAGGCACACCTCATCCAGCCACCCTCCCTGTACTGCAGTCACAGGGGGGGAAACCTCCTCTCACTTTGGTTGCCCTGCTCTTTATGAGCCAGCCGGCTGGTCCGGCCAGCTCCACCTCTTTCAGGTCCCTCCCCTCCAGAGCTCCCTCCCAGGGACTGGCCAGGACTCTGCCTCAACACAGCTCCTGTCTTGGTGCTTGCAGGACCAGGGCCCCTCCTCCCTGTGTAGGGTCACGTGGCTCTCAGCCCTATTGTGCCTCCCTGCTGGCTGGTGTTCCTGGCCTGCTCCAGGGGTAGAGTTCTGCCCTCCACCTGCCAGCCGCTCCTCGGAATTCTATGCTGGGTTCCCAAGTGGGATGCTGCGGCCGTAAGCCCAGCCGGCCGGGGGACATGCCCCGTGACAACTGTGCAAGTGGCATCTCCTCCATTTGTGTAGCAATCCTGAATTGCTCCAAAGGGAAGGGGTCTTTTGAACAGCACATTTAGGTGCTGGGAAAAACAAAGTGGGGTGACCACCCCTCTAGTTATGCTACTAAGAGTTGAATACCGCTTTCCTCCTCTGTCACTTCCCTGATGCAAATGTTCCCCTTTCCAAAGCAACTTTTCCTGGAAAAGAGTGAGTTGTTTGTTAAGTGAGTTGTTTGTTAAGTACCTGCATGCAGAGGGATGCTGCATACAACTAGCACTTGGCCTCCACTTTTGGGGGGCCCTGGGGCAGAAGTCCCGTGACGGCGTGCTCCCCCATGCTTAGGCAAGAATCTATGCCAGCTTTTCTTGATGTCCAGGAGCTGGGCAATGTATGCAAGGTGGCAATCCTTGCTGGCTTATCAGGGGATGGTGGAGAGCAGCAGGAGGAGGATGATTTGTACAGGTGCCAAGGACGATAAAGATGGTTGACTGCTCCACTGCCTCCCAGACCCCACCTCTGGAGCCTTCCTTGGGAACCAGCAGCTGCGTCCAAAAGCAGAGCACGTAACACATTAGAGCAAGGAGCTTCCCCCCCCCTTTCTATGCATAGCAGTGCTGGATTGCACGTGCAAGATATGTTTAAAGCAGATTTTTATTTGGCCCACGTGACTTGTTGTCCCTCTTCTACAAAATCTGATATGGTAACATTAAGAGAAAATGGTTCCCTCTTGGTAGAAAAAGCAAGTCATGTGGGTTTTCTTTCATGCAGATTTAATCAGGTCTACTAATGTAACAGTTAAACCATAATTCTTTTTTATAATAATGCAGTTATGCAAAGTCCTTTCTAGGAGAAAAAAATGCAGAGCACAGTATATACTTAAATTTTGCTTCATACTTGTCTGTGACCTTGGTGTAGAATTGCACGTTCTGGCACTACCAGTAACAGAGTGGAACACTTTGTGTAGGACTCCTCACTCACATTCTCTCTCTCTCTCTCTCCTGGATGCCACTTGGAGAGCTACTCATAATCCAGGGAAGGGAGTGGAAGAGGGAGCCAGAAGAAGCTTGAACAGACACAAACCTGAAGAGTCCACTATCTGCCAGTGTGCAGCGTCTCCCACACCCTTCCCTAGACTTTGAGTGCTGTTCAGCTTGGCATCATCTCCTTAAAATGACCACAAGGACAAGAGAGGGAAGAGGTGACTCTGAGTCACCTGACAACACAAGCCAGATAGATTTTATGAGGGTCTGACAGAGGAGGAGAGGCTTGGGCAAACAGGAAAAGACGTGGCTCATGATCATGGGTGGTGGTGCAAGGGGAAGAGGCTCCCTTAGAATGCCAGATGCAGGGAAGTGGCAGTGAGATGCAGGTATCTGGTTGTCTTGTGTGCTCCTTGAGGCTTCTGGTGGTGCCACTGTGAGATACAGGAAGCTGGACTAGATGGACCCTTGGCCTGATCCAGCAAGGCTTTTCTTCTGTTCTTATCATCTGTGCATGCATGTATGCTTTTAAGGTGAAAGCACTAAATTGTGTTCTCGCAGCTGTGAATCGCTCTGAAAGCAAGGGGGAAGCGCCGCTTTACACAAGGCGTTCAGGTGCCTGAAAAACTTAGTGCTTCCCCCCCCCCCCGGTGAATGGGTAGCAAAGCTCTTTTTGTAGGATACTGTTTTGCAACACTTTTTTTTAACAGCAATATGACCAAGGCAAAAATGATTTTTATGAATGGACCTGCTTGCATCAGGCTCCTTCTCACTGGCGATGCAGGCATGTTGCTGAACAGCGTATGCAAAGCTTTTACTAATGTCAACAGTCAGAGTTTTGATTGGCTAAGCTGTGAGATTCCAATTCCTCCCTGGTTAGATCCACAAAGTTATTTTTGCTTTTGGAATTTATCTAAACTTCAAATAATAGACTTTCCGCACTGTATTTACCAGCTATCCTTGCAGAGGCTGAATGTCTATTTATATTCCTTTGCAAAATTCAAGAGAAATATTTTATGCTCAAGCACAGAACAAGAAAGAACATGGAATCTACAAGCTGCTGGCTTTCACAACATTAAGGTGGCTGCTCCCTCTACCTCCCTCCCTGCTGCTCCCTCTTTGTACCTCATTTTCCCTCTAAAGATGCGTGACCACAAGCCCCACCCAGCTTCCTTCACTGCGCTCTAGAGCTCAGTGGTGACAATGGTGTCATTGCCAAGTGTCCCAAAGTGGCCCCCATGCAGCAAAGGTCGGTCCCTGTAACATTTACAAGGAACACTGCTTAGGCCACGGCTGCAGAAGCATCCCTTTCTTTGTTTTGATGTGCCTCTTCATGTCCGAGTGCTATTCAGCATATATGTATTTCTTCCTTTTAGGATAAGAAAATAAGAAAAAAGCTTTTTTGGATCAGGCCGAATGCCCTTCTGTTCTGCCAAATTCCCTGCTCGGCCCTAATGCCCACACTAGGCTAACTAGTTTCCCCTCCAGAGCGGCCTCAGGGATAGGCAAGAGGGAGGGGGTTCAGTCACCTACTGGGCCTCCTCTCTTCCAGCAGCTTTGCTTGGGATCACCAGCCGGCCAGCCTCCTCCAGACTGCCCTCATCACTGGCTTAGCTCCAAACTAAGTCTAGCACCAACAAACCCCACCACCAAACAATAGGCAGTTAGCTTGCCCAAGCCACAACTGCCTCCTCCACTTGGTGGCTCCAGGGGCATGGCAGACATACAACAGTTCCCAACAGTAGTCTCCCAAAACAACCTTACCTTATCTAGTCCTTCAGCCAGTTCCTCAGTCCGTCCTGCAGGCAGGCCAGCCAGCAGGCCATCCATCCAACACCTACCTGGTGTCCTTATCTAGCACCTTCCCAGGTGCCTTCCTCCATCACCTTCCCTCCAGCTCCTGCGTCCAGCTTTCTACTGAGGCCAGCCAATCAGTGGGCAGGCTTTAATTCATCAGCCACACCCATCTGCACCTGTGCTAACCTCCCTTCAGAGCCAGAGGCCTCATCAGCCTGCAGTTGTGCTCCCAAGGCTAGCAAAGACCTGGGGGGGGTTAACCCTATAATCCCTGGCCAATCTGGGACAAAGGGCCATTGCTGATATCACTCCCTATCTCCTTGGGGTATCTCCTGTCTTTTCCAATGCACCTTCAGTCCAACATCCTGTCTCTCACAGTGGTCCACCACTGTGCTTTTGAGAAGCTCACTGGCAGGAAAGAAAGAAATGCTTCTCTTCCACTGCAGGTCCCCTGCAACTGCCATTCAGAGTCATCTTGCCATGTCAGGACCGGAGGTGGTACCCAAATTTTGCCTCCTTTACCTGGTAATCAGAGGTTGTGTAGCCTGAATTTCCCCACCCTAATGCCTACTGTGCACGCATACAAGACTCATGAATGAACTGGGAGGACAGGCAGGGGAATGGATGAATGCGCCCCAATCCTCCCTTTCTTTTCTTTTCCTTTCTTTCCTTATCATCAGATAAAAGGGGCAGCATTTGACCTGCTACCTCAGGCATCAGGAGGTCTTGGCCTGGCCCTGCTCTCCCATCACATAGAACTCTGTCCATGTTAATTCTGATGTGTAAGGAGGGTTCCTCTCCACATAGGCTGTATGGAGGTCTGCAGCCGACAGGTTTGGGAAATGAGTTGGCAGAATTCTTGAAAATTGCAGCCCAGCAGAAAGTTGTGACACTGCCAGGTTTCTGTGTGTGGCTCCACCTCGGGCATTTTACACAGCACGCTATAACACCACCCATTGACAGTTGACTGGCACAGCTGCTGGCTCCGAAAATCAATCCCATGTCAGATGCCTAGAGGAAGAAGACTGCCAGCACATGGGCACTTCAAGAGGAAGAGCGGCAAGGATGGGCGGCTGATAAGGCTAGGCATGGTGAGGTATTGTCATCTTTTTTCTTCTCCAAGTCTGGCAGCAAGTGCTGGTGACCATGAGCAGGAAAGCAAACAAACCTCTTGCATTGCAGATGACTTCCTAGGCATATTATGTACATAAAAACTTGAACACAGATGAAGTCTGAATGATAGAGTCTAGTCCAAGATTTCACATCTGAATGAATAGCGAAGTTATTTTTCTAACACGGAATATTCCCAACAGTATTTATTTTTAGTTCATTTCATACATGGGCGATGCTGCCACCAGGGCACTCAGCTGCTCTAAGAGAAATTAAAGAAAACAAACCCCATATAAAAGCCCCTTCTGTGTGTGCCTAGTGATCAAGCCGGGCTTCCTTCTTCGAATATAGGCTCTTTTCACTGGGCCTCAGTCACAGGTACTTATATAATAAGGGCCTTTTGTGACACTGAACACCACTCAGTTTGACAGAAAGTGGGAAACTTTTTTTTTTCTTCAAAGCATATAATGCCGGAGAGATGAACTGACCAACCCATGAAATGCGGTTTCAGAGACGGCCGAGATACTCAATCACGGATTTTTAAGTAGCTCAGGTCAGTATACTAACTTTGTAAGGTGAGAAGTTAGACTCCCAATAGACATTAAAAAAGGTTACTTGAAATATGTGTGTTATTTCAGTTCTCCGCCATATATAATGCTGGGCTTTCACTGCCTGACTCATTCATTCACTTATAGGAGGTATTGAAATTGTGAGAGTACTTTTATAAAAAACAGAAAGGCTGAAATTTGGGGCATGTAATTCAAGGGCATTGTGATTGCTAGAGACGTTTTCAGTGCACAAACTCCCCAACATATGGACATCTGAGTTATGCACAGCCAGGTTACAGACATGCGAGTTGCTTTGGCACTTTTGTGCAAGCACAGTGCTTTTGTCCTTTGCTACTGCTTCTGTGCAGGTGCAGTCGTGCTGGGCTTGCAAGAACTGGCTGGTTTCAAGTTATGAATGGATTTCTGCACCTCTCCGTAAGTGGAGGGCTTGGTGTGGGGGATTTGGATATAGCTCACTTGAAACTCAGGACATGAACCCTATGTTGCCTCCAGCACAGCAAAAGCCAAGGCACATCATCAGTGGAATGGAGAAGTGTGGGAGATCTCCCTTCATACACTTGAACCAACTGGTTGGCTGTCTTGCCAAGAAGCGTCTCCATGATTATAAATTGTACAACAATTGAGGGCGCAATCCTAACCTCAAGTTAGGGGGGCATAGTTAGGCCAGTAAAGTTTGGTTGGCACAAGGGCCAAAATAAAGCACACTTGAAGTCAAGGAGGAGGATGCATCTCTGTGTGCTAGCCTGTCTGATGTAGAGAGTGGTCCAAACATATTTTACGGTGTCCCTTGTGCTGACCAAACTCTGCTGGCCTAACTACGCCAGCCTAACTCCAGGTTAGAATTGCGCTCTGAATAAAAAAACAAAAGATCTTAGTGAGAAAAAGCATCAGGCTTAGTAGGAGGCAAACTGTTTGCCTAAGAGCATATGTAAATCATATTTCCAAAGGGCTATCTGAGAGATGGTATGTAGCCCACATTACATTAGGGCTACAATTTACCTTGGAGTAAGTCCTGTTGAACACAGCAAGACTTACTTTTGAGAAGTGGTGTGCCCAGGGGGGCCTTCAGAGCCATTTGTGGTTGCGAGAACAAAGTGGAGGCATCTCCTCCACTTTGCTCTTGCGGCTAAAAATGGCTCTGAAGGTAGGGTCACTTTACATGGATGTTCAGGCACCTGAAAAACTTAGCACTTTGCCCATGTCTGGGCCCCAAGGAGATAGATGCTGCCCTAGCAAAACTTCAGTCTGCAAAGAGGTAAATAAAGTGATTTATCCTGGGTAGGGGGCCTCTCAGTTGGTCAGCATAAAGAGGGCAGGGAGCACCCTGGATCCTGCTCCTCTCACGGGGTCTGTTTGTCAGAGGCCTGCCAGCATCTGTCTTAGCTAGCAGCCTAAGCTCCACTTATCAAAGGCCACTGGGGTTTTCAAGTATAGTGGCTCCACCTCCCCCAGGCTTGTCGCACCTTCCCCTTCCTCCTCCACCAAGCCTCCCTGCCACCAACTCTCTCAGCAGGAGCTGCAGTTACTGGTTCCCCACTCCCCCAGCCTGCCTGATCCCTCCCCTGGCTGGGGCTGCCTCATGAGTAGTCCCTCCCCTGGCTGGGGCTGCTGTCTTGCAGAGAGTGCAGGGTTGCAACTAAGAGGCACACCTGCCAGCAAGCTGTAAGACTCCTTATCACCCTGGAGAGGCTCTGGCAAGGCAAGGCCCTGGGGGAGAGCCCGACAGCCCCCTGGGAATACCACTGCTTCAGAGTAAACAGGCATGGGGCAGCTCTTGCCATATATACCAAAAGATATATTCATTTATTTGGGAAATTTTTTAATGCCACTTTTCAGGGTTGTTGTTTTGTTTTGTTTTGTTACATTTCTGTTAAAAACTATTGCAACCCACTCTAAGAGTTTGGGATGAAATGACATAGATCTTAATTAATATTAATATTAATGTTTTAATATCTAATATATTTAATTAATATTTCTCAAAGCAAAAATAAGTAACAGGAAAAGAAATACTCTACTGAAAATTTTTTGTTGATTTTTTTTTTTAATTTGTGTAGTCTTAAGTGTGGTGTGGTTGTGGGGATGTGACTATGGGGGTAGCACAGCAAGCTCCTGTTTTACCACTGCATCACTGGCCACTGCCTGATTTCTTTGTCAAGGTGTTGAGATGCAAAGCTGGCACTAAACATTCAGAGCACAATCCTATGCATGCTTTCTGAGAAGTAAGTAGCATTGTTTTCAGTGTGCATATAGGATTGTAGCCTCAGTGAGATGGGAAACAACAAAGCTTACCTGCAGGCTGAAAGGACCTGCTCCTGAAGGAGTTCATATACCTTCTGTGTGTTTTCTTTTCTAAACTTGAATCTTGGCCTCATTGTTTGTGGAAGTCCTTCTAAACTGCTCATCAACACATTTTGATGTTTCAGAAGTTGGAGAGTGACTTGGCTGTCTTTGCTACACCTGTGATTTAATTTCTCTAAAAAGTATTAGGGGATTTTGGGGGGGGGGCTGTAAACTTTATATCAGTGGTTCCCAAACTGGGGGTCGGGATTCACCAGTGGGTTGCAAGCCAATTTCAGGTGGGTCGCAAAGCATCTGGAGCAGCCATATTGAAATGGGATGCTGAAAAGGGAGAGTTTTTGTAGTTGATTTGCTTGTGTCAAGGTTGGAAATAGGCTTTTTTTCTTTCTGGTTCACTTTGCTACTGGAGAATGGCTGAGAAATAACCCAACGTATTGCTGCATTCTCAGGAAAGCAGCAGGCTAAGGTGTCACAGTGATGGCATTTCCCAGTTCTGGTGGGTCCCAGACAGATTGTCATTCTAAGAAGTGGGTCCTGTTGTTAAAAAAACTATTGCTTTATACTATATTTTATCTCTAAAAGCAGAAAAAAATTCTAATTTGGTTCATGGTTTATATTGCACAGTGTTCATATATTAACATTGGGAACCTAAATCGGTAGTTACAACTATTTGAAAAATTCATATAGGCTGAAATAGGAACTTCAGAACATTCTGTCAGCATCTGGCATCTTCCTTGGGAGTGTCATGAAACATGACTGCCTTAAGAACTTGGCAAGCAGTTGCACAGCCCGAGCATACCGTTCAGCATGTGTAGGAGTCTGAGAACAACTTAATTACTACACATCTGTACAGCAGTTCCTAGAGAACATGCTCAAGGCATCTTTTCTCCTGCCTGTCTTTGTAAGTGTTTGCAAATCTTGCTGCAATCGCAAAAGATCTGATGTTTTTTGTATAATATAAACAGCTGAGCTGCAATGATTTATGAAGGTATCTACATGCTGACGATCCTGCATTGCTTCACAAGGGCAATGCCATGCTAGTATTGCACATACTGTATGCAAATCGTACATGATCAACATATTTACAGAAGCACATCTTTACGGAAGACAAATTCAGCTCATAATGAGTTGGATCCAAGGAACTGGGAATGGAAGCAAAAGAGCTGCTAACATGTTAGGGAGCTGCTTGGACGAGGGTTGACCTACTGCTACGATGGGGAAGCTGTATAGCAGTCCTTGAGCTTGCACAAGCGAAAAACATCTTTAGGTGTGGTCTCACTTTTCACATGCAATGTCCCAACCTGAGGTGGAATAACAGCTCTTCTGGGAGTAGAAAACACCTTCTGTATGTGGAAGGGCACACAAGCCAGTGAGCATACAGACCAAAATAGACTGGACTAAACTGAGATGCCAGTAGCTGCCACCACCCAAAGCTAGGGAGCTTCAGACATCTAGGAAAACATTCCCCGCCAAGCAGCAGGGAGCCCCCCAAATGCAGGGGGCCCCTTGAAATGAGACAGTAACTGAAGGCAAGTGGTCTGGGAAGTTGTTAAAATTGGCCTCCACCAGTAGGGGGAATACTCCACCAGTAGGGGGAACACTACCCACTGGTTTTGCTAGTTTAAAAACTTGTTGGTTGCATCTCGCCCTACATCTGATGGACCTTTCCTTTGACCTATGTTCCTGTCTTGTGTTTTTTTTTCTGCCTGCCTGTAATGGTAGCAGTTCTTTCTCTGCTCAAATAAAGCTCTTAACAAAGTTGGTTTCCTGCTGTGTGCAGGACTGCTTTTCTCCAGCTCTGCTTTTCTCCAGCTCTGCTCACTTTAAATGAGAGATCAGGACAAATGTACAAAGGGGATTTCCTTATTTTGTTTTAATTTACCCTTTGGGTGTTGCTAGATTTACCTGTGGCACTGACATTTGCGGTCTCTGAGCCCCTAAATTCCCAATTTGGGGGATCAGATGTACTAAATGGTCCAATGAGCTGGCACAAAGCCAGGGTGTGTGTGGGGGGGCTGGCATAGCTAGCTACCCTGCTAGGGGCAAAGTTCAAAAGCCCCCTGACATTGCACTCAGACATGTCACTTCTGAGTGTGACACTACATTCTACAGTTTAAAAAAAATAGAAAGAATGGTGGAAAGCCAGTGAGCACTCCCACTGGGTCTGATTCTGGAGTCCCCCCCCCCAAGATCCAGAGGGTGCAGATGGGGTGCCTGTGTGGCAGAGCCCCTCTTTTACCTCTTGATGCAGTAGTGAAATTCAGGGGGTTCACCCAGTGGTGTCATTCAAATGATTTAGGAACAGGAACTCACTTTTGATTGGCACTTGTCGGGAACCCAGAACCAGCCATGGAGCCCGTTAGGATCCGGAACGCCCGTTCTGGTCCGTTCCCCCTGAATGACATCACTGGGTTCGCCCAGGTTCTATAGAACCAGTTGTTAAATGGCCGGGCCCCGCCCATTTGCTTACCTCGGCTGGCTTCGGGGTTTTTTTTGCTCCGGCTATGACATCATAGAACCGGTTTTTAATTCATTTGAATTGCACCACTGCCTTGATAGATTTCATGTAGTAGTTTGCCACTAGATATATTTCATTTAAATAATTCAGGATTAACGTTTATGATCAAACTTTAGCTTGACAACCTTCATTTAAACAGTGTCATCTAATTGCGCTGGAGTCAAATTTCACTTAAAGACACACTTATGGAAAATTGCTCAATTTTCTGTACCTTGTACATTTTCGCCAAGGTCTTATCAGATTACAGATTTCAGATCTGTAATCTATAAATGTTTGTATAAGTCTTTCCACTTTTAAACTGAAATTCAATGATACACTTAGGACAATTCTCACAGGTTTTTATGCTCTTTCCCATTAATTCCTCATAAGCCAATAGCAGCCCAGTCCTATGCTGCCTGACCACTCAGGCAGCTACCACTGAACTGCATCCCGTGGCAGCCAGGCAACCACGGGAGGCTCTACAGGGAAAGGGGTAAGGGTGCAGGGTTAGGGTCTACTCACTTCTACACCAGCTATTCAGCCAGCGCAGAAGCAAAGGCCTCCATGTAAAGCTGTGTGGCTTTACTTGGAGATCAGGATCCGGCAGTGAAGGTCGCTACTGTAAGATATAAATCAATAGTAATATAAACCCATGGTGATTTTGAACCCCAACACTAAAATACAAGGCCTACTGTTCTCTCTCTAGAGCAAAGAGCAAAGAAGTGGTTAATGGTGTTTCAGGCCCAGGCAAGGCCTGACTGGTAAAAGGGGAGGGCTGTGCGTATTCCTAAACTGATACATAGAAGAAAGTTCCCAGGACCCAGATACAGCTGTAACCTTGGGTGAGGCTTGCATTGAGTCAGCGTAATAGCCATCCCTATGCATCCTGGGTTAAAAGTATGTACAAAGGTGGGAAAAACATGTCAGAGAGATAGCAAAGGGAAGTCTGACGTATTCAGTTAAGTTGTTAATTGGATAAGTTAGGACCAATCGGTGCAAATTACTGGGCCACTCCTATTGAGTATAAAAAGTCATCCCCAATTGCACGGGCGTGTGGTACGCAGCTTGTTCTGTTTGGCATTTGCTTGCCACCCATATTTGCAAATATGACAATAAACCTTTCTTTTGAACCATACATTTGGGATCCAGAAATTTATGCTTTACAATACCATCCCCTGCTCCATTCCACCCCGCCCCGGAACACCCTCTTGCCCCACCCCGAAAGGCTGCATCACCGGCGAGCAGCAAACGCACCGCTTGCTGGTGAGCTGTGCTCCCTTTGGGGTGCGCCTAGCCAGTGTTGCCATGGTGCTGCCTCAATGCTGGCAGTAATAGCTTATGACGGCACCCTGTGCGACAGTTGTCCGGGCAGTATGAACATACAACACGCAGTAAAGGGTATAGGATTGGGCCCTAAATGTCTTAACGCAAATTAACATTTTAAGGGAATAGACATGTTGATTGTGGTGAACCAGTCAAAAAAACTGTAAATGATTTCACCTCTTAAGACCATCTTGTAGTTTGTCTTATAATAATGATAAATCCCACAGAAGCTGGTTTCTCAAATATGTGGTTTTCCACTTTCTTCCATTTAAACTTAAATTGTGTATTGATCTCTGGTTTGTGTCCAGCAAAAATGAGTCATGCCTTTAATTCAAGTTGAACTCTGTTTGCTTTATCATCAGAAACAGGTGTGTATGTTTCTATTAACAGATGCAATGCAGTGTGATAAAGAGTGTGATAAACTGTTCCAGAGTAGTCCAGTGTGGCAAATATAAGTCAATTCTGATATCTGATCAGAAATATTAAATTCCTAGAAAATGTATACGCTGAGAATGTCATATTCAAGTCAGATTCATTACAAACAACTTCAAATATTTTAAATCCCTCTAAGCATTGTTTGCTTTATTGTTTTACCTATGATTATTTCTCTCACTCAAAATGCACTGGGAATGTTGATTTTATATATCTGCTAATGCTGTTTGCTTGCAATTTTGGTGGTCGTATAACATGGGCAGAGTGCAAGAGGAGCATTGTACTTTTGGGTGTCAGCTTTAGTAGATAGAGAGTTTACACAGACCATCCCGCACAGGTCTTGAGAGTTCTCATTCATCTCTGTTGGTACTAAGCGGGTGTTGCTAATCTAACTAAGAACGTCCCCTCAGCCTAGCTCAGCTGGGTCAGAGCTACTCTCTCCAGAGTTGATATCATGTCACCTTATGAAGAAACTTGTTAATGTGTACACAGTAGAATTTCTTGAGAAAGTAAAGAATACAACATATAGCACAAAGCAAAAGACATCAGAATTTTAATAGTACTAGCATTGGTGTACCTAGAGGAGGATCACAGCACTAACTTTTACAAGCAGCCGCTCCCCCTCCTCTTCGGAGCCAACGTAGCCTCTGTTTTGCTCTAGCCGCTGGGCATGACTCCAAAGCGGAGCTGTTTGCAAAACTTAGTGCTGTGATCCCCCTCTAGCTATGCCTTTCAGAATTAGAAAAAAAAGCATGTGCCCCATTTACCTTTTCTGCTCCTCTGTAGTGAGAAAAAACGTTGAATGTATAGGTGTTTGTTGTACTACAGGGCAACTGACTTTATAATACACATTTGGAACTATACGATATAAATTGTGTTGTGGCCAAGAGGTTTAACAAAAGTTGGATTACCTAATCTTCCCTGATCATAGCTATACCAAGAACAGAGATGTGTATAAAAGAAGGTGGTCTCTGTACAAATGGAATCTCTAGTGAACGTTTTATAAGTGACCTCCATCGTATAGTGTGTTTTAAATTTAAGCATCGCTTGCTGTGTTAATTAAGCTTTGGAAAGGTGATCTTATCAATGAAGTCATCTTAATGTGACACAGATTGATTCTGGATCTAATATTCTAATCTAAAGCATGCACGTTTTACTACCTGAAGATTTTCAGTGTTAGGTGCCAGATTTTGATATTGCCAGATTCTTACAGTTAAAGCTATTGGATATTTCTTATTGGTGATGGGGGAAAGCAGAGTAGGGTAAGCAGTGGATTCCCCCTTAGGACATCACCTCACGGGAACCTCCCTCACCCAAGCTGACTGCTATTAACAAAAGACACATGAGGCAGAGGCTTTACTTGGTAAAGATGCAAAAAGAAAGGTTTACTCACAGTTCCATCCAGTGCATATCTACAGCATCTGATTAGGATCAGAGGTACAACTAACACTTAGAAGGCAATGCCCTATAGATGCATTGCTGTGCATGGAGGTGTGCTTAAGATGGGGGGGCATCAGAGCCCTTGGTATGCACATCTTATCAGCTTGGTATTCAGAGGACAAAACGGGATGTGCTCAGAGGAGAAGGGAAGGAAATAAGGTCAAGGCCACACCCCCGCAGGAATCACAGAGAGGACAGGTAAGAAGGGTCTGGGTCATAGGACATCACATTGTGACCCCTTCGGACATTAGACTGCCCCCTCTAGACAGCAGACGGAGTTGTGCCAACTCCCACAAAAACAATTTGTGGTATTGTGATGGTTGCTATTTCTGTTGTACACTGTTGTCTAATACTGCGCATTGAGAGCAAAAACTTGTATTAAATAAGGCCCAAATCCTAAGCAACTTTCCAACATTGACAAAGCTGTGCCAATGGGACATGTGATGCATCCTGCTGTTGGGGGAGGGGCAATCGGGGAGGCCTCCTTCACATAAGGAAACGTGTGTTCGCTTACCTCAGGGCTGCATTGCCCTTATCCTAGTGCTGGAAGGTTGGTTAGAATTGTGCCCAGGCAACCTGATATATCCTCGGTGGTGCTCGGAGAAGCAGTGGTGCCAAAGTGGCGATGGCCCCCCCCCCACACAGTGGCCACAGAGGGCACACCACTGGGGTCTCCTCGGGGTGGGGGGCATTTGGTTCCTCACCCTGAGTAAAGGCGCTGTGGTGCCAACCAATGGGTCTCCTTGGCTCTGACATAAAATCGAGGAGACCCGTGCTGGGCCGCCTGGCTCATACCGTGGGAATGGATCCAGTGGCAGAGGCTGCCGCCACCCCCACCCGCTGTCCTGGCTCCGTCCTCCTGCTGTCCTCCTGCTGTCCCATTCTGCCCACTCCCCGCCTCTACCCCAACCCTGATAGCACTTCCCCCCTTCCCAGGCCGGCTGCCCGTGAGGCTGTCTCTGTTGAAATTGAAGGAAACCTTTAAAAAGTTGAAGGAAATAGAAGGAAGAAATGTTGCAAGTAAACCAGGAAGTTTGATTTCCAAGACTTAATGCTGAAGTAATTGCTGAAATTTCTGTTGTCAGGCCGGTGTGATTTACTGGTATTGGCCAAAGGACTAAAGGTCCCTGGGAGGAAGCACTCCCAGCCTCCCAGGATGAACCCCCTGGCAAAGGGTGAATCACTCTGGCCCCCTCCATTGGCCAGAGAGTGGAACTGCTGCAGGGAAATCTTCTCTCCCTCCTTGCTTAAAAAGGAATCTGTTTCACCTGGAAGCTGCTTGTGGACTGGAGAAGCAAGAGGAGGCACCAACCAGAAGACTCAAGGGTTTAGTGTTCTATTGGTATTATACCCCCCCCCCGATCATTTTGGTCAAAAGGCACAGTATAAATAGGTAACTGAATATGTTGTGAGTCACCTTGAACATCTTCCTTGCAGAAGGGGAAAGGTGGTGTACAAATATTTAAAATCAATCAATCAATTCAAACACATTAAGCAAATTTATTGCATGTTACGCTCCATCCAGCACAACATATTTTCTTGACTTAATTGTCTTTCCTGCACTTTTAAACTGGGCTCACACAATAGGGAAGACAAAGGACACTGCCAACGTTGTTCTGAAGACATGGCTGGCCCACCCATGAGGCCACTTGAGGCCGTCGCCCCAGGTGGTGTATTGGTGAGGACGCCTGCGGCCCACCTCCATCTGCCAGCTGGCTGCTCCTCCTGCTCTGACCAATGCTCTAGCCAAGCCCATCACTTTTCGGCTGCTCTGTTCTCTTCTTGAAAATTGAAGCAGCAGGAAGAGGAGGAGCAAAGGTGGTGTGTCATGCTGCTGGGTCAAGGGGGAGCATTTGGTGCATTGACTCAAAGCGCAATCCTAGAGTCGATGTAGTGTCGATGCAATATTGTTGCATCAACGCTATGTCACTAGTGCTGGTGCAGGGGCGCCGAGCGGCACTCCTGCGTCAGCACTAGTGTTCCCAGGCCGACGCTACGAGTTGCATTGGCCTGACAGCGCTCACGGCAAGCCTCCCTTGCATCGGCCAATGCGAGGGAGGCTCTGTGTCCGCTTGGACACAGGATTGGTGGGGGTTGGGGGGTTGGGGCAGGGACATGGGCAGTGGTGGTTAGGAACAGGAACTCACTTTTGATTGGCACTTGTCGGGAACCCGGAACCAGCCACGGAGCCCGTTAGGATCCGGAACGCCCGTTCTGGTCCGTTCCCCCTGAATGACATCACTGGACATGGGCCATAAGGCTGAATCCTAAGCCTTAGGATTCACATGGAGGAGGCCACATGGCCCTGATTTGGGCTGCGCAGTCTCCTCGGATCTGTGCCTGCTGTTTAGCAGGCGCAGATTCGAGGAGTGCACCCGGGAGGCAGGAGCCTCCCCTCCAGTAGGGGCGCAAAGGTGCTCTTGCTGCGGGGGGGCTCCAGCCTCCCTGACATAGCGTTGGATATGGTGCTGGCCGGCCAGGCTCTGGCGCTACGTAGGATTGCGCTCTCAGGCTCCAGGAGGTCTTGGGCAGGCCCTGTTTGAAGATATCAGTACTCCAAGAACCTTTCAGGGGCAGCTGCGACATAATTCACTAAGTTTATTCTCTGGTTTCCAGGAAAAGTATAACAAAGAAGAGAGACCGTGTAGGCAGAATAAAAGTGAAGCGCATATGCAGCTAAAAACCAGAGCTATAATACTATCATTTTAAAAAATCTTCTTCACTGTTACTGGCAAGCCAAGGCTGAAGTGATGGTGAGTGCTTCACAGCTGGCTGTGAACCCCCTTTCAGTGAGCCCAATTCCTTGATAGAAGCAGGAATCCTATCCTAAGTAGCGTGTGTACACACACACACACACACACACACACACACACACACAGAGGGCGCAATCCTAACCTGGAATTAGGACGGCACAGCTAAGTCAGCAAAGTTTGACTGGCACAATGACCACTGTAAAGCATGTTTGGACCACTCTTGGACTCGGGGTGGGGTGGGGGATGGTGCACGTCTGTGTGCTGGCCTCTCTTATTCCAAGAGTGGTCCAAATGCGCTTTACAGTGGCCCTTGTGCCAGCCAAACTTTTCTGGCCTAGCTGTGCCGGCCTAATTCCAGGTTAGGAGTGCACACCCCCCCCCCCACAAAACACCTTCTTTATAATGCTTGGAAGTTATTTACCTATTTAACTATGATTTTTTTTTTTTTGCCTGTAAGCCACTTTGTGAACGTTTTGTTGAAAAGCAGTATGTAAATACTCTTGATTGATTCACTGATGTTACAAGAGGTTGTGCATTAAATATCCCAACTGCTTTCCAAGCTGTTCTTGAAGGCATCCAGGGCCCACTCCTGTCCAACTTTCCAGGGCTGATGCAGCCCCCCAGCATCACAGAATGCAGTGGCAGCATCAGCACTGGAACAGAATTGGGCTGTCATTGATGTAGGACACACCACCTCCTAAGCAACCTGCTCTAGTAAGTCACCTGACCTTACACAGTTACACATTCTTTTCAGCATCTAGCCCAGATAATCTGGGTTGCCATTTGAGTTTTTCATCTTGTGATCCTGGTATATATAAGGAGAAGAGCAGATTCCTCTCCTCTTTAAGGCAACCCTTGGTGATTTGTGGGTCCCCTATGGCTTGTTGGAGCTGTTTTAATGGGATATGTAGATAATGAACAGGCGAGTTGTATTATCATTCCTGCGGGGTTTGTTTTATAACTGTGTTGCTTATGCTTGCTTGGAATTGTGTGATAAATCACAGGGCACTTATTAAAAAGATGGGCCTTACTTCTTAATAACATTTTAAAAATAGAAGATAAAGCACATGTGGCCCAAATAAAACAGTGCACATGATCCAACTAACCAAGAACGCTCTTCCTGTATATGCTCGAAAGAATGCTTACCCTTTTCCAGCAATGTTTCTTCTGAAATAGCTAGTATCTCCGCATAGGGATATCTACCTAGGGCTGCAATTTTATACATGCTTACCTGGGAGTAAATACCATTGAACTCTCTGTAGTTTACTTCTGAGTAGACACGATGAGGCTTGTGCTGTGCGTTTTGTCAAACTCTTCTTGTCTCCTCAAAATTGCTTGGATGCCTGTCCCAAGTAGGAGCCTGCACAGTTGCCTCTATTTTGTTTAGCTTAAAGGAGTAGGAGAGATATTCGATTACATGTCGCTAATCTCAGGGTGCAAAACTAGATAATATGCAACAGATCAGTGATCAGCATCTACCGGGGGGTGGTGGTTTTTCTTAAGTTAAAAGCAGGCACCCAGTGCAGATGTAGAACTCGATCAAAGCTAATGCACCAGGGGAGGGTTTTTCTAAACCTTTCCCCTGCACAATTTTCCAGATTTAATAATACGCTCCAGCCGCTATTCACCTTGCAAGGAAAAGCACTGCAGGTACCTGTCTTACATTCATATATTTTCACTATGGAGGAATTAGGAGAGATTAAATTTGGGAAAGCAGTACAGTGGAAACAGGTTAAAATGACCCTCCTTCTCTGCCGTGGCCTGGATTTGATTCACAGACACGTATGTGCTGATGCACGTGCACGCACACACATGTACACACAGAGACACAAATGCGCAAGGCTGCTTTTAACATACAAAAGACTCTAATCACAGATCTCATCATGGGTCAAAGCTAATTTGACTCTTATTTAATTCAATTTTTGTGTACATTCCACAAAAATACTTTGAATTTTTCCCCCCACGTATGACTCAACAAGTTCAACAAAACTTGAAATTTTGCTTTACGTGGATTTCAGCGGTAACCCTTTTCCTGTGCACAGCACACACTCGAGTTTCCTGTTTCTGCTGCATTTTTGTTTTGCTTTCATTCAAGGTGCAATCCTAACCTGGAGTTAGGCCAGCAAAGTTTAGCAAAGTTTGGCTGGCACAAGGGCCACTGTAAAGTGCTTTTGGACCACTCTTGGAATCTAGTGGATGGCGCACATCTGTGTGCTGGCCTCTCTGACTCCGAGAGTGATCCAAAGAGACTTTACGGTGTCCCCTATGCCAGCCAAACTTTGCTGGCCTAACTGTGCCAGCCTAACTCCAGGCTAGGATTGTGCCCTCAGTTGGCTACAGTTTTGTTCTGCAATCTCTAGAAAGTTGTTTATGTTGTCTTTTATCACGCCTGTTTTCCAAAGAAAGAAAAGCTATCAGGTTTTCTATCATTTATCCCCTGTGATTTGATTTTTACGAAGCTCAAGCAGCTCCACCATGTCCAGCATATAAAACCAAGTTTGGATTCCTAGAATGGAGGAACTTTCTCTGCATAATCTGCGTAACTTTGTTATAATTGAGGTGTCTGAGTGACTGCCGGTATTTTTAGAAAATGCTTCTGATGTTGTTTCAGCTGCTTAAGTGAAAATGTTACACTTTCTCATCACTAATGAACATGATTTAGTAGTGGCTTTGAAAATGACCGAATTCAGTATTCTGGCCTTTCTGAATTTATCGCGCTTGGCTTAAATCTCCGCAACTGTGTTTTCACTACTGTGGTCGTTGATACAGGATGCAAAATCAGTCCTTTATTTTGGTTTCAATCCTCCCTTAAAACATTGGGCTGAGCACAGATCCTTTTTAAAAGACTGAGCCTACACAGGGAGTGTCATAAATAATTTTGCTTAAGTGAATGCTGAAATTAGTTAAGGCTCCACATTGCTTGGCTCCAAGTCATCTATTTGCAGTCAGAAATGCTGAAGTGCACTTTGGTATTAGCTCAGCCTTCACCCCTCGCCTCCCCCCCCCCCAAAAAAAAATCCCACAAGGAAAACAATATGATTAGATCTTCTTTTAACAGTGAATACATGATCCCTGGGATTTAAATGTACAGTCTTCGGGTCTCATGGTATTCTCTGCCAACGAAACTAAGACCCAAGAGCTGGAAGGGAGCGGGTAATGAATAAGACTGGCATTTGTATAGGCAAGCATTTTGGATGATCAAAAATGAAGCTAGCTCTATTACTGTATTATCTTGCAAAACTGCTGGCTCATCAAACAGACAAGCAGTGACTACTGTATTTAGCAATGCTACAATGCCCTGAACCTGTTGGATTTGGCTCCCACAAATGCATGTTTCATTTTACTTTCCTGCTTTGGGAGCAAGTCTTGCTTTTTCTTCACCACCAATTCCCCTGCCCTCTTCTTAACATCACTCTGTAAAGGTAATGATTTTGAAAGGCAGAAGTGAGTTCAATATTCTTCTTTATTCATTGCATCCAGATAATCTGCCTGGTAGGTAGTGTATTGGCTAATGAATAATTCCTATATGATCATGCAATAGCAAAAGTGAGGAACATGTTTGAATCTATACCTGCTTGGATTTTGCTTGACAGGATTATGGCATTTGTAGCATTTCACTAATCTTGAAAAAGTAGTCAATAACCTAAATTATCCTCTCCACTGCAGTCTCGTCCCTCTAAAATTCTATGCCAATCCTAGTTTATAGTGTCTAGTCCTAATAGCACATTGCATTGAACATCTAAGTTAAAAGAAGATTTTTTACTGCATTTGGGTCAAAACACACTGTATTAAAATCTAAAAATAAATATTATGTAATTTGATAGATGTCAAAATTACCCTAAATTGTTCCATCCCTTTTTCTAGCCATTTAGCTATAAACCTAAGTTATATGCCAGTGAGTTTGAAACGTATTTGTGCTCTTCTGCTTAATATTTGTAATACTTGTAACTCTTGCTAGAATAAGGTACCAATCCTCACCACATACAGCTGGATTTAGGCCCAGGCCAGATAGGAAATATAGGCTCCATTTCAAACTGTACTTTTCCAATATTTTTGTAATTAATGCTATATACATATGATTTATATAAGGATATATACACGTACATGTGCTGTATGATATATTTACAAGTAATAGAATAAAAGAAATAGAACTGTAATGGCTAAGGAGCTGCTTGTTTGGCACAAAATCACGACCGCTTACAAGAAATTAAACTAAATTGTTTAATTTCTTAAACAATTCGTGATCACATACAGTAGTTCTTAAAACTATGTGATCTAAGAACCCAAAATACAAATAAAATACAATGTGTTTTACTGACCGTCAAAACTAATCTGAATAAAAAAAGTTAAGTAAAACATCTTAATTTTGTGGACAAGGCGATACAATAAGGTACTGTACATGTATTTGTTTCTATTTTATCTATATATTGACCTTCTTTCAAATTTTAATATTTAGTGCTTAAGGATGCCCCTTAATTATTTTAGAGTTGGCACCCTCAAAATTGTAGGCCCTTGCCAATCCGATCCCTGGCCTGCCAATCTGATCCCACTTTCCAGTACTTATTCAGCTGCAATGCAACACCTGGGGTAAGGGAACAATTCAGGAGGCCTCTTATCTGTGACTGCCCACCACCACCCCAGAACAGCAGTGTGTTGGTACAACTGCATCAGTACTGGAAAGTTGATTAGGATTGGGCCCTAAATTACTGAAACTGTACTAGAATTATACAGCATATGCTATATGTGTTCAAATACTGGCCAAGTGGGCCAGGAGGGAGGTTAGGATACAGCATGCAGCACCACCAATCTCGCCCCCTCCTGGGCCCGACCTGCCTCCCATTCTGCTTTCCACCGACCCAAAAAGCCCCCTAAAAATGCCTTAAATTCTTAAATACACATTTCATATTACATGATGTTATTATTCCTAAAAGCCACGATTTCCACAATTTTGGTCACTCATGGTGTCACCCCACCCCCAAGGATGTCACCTTACTAACACTTTATTGGTTCCATGCTGTTGCATAATATAATCACACTGGCTATTCAAACAATCAGTCTCATTGGTCCATTTTGAGTTAAGGAAATCTTTTTCTTACATATACCAGTTGTATTTTCATTTTTTGTATTTTTGGCCATAATTTCTGATAGAATGAAGCCATTTTGCTTACCAGCTTGATATATTACATGATTCCTTACAACCGTGATTTTAACAAACCGTGATTTTTACATAAGAAGTTGTATTTTCAGTTCCTAATTTTTTGGCCATAATTTTTGGTAATTTGATCATTTTGATCTCTAGTGGTGTCACTGCCCCACCCTCGCCCCTGGGTAGCTACGCCACTGCACATGCAATGACGTACGATTATCTCAATCCCGAAAAACAATTTAAGATCTTTAAGTAACAAACTGCATGTTGTGTAACTGTAGGAAGGTCAAATTAGGAGCAGTGCTTTAAGGGAATGTTCAACCTTTTTCTCCACTCACTATTTCTGTACCCCAAATTGTTCTCTCAAGTGGCATGTCTCTCTATGAGGTTTCTGGGGGAAACACATGTTTGAAAACCTATAAGTGAAGCCATGGGGTGTTATTTTGTGCAGATAATGGTGGCTGAGAAAAAGAATAAGTGCTCAGAAAGAAGTACAAGTGTGCCCCGGTATCCACTGATTCGGTATCCACAGTTTCAGTTAGCCACAGAAACCTATTAAAAAGATAAGGGAACATTAAACAAATCTCTTTTTTTTTACATTGATGCAGCAAAATGGTCCCTGTCTGAAGTTCCTTTATCTTTAAAAAAGGTGTCCCCAGTATCCACGGTTTCAGGTATCCATGGTGGGGTCCAGAATGGAACGCAAGGGTATACCGGGGCATGCCTGTACTCAGTCTAGGTGCACTGACTGTGCCTCCAAGAACTGTTTCCTCAGATTCTGTAATGGAGATGCCAGGGATCGAACCTGGGAACTTATGCAAACAAAAAGCATGTGCTGTATACTGAGTATGTCCCCTGTGTGAAAAGAAGACCCTAAAGGGACACCTAGATTTGAACAGGGAACCTCTTGAGCTGCAAAAAAATAGTCTTGATAATTGCAACAAGATGCTTTTTGTGTCTTCTGATGTGAGAATGAGCTCCTGTACTTTGGGATTTGAAAACCATCATGCAAAAAGAACCTTGATACAGCCATAGGAACTGTAGGAACAATTTCTTCCAGATTGCTTTTTTTTCTCCCAGGTGTTTTATCGATGTATACATGTGCATTGATAATGTATACTGGTGGGAGACACAAATGTTGTTTATTGACTGAATGAGTGTTTCCCTTTTTATTGCCGTTTTTGTCATTTTATTACCATTGAGTGTTTGTTGTTTGGATTTATTGTACATGCCCGCTCTATGTGTCCACTTCTGTTCTGAGAATGATTTTTATTGCTGTTCTTTATTGCTCTCATATTATGGCTTTGTGCACTGATGGCTTTGTTTTAAGTATTGATTTTTTAAACGTTGAGTTTATTGAGACCTACAATAGTCTAAGACTTTTGGTTAGCTGTTTTATTGTATGTCTTTTTGTTGGGTGCCCGCATAATTGGGGAAATGTGGGGGGGAAATGTATTAAACAAACAAATTGAAGGGACTCTTCAGTGCTTAGCAGTTGCTGCATATGATCTCTTCCTACCATCAAAGCATGTTTGTTCTTGCGCATGGGGGGTGATCTGTGATCACTTGTAGTTCCTCCAAAGATGTGTGCTGAAAAGTGATAATGTAGTGTGCTTCCCTTTTGCACACCATGTATACATGATTCCATCTCCACCTTGACTATCATTATTGCTATGGATCTAGACTAGAGATAAGAATGAGGGCCCAATCGTGAAGCTGGATGTAAGCTGTTACCACTGGCTCTGGTGTTGCAAACATGCCATAAAGTACATTTGCAGAATCACCAAAGGCCCCGACACTGGTGCTAGGCCTGCACCTGTGGCACAGAGCCTCTGTGCCAAGGAGCGGCCACGCCACTGCTGACTGCAGTAAGACTGCAGGCCAGCGGGGCGGCTTTTGGGGGTGGGGAGGGTGTGGAGAAGGTGGGAGGGGCGGAACTGGGTGGAGGAGGGGAGGAGTGGCAAAACCCCTGTATCAGGTTTGGATGCCACATGGGGCTCTCCAGTGACTGCAGGCAAAATAGTCAGCGGAGACTTGAGTAGCCCCATTTCAGGGGCTGGGCTTTCTCCAGAGGAAAGAGATGAGTGGCCCCTTCTCCCAAGGAGACTCCCACAGCTCCCGCAGAATGCAGCAATAATCATGTAGGTACTGAACTAATATTCTTCAAAATGTACCACCACAGCATCCCAACAGTTTCTCTCAGAACATAACATGAAGAAATGATCATCACAAACCATTTGATGTCGTATTGCTCAGGAAAAAAAGGGTTCTCTCTTGCAGATGTGGCTTATTGATTGACTCATTGCTATCAGAAATAGCAGCATTTCCTGTATTAAACCCTTTCCAATTCTCAGCAGCGAGAGAGTCGAAGAGCTAGGAAAAAATATTTCATAGCAATGACTACAATTTATCTGCTCCCTTCATGCCATAATCCAGACCAGAGTGGTTCACCCCTGTACTGTGTGCAGTTACACTGATTTTATGTTTCAAAAACTGCCACTGTGCTATCAAAGTGCCAGCAAAGACACTTTATTGAAAGAGAGATCAAACTGTCAAACCCAGCTACAGTCATATAGCTTAGTCCAAAGGTTTCACTCACTTTCAGTCAATAGTAGCAATGATAACATTTTTCTCTTTGACCATTAGTGTTCTCTTTTTTTTCTTTTTCAAAAATCATGTGATATTTTATACTCAGCAGCAGCAGAAGTGCTGTTATGGATGTATAACCCCAACCCATATTAACATCCCATTTCCTTATTATATAGGAATCCTACCTTTGTAAAGTTTGTACAGCTCATGTGTGCAGGAACACCTTTACTGTAAATGTCAATATCCTTGCAGGTCTTTGCATATTATTGTCCTTCTCTGCTTCATGATACTCTAACGATGGAAGATTATTGTTTTTCAGGCTTATTCTGTATCACCAGTTGCTAGATTGTGTAGCGTTAGGCTCCATTTTTCTTTTATCTTTGGAAGACAGTCCTCTATGAGATGCCTTTTGGACCTGCCTCCAAGCAAAGAAGCAGCCATCTGTGATGGCCACACTGACTCCAGTGGATAATGTGGCTTCCAGGACCCAGGATCCCAAGAAGAGTTAGAACTTTCCAATGCTAGGAGATCCTCACAGATATTGCTGAGGTCCTATATCTGAAGTAGCAAGCAGTAGTGCCATTATCCTATCTGAGATTAGCGGTGTCACACTTGTTGGTTGAATAGCATCCATGATGCCTGCTGAGGGTCAGAAGTGATGTCATTAAGCAGGAAGTGATGCTGTTATCATGTGATCATGACCAGAAATTAGCACTTTTTTCTTACTTTGGAACTCATTAGCTGCAAGTAGGCTTGTCTACTCAGAAGTAAGCCCCATAATAGTCAATGGGTCTTACTCCCAGGTAAGTGTGAATAGGCTTGCAGCCTTGATCATGTTTTCAAGATATGGAGAGCCCAATTATCAAGCAGGCTGCCCTTTCAGCAGTGACATCTCAGCAATCGCGGTTGTACTATTTGGGGGGGGGGGTGTCAAATGCCCTGGGTGCAGCACGACTTTTGCTTATTTTGACAGTTTGATGCAAATTTAGAGCCATTTCACAAAAATAATGCAATTTTTGCTTGTTTTTGACACAGTTTTGAGGAATCCATATATAGTTTTCAGTAAGGGATCAGGAGGAGGAGTGGCAGAACCAGGAAGAAGCTTGCTTAAACTTGCATGAACACCCACGTTCATAGTTCACAGTGCACGCTGGGGCAACTTTAATGGAATGTGGAAGCAGTAAGCAGCAGTTTCTTGATGCTCCGAGCAGCAACCAGGGTGCAGCTTGGGAATTTTTGAGCAGGTTATTTTGGGCTGGGTGTGTGTGCCAGTAAGTGCTAGCTTTTGTAGCGTCATTCATCCTTATTTATTGCGCTGTTTGCACAATTTGCAATAATTTTTTTTTGATAAAAACACATAACACAGCAATTTGCTATTTTAATCAAGAAAAAAACCACCCCTAGTTATTGATCAACATGTTTTGGTGCGTCACTTATGTCTTAGAATAGAAACAATATTAGCAAAACAATTAGGGGAAAAAAATCATCCACCAATGTTGAATTCCATTGCTAGTTTATTTAAATTGCTTTGTTTCTTGCAATGCTAATTTTGACAGTGAAGTTTGGGTTTTGGTATTGCAAGACACAATCTTCCACAACAATGAAGGTTGCAACCATAAGAATGCTTATTGATAAGACGGTAGTTTCCACTGAAATAACTGGGATTGATTTCTGTGAAAATATGTTTAGGGTTGAATAAAAAAAAATTTTGTACCAACATGATGAAATCAGTGTAAAATCCAAAATGATATTTTTATTTTCAGCATATTTTGGACTGTAGGATTGTAAGCAACCCTCCCTTTTCTGGGAGCTGTCTAGGGCAGTGTGTGACAAATGGGCTTGCAAAGCCTCAATTGTGGGGTCACAACAACTTACAGGAATGAAAAAAGGTTGAAGACTCCTGGACTAGAGCAGCACCAGGGAAAGGGAGAAGCATCTGGTGTATCGCTTAGGTACCAGGAGATGGTGTCCTAGTCCTGCTCAGGTTCTTGGCAACTGTGCTAAAATAGCTTTCACTGGTGCCAGGCTTCATAGTAATTTTTTCTGCTTTCTAATAAGAATATTTGGTTACAGTGAACAGTGGTGGGAGGGCGTAACAAGGGGAGGGAGTGGGCAGCAATGGGGGCAGGGAGTGAGCGGGAAAGGTTCCAAGAGGAGTCAGGACCAATGGTGGGTCCCCAGTCTCATTATTTATTTATTTGTTGGAAGTGTGGCATGAAAAAGGTTGAAGACCACTGGTCTAGGGGACAAAACAAATACCGCCCACCAACTCCTGTACTGCATTTTGCCCACTCAGAATCACCTGTGATTTTTTTGGTCTTCTGTTTCTAGGTTGTAATTGAAAACACCTGCTGATATTATTATTCCCCAATAATCCAACTAGAGCAATAGTGGTTATTTATTATTTGTACAGCATCATCAATGTGCCTGGTACTTTACTGTAGAAGGGAATACAGGTCCCTGCCCTGAGTAGCATACAATCTGAAATAGATTCAAGAGAGAAAACAGGAGGGAAGCAGTACCAGGGAAGATGGGAAAGAACATGTGATTTAAGGAGGGTTTGTGATCAAAGCGACAAGGGAAGTAAATTATTTGATAGTGGAATGCTGGCAGGGTTTAGGTGGGCCAGCAAAAGACCAGAGAGGAGAAGGTTGTAGGAAGCAATCAGAGGGAAAGACGATCAAGAACTAGTGTTTTCACTGATATGATAGAGAGGAGATATATTTTTGCATGGTTGCACATGTTCAGCAAAGCATAGAACTTATTAAGAGCACAATCTTCTACCAATGATGTGCTAGAGACTGCATTTCTCCATTGAACGCATCATTGGTAGAAAATGGACTAACCTGGAGTTAGGTCAGCAAAGTTTGGCCGCCCAAGGGACATCATAAAGTATGTTCGAACCACTCTTGGAGTCAGAGAAGCCAGCACACAGACATGTGCCATCCTTCCTGATTCCGAGAGTAGTCCAATCACACTTTACAGTATCCTTTGTGCTGGCCAAACTTTACTGGCCTAACTAAACCGGCCTAATTCCAGGTTAGGATTGCGCTCTAAATCATGTAAATAAGTCCCTGATTTTATGCACATGTAAAGCCACTGCTTTTTTTTCTACATATGTCATTTTCCAGAGCAACATGAGAAATCTATGTGAAAGGTTCTTAATAGGCGTTATTGGGGCTAACTTCACAGAGAGCATAGGGCTGGTGTAAAAAGAGGCTTACAGTGCAATCCTGTGCAGTTTTACTTAGATATAAATCTTCCTTCCACAGGCTTCAGTCCTGTAGACAGCTTCACAGAGGATTAAGTTTCACTGAACACAATATGATTTACTTATATTTACACAATATGAGTAAACGTACATAGGACTGTGCTATCAGAGAAAATTATATACAGTGCAAATGTCTCAAATGAGCAATGTGTTGTCCATATTATTCCTTCCTGGAGGAACTAGCCACTGGAGTGTTTTTAGCCACTGGAGTGTTTTTAGCCACTCTCCAAATGTGAACATGTCAGAGGTTATCAACACAATGAGCAGGAATTCAAATTATTTTGCAGGTGATGTGTTTCCTTTCAGTGTGGTGCAGATTCATGGTCTTCAGACTATAACCATATTGAACCCAGTGTGGCTTGCTTGGAATAGGATACTGTATGTTTAAAATTAGGTCATTGTATCATATACATTTGTTCTTCGTTCTTAACCTGCCCCACTAATGATTTGCACTTGTGGTTCTAAGTGTACCATCTAAGGTGGTTCAGGCTTATTTACACTGATAGTGGAGTTCGGGCCTAATCCTATACTCCCCAGTGCTGGCAGTACACTCATACTGCCAGTGCTAGGTGCTGCAAAAGTGCCATACAGCGTTCCAACATCAGTGGTATGAGCATACCACCAGCATCGAGGCCAGCATCAATCTGCAGTGGTCCTCAGTGCCGGGAAGAATCACCACTGGAACATTGCTAGTCGGCAATGAGGCTTTTCGGGGTGGGTGGGGAACGGCAGGGAGGGGATGGAACTGGGTGGAGGAGGGATTGGGTCACAAAAGGGAGGGGACAGCGACAGAGTCAAAATCCTGAAACCCCTCCTGGGCCACAAAGGCCAACATTGGCCTCCTTGGTTCTGCACTGGCTCAACAGCAGGCATAGATGCAAGTAGACCTATCGGAGTTGCCAGGGTCTCACCCGGGAGACCTCTGGGTGCTTCCCTGATCCTACAGAATACAGCACCAGCCATTTCATTGCTGCTGTAGCACTGGGTGCTGGGGAAGCATAGGATTGGGGTGCCCATCTCTTGAACTCATTGGGACTTGCATGGATACATGCATATAAGATAGGCATGCTTCTGTTGAAATAAGATCTAGTATTAATCCCATGCAAGACCAGCATCTAGTATTTTCATACTTCATGGAGTTCCGGAGAACAGACACCCACTTCACCACCCCAACAGAGGAAGGGAGGCCAATGCATGTAAAGAGGGCAAGCCAAGAGAGGGAATCCCATGCCAACATATTGATGCTGCCTCTCTGTTTCGTGTTTCCACCCCAATACTGACCCTTTAGTATTGTCAAATGTGACTTTCTTCTATGTTTATATTGCCATCCCTTCCTTTTGCAACAGCTAATAGCAATGAGTAGCTGCTGTCTTGGTAATTGCCAGGTACTCCAAACATTGCTGCTTCTGGCCAAACACTTGCCTGGAGCACTTTTGGTTTTCAGAACTGTACCACTGTGGCATGGGGCAGAACAGTCATTTAACACAGAGTTCCATTAAAACCCATGTCTTGGGGGAGGGGAGAAGGACATAGGTACTGTGCTGTCACTCCCAGCAGGGCACCATGGCACGTACACTCTGGTGGCACCACTCTCCCCACAAACACCAGCATGCACCTCAATGCAGAGAACATGTGACCTGTTGTCTATGTCTTGTTACTATCCCTATATTTCCCCCTCTTCTTCAGAGGCAGCTGCTCCACAGTCAAAGATATCATGCAAACTACAGCCTGCCTGTCTGAAGTGGCCAGTACAGTGTGAGTCCAACTGCTGCAGAGTGAGGTTGCTGACCTACTCGTTTCAGGCAGGTCTCTGTGGCTTTGCAAGCTTCATGACAGACAGTCACCTCACTAGAACGTGTCACTTGCTGTCTGTTAGATAACTTGCAAGGGCACAGCAGCCCTGATGAGAGATGTTTGGCAACCCAACTCGTGTGTTTCTCTGTCAGATGCTGCTCCATCTTTGTGCTATAAAAACTTTGACTTAGGGCGCAACACTAACCATCATTCCAGTACTGACACAGCTGTGCCAATGGGGCATGTTCTGCATCCTAAAGAGGGGTGATAGTCACAGAGGCCTCCTCAAGATAAGGGAATGTTTGTTCCCTTGCCTCGGAGCTGCACTACCCTTACCCCGGTGCTGGAAAGTCTTGTCAGGACTGGGCCCTTAATCACACTTCTTATCTCTCTGATAGTAAAAAGGGATCCTTTCTTTGCATTCTTGTTGTTTTTCACCTCTGCTGGCCTCAGGCTCCCCCACCCCACTCTCAAAGTCTGTAGCATCCTCACTGTAGCATGATCCTTTTATCATGGGGGGGGCCCTCCATGGGGGTCCAATTGTGAGGGGATATCATGAACCCCCTGTTCTCTGCTGACATGGCATAGAAGATAGAAAGTTGCTGGGGGGCAGGAAGGGCAGCATTCTGCTGGTGATGGTGCAGAGGGCATGGAGTATGCATGGATGTGACTGGATGGGCAGGTCACTGCAATAGGTAGTGCAGTCATGTGCTGGCCCAATGATTGGCCCATGGGGTGCCCCCACTACGTGCTGTAGCTTTCCAGCCAGGTGGGCCTGTTTGTAGAGAAGAAGGATGCTAAATGTTCCATGAGGTGCTCTTTGCCTGGCCCTTGCTGACTGGTTAGACCAATGATTTTCAACCAGAGTGCCTTGCCATGTTGGAGTGCCACAGATGGTCTGCAGATGTACCGCAGGAGTTTGGGGGAGGGTCATTTATTAGTAGATCTAATAATAGAGGGATCTGAGCCCCTACTGGCTGCACAGTGTGCCTGTCAACTGTCAAAAAATTGATGGTGTGCCTTGCCAGCATCTTGTCAGTGTGCCGTGAGATGAAAAAAGTTGAACATTGCTGGGTTAGATGACAACTTTGCAAGCTGGCTGGAGTGGTTTCTAGAGTTGCTGCCACCTTTGCCCCTGCCATGGTGTTTCTGGCCAGTCATGCAAAAAGTGAGTGCCTTGTTGAGGCAAGCCACAGGACCCAAAACCTGGCTCCCAGCCCTAATTTACCTACACTCTACCTTACATGAGTGCTGTCGAAGCTTGCCTTGTGACTAGACCTGGCTCCTCCCCTGACAAAAGGGTTCCTTCTGCTGGGGGACTTGAACCCTCGCCATAGACTTGTGTGTTTACTTTAGATGGCTGTTCTCTTCCAAGAGGGTTTTCTCCCATTGGGGGCGTGCCGGCTGCCCAGACACATCCTGGCACTCTGCCTCCACCCTCCCACCACTGGAGGACAAGCCCCCTGTTTGCAGGCGCATTCGTTTGCGGTTGCAGTCTGCTCCTGCCTCGGCGCACATGCCTGCCCTTGCAAGCCACAGCGGCCCTGATGCCTTCCCTGCCCATATCCCCTATCTGCCCTGTGCCATGCTCTTGTTGCCACTTCCCCCACTTCCAGCCGCTGCTCCCACTGGCGAGGGAGCCTCGGGAGCCCTGGCATGCCACCTTCCTTCCCTGTCACGGCAGGGGCACCCTGGGTAAGCCAGGGACACGCTGTGGTGCTCTGTGGCTCAGGGGCTTTCCCAGTTGCCAAGGATGCTCTGCCACGGATCCAGAGCCTGATGGGCAAGCTGCAGGCACACTGTCGGCATGCCTGTTGCCAAGGATGCACTGCCATGGACCCCGAGTCTTACCGAGGGAGTCCGGTGCGCATGTGTGCTCCACCAACAGTGCACAGGCGCATCTACTAGTGCTGTTGACTCCTTCGCTTTCTGAGGTCCACCTGCGCTGGCGGGCCCTTTGGATGCAGCACACCTGCCTCCTTTGGATTTGGCCTTCCCTGTGTCAGCGCACCTAGGCCACCCTTGGTGGCATAAGGTAGGACTGGGCGCTTATTTAGACTGCATTTCATGTCCATTCCACTTCACTTGCTTATGTTAGATTTAAACTGCTGCTGCAGCAAACGAAGTGTAGTCAGGAAGAAGAGCTGGGAGGAAGGGGATCCCTTCACAGAGGGAAACAGGCTTGTGAAAGCGCGAGAGTCCATTACATGGGGGGAGAAAGCACATCCTTCCCTGGTCCTTGCTATTGCAAGGGGCGCTGAGAGCGCTACTGTCAAGCTGCTCCCCCCAGGGGGCCGGGTGGACGTGGAAGACGGAGCAGAGCGGGTTTCTGACGGGGCATAGCTGCAAGACAGACTCCCCTCTGCTGTCAAACTGACCAATACTTAGCGCTGTTCAGCATTGCCCGCCGTTGCCTAGGCGACCGAGGAGATTCTCTCCCCTCCTTCCTCCTCCTCTCCTTCCACTACTTTCCCGTTAGCACTCGGGGCAAGATCTCGCGAGGCTTGCCAACTGGAGTGGCCGCCATATTGTGTGACACTATTTTGATTTGGACTCGGCTGGCTGAGACGCGCAGCGAGAAGAGAAGGAGGGGGGAGGGACGGGAGCGACTGGGAAGCCGGAACGGTTCCAAACGAGGTCGGGAGCGGCGCTCGCAAGACACCCAACCGCCCGCCCCCCTCCCTCTGCCCGCCGCCACAGCAGCAGCACCAGCACGGAACCCCCCTCCCTTCCTCCCTCCCCCCCCGGTGGCGGCGGCGGCGGCTCCGGAGTGGCTCCGAGGTGTCCGCTTTGCCGGTTGGAGGCGGCGGCGCGGGCGGCAGTGGCGGCGGCTGTGGGAAGCGGAGGAGGAGCCGGCGGAGAAGAAGGGTAAGGCTGCCCCTGTCGAGGCGGGCCTGGCGGTGGCTGCTTGCTCCATTTCCGACAAGACGTTCGGCCCTGAGGCCTGAGAGGGGCAGGGGATCCCCCTCCCCCGGCTGGGCCCACCACGGCCTCCCCTGCCCGGGGGAGGGGATGTCGGAGAATCCCCGGGACAGGGTCGGGACTGGCCCAAAGCGCCCCCCCCCGTGGTCTTCCGGCGGAGAGTCTCCTGCCTTGCCGAGCTCAACGGGGGCTGCTGGTTGACGCTTGCGAGGCGTGGTGGTGGTGGTGGTCGTCGTCTCATTGTACTGTACAGGCGAGGAGTTGAGGCTGAGAGGGCATTGCGTGCACAGGGGTTGCCTTTTCAGGCCGTGGATGGGGTGGGATTCGAACGCAGGTCCGTGATTCCTACCTTGGAGCTACCTACTCGGTCGTGTGAGAAGTGGATAGCCTCAGACCAGTTTCTGGGGAAGCCCCGGAGCGCGTATATTTTCCTTCATTGTGATGTGCTGGAGTCTTTCTTGGTCTTGAGATTGTGGGTGACAGCCTGACTCTTGCATTCCTGCTTCTTTCGCAGTGCCCATTGACTTGCAAAATGTCTCGTTTTGATGGACCCAGAAAACTTGGTTTAAAGTGGGGAGGTTGGTTGTCTGTTGTCCCCGTAAGTGTATAGACAAAGACGGAATTTAAGGCAAGCAGCAATGTTCCCTTTTCACTGTCAACACTGACAAAAGTTTAGGATAACTCCTGAAAGGAACGTTACTTAGTTGATCTGGATCTGAGATAATGTTCATTTGTACCTACCCAGTTTGATGAACATGATACTTTTGAGAAGTGTGCTGCAGATATGCATTAGTTTCGTGTCTATATTTTGGGGTGGTAAGATTTTCAGGTTAATTTTAGTTAGCTAAAAGGGATTTCTGCTTGTTGGAACAGCTGGTTTGCTTCTTTTATCATGCTGTTAGATCAAGTGTATCTTTTGGAGAAGTTCAGCCGTAGTTAAAAGCCATATAAGTAAACTTCTCAACAATTTAAATGGGCAAATTGTACTTAAACCCACTTCTTGGGCTTGATATGGGATGGGTAAAGTTGTGGTACTGCTATTGACAACGTGTGAATACTAGTTTTCTAAACTGTGTGCATGTTCGCACACAGGGGTATGTTTTTAAGACTTCACCCATAAGTGCTGTACTTATACTTGCAGTGCGATCCTTCAATGCCCAGTTAAAGGTACGTACAAAAGGACTTGCTCCCATGTAACTGTGCATTGCATTGCAGTTTTGGGTATACCTGCCTACTTTAGAGTTGTGGCTGCTTTTGACTACAGTAGTACAGATCTTTAGTGTAGAAAACGATGTGCACTACTGTTTAAATACAGTTGCTATAGTTTTAGGCCTTCGGTGAAATAAATCATAAGTAACGTATATACTCAAAAGTCGATCTCATGGATAAGTCGGGGGCAAGTTCTAAGCCAAAAATAATATAATTTGCTGTGACTCATGCATAAGTCGAAGGTGAAACTTAGGGGGTGGGTATGAAATTCTTTGAAAATGACTCAAGCATCCCAGAAAGTGGCACATTCGAACCTGAAAGCTCTCCCCACCACCAGCACAAGTGCATAAGGACTGGTTATAATACTAAGGAAAAGATGCTATGCACTTCTTCAAAGCATGGTTTATACAGCTTTGTAATCCAGTCAATCAGAGTTGCAGACTGTGTTTCTGGGATCAAACACTAGCTCAGGTTGATGCATTTCAAATAATGAGCAAGAGGCCAACATCTTTCCTAACTCTCCTCTCAAACCTAGAGCTGCTGATTGAAAGAACGCTCTTGTCCTACTGTACCAATACTCAGCTCATGTAACATACGTTTGAAGTTACGATGACTCTATAGCCTAATAAAAAGTTGTGTCTTTTTCACTATACTGTAGGTGGCAGACATTTAGCACTGCCCTGATGTGTATTTTCAAACTTTTCACAAATCTTCCTTGATAAGAGTTGAAGGATATAATGAATTTGGACATGTCTTGTGTGTTACCTTGCTTCCTGCCTTTGAGCACTTTTGCTGACACACTTTCCAGTATGTCTTTTTAACTATTAAGCCCAGAAATGTTCTACGAAATGGAATGAATAAATGGAATATTTTGATTCTAAGAACTCACAAATTGAAGAAGTGGCTAGTCGTCAAACTGATACTTAGACATGGGTTGCCAATCTGTGGGTTAGAAATGCTTTATATGTTTTCCATTCTTGTAGGGCAAATGTAAACTACTGTATATGAAGTGTGAGGCAACAGTTGCTTTTTTAAATCATATTACATGTATATTGCCTGTGTGTGTTCTGTTGTGGGGATAATCCATATGGAATAATGTCACATACAAAGCAGTTGTTGGTTACAGAAATACATACTTGAGCACACCATGTTCTGGGAATAAAACACAATACATTATATACGCAAACATAATTTTAATGTTTGTTAGAGGAAAGAAATTCCAGTTATGTGTATGTTTAACTTTCTTTTAGATCTCAGTAGTTCTGTTGCCTTTGTCAGTCTTGAATATCTTTTGAGTTCACTATTTTTTTGCAGTTGATTTGTTATATCTACTTGAAGTTGATCCAAAAGATGGAGTTACTGACTGGAGTTTACAGACAGTAAGAGTATCACTGCATCTCTGTATGATTATTGCCTAGCAGGCCTCTTGGCTTTCATAGTCATTTCTGTTTAGCACATCCTTGTTGGTATATTTAAAGCCTAGTTAATATAATAGTTCAAAGATACTTCCTTAAAGTCCATGTTGATAACTTTGATAAACTTTGAATGTGTTAAGGAAGAAGGCTAAACTAGAGGAATTTGTAGGGTGACATAGTAGAAGGAATTGTGGTTCGATATAAGGAAAGGGATAAGCATATTAGATATGGCAGTTTCAGAGTTCACTTCAGGTTCAAGATTTAGGGATTAAACTGACTCTAAAAGTTGTGATCGTATTCATTGTTCCATCACAGTTAGTGTTTTTGCAAGAAATAGAAAACTCCAGTGATTCAAAAGTTGCATGTTCTTTTTGGTTATATACAAAGTGCAAATATTTAAAGAGCCAGACTGAAATTTGTTTACTTCAGCACATGGCATAAACTACGTCCAATGCTTTTATTACTTCATTTGCACTATGTCTATTTACTTCAGTAAACTTGTTGTAAAAGAAAAGCCAGCAAAGATCTGGCGAGATCAAGCTAATCCGTAGCTAATATTAAAACAAAAATGAACACGATAATTTTAGACTTTTTTTCCCAGAGAAATACCAATTATAAGAAGCACTTCCATTATTATAGAATTTTCATATACTTTCTTAGAGTGAAATGAAGAAACCAGTTTTGGATATTAGTCTCGATAAATTAGAGCTTTTAAGGTTCTATAATGGTGCATTTGGAAGTAAAGCCCATGACTTAGTGGAATGTCTTTCCAAGTACAGGTGCTTAGGGTTGAGGTTGGTAGCGCATATGTTGTGATCACAACCTGTGCATTGCTTACTTACATCCTGATCATATCCTGCGTTGGAATAAGCCAGCCAACAGGCCTGTGCCATATCCAGTGCAGGTTAGGAGGTGGCTTTCTTGCAACTTGCAAATACATTCTCTTCCTCCCCTTATTCCATGTTGTGTGGCAGCCACTTCTACGGCGCCATTGAAATCACTGATGCAAATCCAAGTGGCCCAGGTAAGGCTGACTGGGCTGGACATGGGTGCTCTTAGTCATGTCCTAATGAAAACTGTCAAGTGAATGGATTGTATTTGTTTTGAAGTGCTGCATGCCCAGTAGTGCAGGGTAGATACTTTATTTATATGTAGAATTCCCTACAAACATTAGATGAAGGAATGGGGAGAGAAGATTTGAGTTGCTTGCAGGACATCCTCTCCTAGGAGTTTAACACTTCCAGACACTTCAAACAATTATGAGTCAGATATAAGAAAAATGACTGCCTTATGCATAACATCAATGCTGTACTTCTATAAAACTCCTATACAAGGCCAATGTTAATGGGAATGTGGAAAATTGAACCCAATTGATTTGTGTACACATGCATATCAAATTTCACTTTCTTAGTGATAAGCAGTTTTAAAGTAACTTGGTCCTAGTAACAGCATGTGTGGAATTCAGTCTACTTTTACTGCAAGCAAATGAATGCTTTAGAACAGTACTTCTGCTGTTGTGCTTAATAGTTAACATGAGGAAAACTTGTGTTTTGTAGCTAGAGGGCATGGCATCCTTACAAAAAAATGTCAGCATGAAAAGACAATACGCAAGTTCTAAACTTTATATCAACTATCTATATGTATAATTCCATAGGGCTGGGTCCAGCAGTTCCTTTTTTCAAGGCAGAAAGGAACCTTTGGATTCAACCCATTGTCGGTATTTGAATATCATATTCAGGATGAAAAAAGTGCCTTAATACACAGATGATTTATTCATTTATTTTTAAATATGTTTTGTATTACTCTTACAAGGAAAACCCCAAAAATTAAAAAAAATAAAATAGACAATAAACTGCATTAAAACAGTGATACCAGGTAAAATCCTTAAACATCAGAGATAAAATAGCTAGAATCAGTTTAAAGCCAGATGGAATAAATATGTTTTAAGAGTTGACTTAAAAACCAGCAGTGTGGCGACCTGACAGACCACTTCAGATAAGTGTCACAATCGGAGCGCTATTACAGAGATATTCCTGTTTCCGGTTCCTACCAGCTTTGCTAGTGTGTGGCGGGACAGAGAGCAGACCCTGAAAAATGGCCACAGGGTGTAGATGGGTTCATCTGATTATGTTTCTGAAGGTAATTTAATGCACATAGGCAGATTCAGTGGAACTTGAAAGTATGAATGCAGTAGTGCATAGGATTGCAGCCTTGGTTTAGTAATACTAACCATAGTTATTTTTAATTGTGTATAAAAAACATTGTAAAATGCTTTTCCTATGTTTCAAATGCTATCTCCTTTATATCTGGTTGTATTTCCTCATGTGTCTGTGCAAATGTGATTGATAAGAATGTTTAGAGCAAGGCTTGTATTTGTGGAAACCTGTAATATATATTTAGGTATTTGAAAGTTCAGTGGGACTTCCTTGCAGGTAAGTATATTTAGGGCTGTGGACTTGGGACAACAAATTGCTACATAAGGCAGTCCTGCAAATATCATGTGGGTTGTATCTGAGGTTCTTCTGTTTGCGCAAAGGGAGAGGAGCAAATTGCCGATTTCTCTTCCCCTCTGTAGGTCCCTGTACTCCCAAATTCTCTTGAGGATTCCCCAGCAACCAGGAACAATTTTTTGGGGTGGTAGTGCAGGAGGCTGCAGAGCAAAAAGCAGACTGGTGAAGATTGTCTCTTTTTTTCTTGTGTAAATGGGAACTCTTCTGTGAAGAGTGGAAGAACCCATTCGGACCCACAAAAGTTGAATAGCTTACTGAACCATGGATATGTGCATTAGACATTTGTGCCATCGTGACATATTGAAAGAACAAAAAGCAATGGCTTGCAGAGGCTTTCCTGCCTGATCACCTGGAGGCAATTCTTGCAAGACTCAGGTGATTGGGCAAGTTCCCGCTTTCAAATCTAATGCAAACAAAATTGGAAGCATTATGAAATTTTGGAATCTGTCATGAGCACTGGCTTGGAGGTAGGAGGGGGCTGCCTTACATGAGAGGCAAAGGAGTGGGTGGGGTATTTTCTTCCCTATATACTTGTAAAAAAATGTTCTTGGGAGGAAATACGAACTGGAAAGAGATTCTATCAGCAATTTTGAGATTATTACAGGAGTATATTAGGAATTTATCTGTTGACCTTGGCTACTGTTTCTGGTATGGATGACCTGTGGAATAATGTATTGATGATGGTTTCTGAAGCCACAAATGGTTCTCTTCTTGGTGTGTGCACGTGTGAAGTCGATAGGTGAGTCAGAAGGGGAGGCTACTAGAGTGCAGGAAGATATTCAGTGTTCTTTAAAAACTCACTTTGGCAGAGTTAGTCTGTGAAACTTAGTCGCAGCAGAAGCAAGAGTCATCCTTATTTTCTGTTGCTGCTGGGTCTGCGAAGTGTTCAACAGAGCTCTTTTGTATGGGGAGCAGTTTCTCCTCCTTCCAGCCTTGGTTCAGCAGTGTGTGTGTGTGTTGTCATCTAACCAAGTCTGTAGTCAAAATGGGTTCGAAATTCAATTCTTTATTGGCATAAAACAACAGCATACAAAAGAAATGAGAGGTTTCATCATAACACTTTCACAGGCATCTGAGCAGCAGGTTGAAGTTTCCTACTACACAACTCTATTGCCTGTTGCAAAAAAGCTGCCACTCTCCCAGTTTTCTCCACAGAAAAATTGTGTAAAATATAGTGAACTTTAGCAGCGTCTGTGAATCCCCTCTCATTTCCCAACACAGGATCCAGATATCTCCCATGTACCTCAGCATGAAGAGGACAGTAAAGAACAGTGTGAACAATTGTCTCTATACAGCTCTGCCTACAGGGACAACATCTTTCTAAATATGGGGTCTTTTGGAATAATACGGTAGACAACAAAATGTTGTATCTTGCCAGCAAAAAAGCTCTGCGTTTCTAGGGGTACTGCAGTGAATATAGGTTTGGGGAATTGGTTCTATTTCACTCAGAGGGGAACTGTGTTAAATACTTTAAATTCCTGTTCTGTTTTGGATATTGTCTTGTCCTGTTTCTCTGGATCAATTTTAAACTGTGTAGCCCACCGAGACTTAGCTTGTGCTTGAGGCTATGCAGGTGGCTATTTGTAAATTGGAGTCATGCCAGCTCTGGCTGGTGAAAGCCAACTGAAATAAACTGGGTTCTAAGCTGATTGAGCTAATCAGTGTGGCTTTGAGAAACAGTAGGGTTTCTGACAACTCAAATCTGCTGTTGTTGGTATCCAGCTTTAAGAAAAGTATTGATGCTGATTGCCCACCTAGGCACCATCCTGTTCATAAGCTTCGTGGGGTGAGGTGGTGATGGTTTCTCTGAAGTCTAGGGAATGAGTTTAAATCCTTGATCTGTGCCATTTTGGCCATGGTGTTAAGACTTTATGTCTGATTCATTTACTAGATTTAGACTTAGATACAGTAAACCCTTGATTTGGCGGTCTAATGGAAGCGGGGAGGGTGTTCGTTAATGCCAAAAGTCTGTTAATATAAACCCAAATGCATTGAAGTCAGTGAAGATGCACACGGGCAAAACATATTACTATTTTATAATGAAGCAGCAAATCTCTGTTTCCAAAGTCTGTTAAGGGTTTACTATGCTGTCATTCATGGTACATTGATACCAAAGATAGATTGTAATGTGCTTGCTAATTGTTTAGTGGCTGATAAGGCAGTAGCATTCCTCCAGTGAGGTGTATCACTTAGAACCTGTTGCCGGCACATGAAAAAAGACTGCTCACATTTATCTGTTCCTATCGAGATAATAAAGAAAAGTGATTATTTAAAGCATGTTTAAAGCATAAAACTGAGGTAAAATGCAATAAAAATAGGTTTTGGTAACAAATTGTTTCTCCTTTTTATGGGGAGCAGCATTTAGTGAAGGAAGCTTTGTTTATGTGGTGTGAAAATATTGCAAATATGTACTTTTCCTCTTCATTTAGTGATAGAAAATTATTAAATCCTTATCTCTTATTTGCAGATATGTTTCCAGTTCTTGTTAGTTATAGTTTATTCTCCATAATATAATATAATCAATAATATAATATATATAATATAATATAATCAATCAATCAATCAACAGGTACTTATATACCGCTTTTCAACATGAAGTTCACAAAGCGGTTTACAGGCAAATAGTAATAATAATAAAATTAAATGGCTCCCTGTCCCAAAGGGGCTCACAATCTAAAAAAATGCAGACCACCACCAGCAACAGCCACTAGAAAAGACACTGCGCAGGGGTGAATGGGGCCAATTGCTCTCCCCCTGCTAAATATAAGAGAAACACCACTTGAAAAAGTGCCTCTTGCCCAGATAGCATAACGGTTGCTGTGATTATAAATTTAGATTTTAAAAGTCATTTATGTTTTCTAAGCTCTTACGGTGAAATTGTTGATCCTGAAAATTGTGTATGAATATTAGTCTCTTAGTGATTCAAGGGATATGCTAATAAATATTAAGTAACTTGATCAAAATTCAACCTTATAAATGAGTCCACCAAAATTACTAGTTCATAGTTACTACTTCTGATGAATCACACCTGATATTTCAATATATATGTATACCTATATTACAACTACTCTATGATATGCATCATGAAATGCAAATCTCCATTTAAGTGTTAATGACGAGCTGATCTAGATCTGTTTTAGATGGATCTCACTGTCCCGAATGGATTCTATTTGCAGCTTTGCGTTTTGCTTGATTTTCACATAGCACTTGGGCCGAGAAAAACCAACTGCAGACTTTTTGTTATAGAGACACACTATAGTCAGTGGCTCCTAGTTTGGCAACCACTTACTTAGTTTCCTCTGGTGCACATTATGGACTGTGTTTTAAAGATCATTGGGAAACTCTAGTTGAAACAGGTGTCTGGTCCATTTCTGCAGATAAGTGAGTTTTGGTGAGCATATTTTTTACCATGGCTCTGTTGCCATGGTATCAGAACTGCTGCTTATCTGAACTGAATTGAAAAATCTTACTATTGCTCTTCTAAATACCTGAACAATCTAGGTCAGTGACTTTCAACCTTTTTCATTTCAAACTGGATTGTCACTGGCTCTGGAGGGTTTTCTGAGGTCTCCGAATGCCCATTTGGGGCTGAAGCCCTGTGACCTCTGGTTTCCTAGGAAACCTGCACAGGGCTTCCATGGGCCTCAGATTGCTTATAATTAGGGGTAGATTAAAACTGTAAAGCTGAAATACCATGGAACAACATTGACATTGGGCTTATAAAATGCTTTATCTTGCTCTATTAACGAAATAACACTTTTACCTATTAAAATGTCTGTGGAACATCTGTGAACTGTTCTGAATGCTTTCTAAGCCCCTAACTTGTCACACAGCTCTGCTGCTTTCTCCTAACAGGCTGTAGAGTTTTCTGAGCATGTTCAGAAGCTGCCAAGGAAAATGCATGGAGCCTTAGGGAAAGTGAAACTGAGCTGCATTGTGCATTATGTATGAGTAGGCAACCATGCCTCAGTCCATTTCGAAGGGCAGGCTGAGAGGAATGCAGTGCTACCAGAATTGTCTCGATCCGATGAATGCAGGCTTCAAATAATACTCAAGAAGTCCCCCTCCTCCAAGCTGACAAATGTATTGAGCCCTATGGCAAGCCAAACTGAGCTACATGGTCATGTTTACTCATGAATAAGCAAACATGCCTTGGATCCAACTGGAGGCCAGGCAAAGAGGAATTCAAAGCCACCAGAATGGTCCTGATCATGGAGCTCAACATGGACTCAACCAATGCTCCAGCAGGTCCAGCATGGAGCTCAACAAACAATCCAGAAGGAACCCCAATCCGCCCCACCATAGTAAAAAGGATAAAGCCTGTTTTATGCCTGTGGATATGTCTGCTAATAGTCACAGGCATAAAATACATATATACCACCTATATGGCAATGATGACACTTGATAAAAATGCTTTAAAACTTATTAAAAGGTTAATTTGGAATAAAAACACATGGCACCGTGTAAAGTCCATGCTGGTGGCCCCGCCTTTGTCTCTCATCTGGGGCCAGTGAAGTGAATGGGTTCGCAGGCGCTTAAGGGAGTCGCTGTGCAGAGACACACAGGACAGCTGTTGATGTGCTTGTCGGATCCGGTTTATTCGCGAGAAGCTCTTTACACTCATCAGGGTGCCACGTTACTTCACGGGTCCCTGCACTCCTTTCCCTTCTGGTCCGATCGTCAGCGGGAGTGTCACCTGGCACGAGCATCCTAGTCTCGGTGTGTCGGCCTTCTACTTTACTTGGATGGATCCACCTTCCACTTCAGGGGTCGCCTTCTCCAGGGCTGCTTGGGGGAGATTGGTGCTTCCCTTTGCTTGCTGCTCTGGCGTCCGGGAGGGTGCCAACCCTGCCTGGGGCTTGGGATTCCTTCTTCTAGATGGGAGGTGACCTCCAGGTACTTCAGGATTCCTCCCCCAGCCACGCCTCAGGGGCGGCAGTATTGGGAGCCTGACCCTGGTGCCGGCAATTGCCCCCAAAGGGAGGGTCTGCTGACCCCCCCCCACAGGTAGCTGGTCTGGGGAAGAGGGCTGCCAGCTCCCGCAGTCTCCTTGTTCGCCTGGCCTCCGCAGCATGCAGAGGAGCAACCGCTCGCCTCCCCAGCCGAGCTCCTTATGAGCTCTGGCAGGACCTGGGCTAGCCCTGGCCTTTCCCAGGGCCAACTCTGGGATCTTGCGAGGGTTTGTTCTGGGAGGCTGCCGGGTAGGCCGAGTACACCCAGCCATCCCTTTTCGCCCTTCTGCCTCTGACGGAACCCTACTCCCGGCGGCAGACATACGGCTGGAGCCTTCTTCAGCCGCGCCGGGGCAGGGCCTCCCTGCAGAGCCACCGAGCGCTCCAAGACCTGTGCCTGCTGCAGCAGCACTCCATGCCAGCCCCAGCGGCCAGGTCCACGCACCAGGCTGATCCCATCTTCGCCCCCCTCGATAAGTGTCTGGTGCTCCGGGCGGGGTCGCAGTGCGGGTCCAGTGGCGACACCCCGCTTTCAGCCCTTTTTTAGGATAACATCGCAATTCATGAAAAATAAAACTGTTTCAGACTCTCTCTGCTTATAAGGCATAAAAACGTCACTTTGTTTTCCCTGGGAAACTGGAAATGATGTTTTTTGGGCCCAAAACTGGCATTCTGAGGGAGGCTGTGTGTATCAGTGCACAGCCTCTCCAGCCCTCAGGAAACACTCTGGAGTTGATTGGAGCACAGCTCTAGTTGGGTTTGGTGTGTGGGGTGCCCCAAATGAGCAGGTTTAAATACCCAGAATGGAACTCCCACAGATAATGAGGGCCACCTGTATAGTGATTTTTGTAGGTATTTTAAACTAATATTTATCTCGCTATCAGCTTTTAATTGGAAAGAAAGTTTGTAGACTATGCAAATTTGTTTAATGTCTTTAGGGCCAAATCCTACCCAGTTTTCCAGTGCTGATGCAGATATTCCAGAAAGGCATGCACTGTATCCTGCAGTGGGGGACAGTCATGGAGGCCTCATCAGTGTAAGGGAACATTTGTTCCCTTACCTTCGGGTTGCATTGTGGCTGCATCAGTGCTAGAAAGTTGGATAGGATTGGACCCCATAGTTTGTTCCTTCCTAGGGGCTTATATTGGGGCAAATTAACACTTAAATTATTGAATTATTACAGATACATTATTACAGATACAGATAAATTATTAAATTATTGTAGATACATGATAGAATGTTTCTTCAATAAATGGGTCATTGCACCATTAATGCAGTGGTTTCTCCTGTAATTTCATTTGTTGCTTCTTCTGCACATGCTTTAAAATTTAGATGCACCATTGAAAGTGCTTGTGCTTGGTTCTGTTCCCTGTCTCACCCTATTCCTGAGGGTCCTCAGACACAACCTCCTTTTTTGGAGCAGTGCTTAGGCTGCTGTGGAAAAGGGGGAACAGGGAAATTTTGCATAAGTTGGTCTACAACCTTACAATCCTGTGATAGCTTTGTGCTGGTTCAACTTCTCTAAAGTTCAGTGTGATATGACTGTACCTCTGCTATGCTTGCAAGAAGACTTGGAGGTGAGAGATTGTCTCTTGTTGTGCTGGGCTTGGGAGCAAATAGAAGTGTTCCTCATTGTTCTTGCACCTGCTCCAAAATTCAATGCAGTAGCAGTGTTATTCAAACTGTGGCTGGGATGCACTTGGGTTGCGATCTTATGTCAGGTGAGTCGTGGAAAGCTGGGAGCAGTCATCTTGGAAACTGCAGACCTTCCTCTTTTTCTATTCCTTTTGTGAGTGTTAACAGTTTGAATTTTCAGGTGAGGGTATTTTTTTTTTAATGTTTTTAGTTCAGTGCTATTACGTCATATTTTGTCCTAATCTTGCTCTCTGCCAGGGATGTTTCATGGTTGTACAATTGCTGCAAGAATCCCAGTCTAAAAGGTTTGAATACCACTGTAGTAGAGAGAACCTATGCACAAGCTGGTTGGAGATCTTGTGTCATATAGAAGCCCCTTCCTGCTTCAGATCTCAGCTTACATAAAATACATCTCACAATTTCTCTGCATTTCATTTAGAACTTAGGGAAGGGGCTCTCTATGTTGCTGGGCATCGTGCTTTTTGCTAAAAGGTCAGGGGCACATACCCCTGCCAAGCAGACTTGTGAAGGCTTTCAAATGTATCATTCTGTTCTTTAAAAAGTCATACTATAGAAAACTTTGCTCTAGCCAACAGTCTTATTTTTGCCAGTTTCTGTGGAAAAGTGCACATCTGCATTTTTAAATGAGCTCTGCTAAAACCCACAGTTTAGCATTTTTGCTGGGAAAGCATTAGAAAATTGGAATGGGTGAGATTTGGAATCTTAACCTTACATTTTGAGATAGAATAATAGTTACATTTTCTACTGCTTATCTTGTTAACATTTAGTTAGGGCTCTTCCCAAAGTTGATAGATTTCACACTTTCTTTGTGTCCTGATAGTGTACTCTCTGTACGCGTTCTCAGTTTTAAAGATAAACAAGCTGCATTTGATCAAGCAAACAAGCGTTTACAAACAAGCTGCGTTTGATCATTGAAGGCTTCTTTGCATTTGTTGTTATCTATGCAGATATGGAGGAAATGAACAACCATATATGCAGTCGTGTTTAAAGACTACTCGGATATATTTTGCTGCAAATGTTTGGAAACATGTCCTTGGGATTGTGAAGATGAGTGCTCCCCAAAATACGGGTTGTGACCCACCTGATGGCTTGGGAGCCCAAGCACAGTGGGCTATGATCTGATGCCTTCCCTTGCCCCTCCCTTGTGCTGTTTGGCTCCAAATAGGTGCCATTCCAGAAGCCCCATTGCTAAAGGTGTGATTTTTCTATGATGATAAAAAAAACTTAACACTGCTTTCTGCACTTTATTTTTGTAAAACAAAAAACCCTGAATGCTAAAAAAGATCATCTTGGAAGATTAGCTGCTGAAATTTCTGTCAGGGTATCATAGCAGAGTTCTCAGCATTCTTGTAAATCCAAAGTAGATATTTCTATACTTAAATTCATGTGGTTCTGATGGTTGAATATTGTACACTGTAGTTTATACCAGTGTGTGGCTGTGCAGGTTTCTGAGAAGGCTGCATTTCTGAAGTCCTTTTGAAAAAAGCACTGGGATTTGGATGTAATGATCCTGGTCCTTGAAACCATGATTTGGATGTAATGGGATTGTGCTTTCGCATGCTGCTTCCTTTCTCAGCAAACTATAATTCAACATCTGAAGTAGGCAGGGACCCCCCCATAGAACATAATAGGCTTGTATTATTGTATGCTTGATCTTAGTGGAGGTAGGGAGGACTGGATGGAGATCTGGGAAGTACACATAGGATTCCCTTTTCTGAAATGGCCTGTATATGGGTGCTTGTGTGTGATCACCAAAGTTGGAGTAGAGGGAAGTGGCCGTGGTGGGCAAAGGGGGGCAAAAACCCTGGGTGCTGAACTGTGCTGGGATTGGCTGTTTTCCAGCTTCCCCACCATCACCGCCTGGCACCACTCCACTGCCACCGCATTCCCCAGAGCAGCGCTACCTCTCTGAGTCATGGAGCAGCTACCTGGAGCTGTTTTGTGTTACCCATAGTGCCCAAGTCTCAGAGTCACCTGAGTTATGGAAGGGGCGGTGCTGGCACCCTCTGAGTAACTCAAAGTAGTACCAGGTGGCTGTTCCAAGCGGCACTGGTCTCCTTCATGGCTTGGAGGAGGCAGGTGCCACTTTCAGGAATGAATTGCAGTGCGGCAGTGATGTCACTGCAATTACTTCTGGGGTGGGGGGTGGCTGATCGGGTTTGCCCCAGGCCAGGGAAGCCCCCAGGAGCACCACAGGCATGTGGGCTCTTCATGGGGAACCCTTCACACTCAGGCACTGTGCCCAGAATGCACTGAATCATGACAGATGAATTTGGACTACTTCATATGGTTTCAGAACCCTTAATGGTTTCCGCTGACTTTCCCATGTTTTTATTTTATTATATAGCCATAAGGGCTGGTTCTGTGTTAGTTGTAAAAGTGTAAACCATGGTTCTGGATAAGTCACGTGTCTGCACCCTGCGTCTGTGTTTTGCTGCAAATCTGATGGCTGAAACTGCCTGGCAGACTCGTGTTCAGTAGCATACAGAATTTCCCAGTAAACAGTGTAGGTTGTAAATCGTGGCTCTTCCAATGAATTTGGAAATACCAACATGCTTTTCAGTCTTGCCAAATATGATGCATGCAGTTTCCAGAAGAAATTGTTTGTGTTTTTTTAATCTTGATTGTTTATTGTTTAATACTGTTTTTAACTGTTTTTAATGTTAACTGTTATACTTTATTTTTATCCTTTTTAATATTGTAAGCCGCCTTGGACATCTGCCTTGGCAGAGGAAAGGCGGGGTAGAAATTTCTTAAATAAATAAAATAAATAAGTTACCAAACCATTCAGGGAGGAAATCAGTTATGCAATTTCAGAGATTTTTATGTGGTCAAAGACAATGTGGAAAGTTTTTATAATATGTATTCATAATAATAATATTAATAATAATATAATAATATTTGGTATTTATATACCGCCTTTCTTGGTCATCAGATTGCTCCGCCTTTCTTGGTCATTAGATTAATTCAAGGCGGTTTACATAGGCAGGCATTTTCTAAACCGCAAGGGTTTTTACAAATCACAAAGTTCTAATCTTACAAGAACAACTACATGCAGATGACACTTTCATCGTCCAGTCCTTTCTTGCCGCACGATTGCCTTCCACCGGCTGATAATCTGCTTCTTTGCTCTCACCAAAGAGCAGCTGGCCGTCCAGCACAACTCCCCCTCTCACAGGCAGCTGAGACAGCTCAGATCTTATCAGCCGCGTTCTCGAGGTCTGCTGCACATGGAAGCTTCCGGTGGTCTCAAACTAGCGAACTTCGGATCTTATCTTCAGGCATTACTGCGGCTTTAACCCTCTCGACTAGACAAAACCTGTGCAACTATCCCTGATACGGGCCCATCTACCTCAGACAGATGTAGTGAATGAGAAATAAAAAGGGAAAACAGGAAGGTTGGGATGAGCAAAGGAGCTTCTTAGTCATGTACCTTCTACTCACCTTCAAACCTGACAGTCCTTGTGAGTAGCTTGTGAGTGTGTGTCTACATGAATATGGTTGATAAAACAGAGAAGATTTAAAACTTTTAAAAGTCTGGTACTTTTTTAGTAGCCTAGTTTTTCTTTAAATACAAACCCAAGTGGTCACAGTCTGAAGAATGCTGATGGTGGTGGGATTCTCAGCAGAGTGGAACATGTTAGAGAATTAGAGAAATTGGCTCTGTTTGCTTTTTGAGTGAGGTGTGTATGCCAGTTCTGAGGATGCAGTTGTAGTCTAGTGTCATCTTTTGCATCACCAAGATACGATCTAGAAAGGATCAGGAGCCTTGCATGTTGATGGTGTCTGTTAAGGTCTAAGATGAAATGTGGACTGAAACTGGGAAGACATTTGGAGAAGGTAAAACCTCCTTTTATATCTATCCCAAACCCTCAGGATTTATCAGAGGCAGGCACAATGTTAGCCTCCTCTGCTGTAGTGTTTTGAGTACAATCCTTTACTGCAGTGTTATTCAAACTGTGGGTCAGGACCCACTTGGTGGGTCTAGACCTAATGTCCAATGGGTCACAGAAAGCTGGGAGCAGCCTTTACTGCAGACCTTACTCTTGCAGACCTAATTGCAGAGTAATTGCAGACCTTACTCTTGTTATATTCCTTTTGTGAATGTTAACAGTTTGAATTTTCAAGTGAGGGTTTTTAAAAATCTTGTTTTTAGTTCAGTGCTTTTACATCATATTTTGTCCTCATCTTGTTTTCTGTCAGGGATGTTTCATGGTTATACAATTGCTGCAGTCCAAGAATGCCAGTTTGCATTTCAGGAGTGTCAGTTTATTATGTTACAATGACAGCACTTCCTGCTTGATGATGTCACTTCCTGCCAAAACATTACTTCCAGGTTAATGATATTACTTCTGGTGGGTCCCGACATGAGTGCCATTCTAAAAAGTGGGTCCTAGTCTAAAAAGTTTGAACTGCTTTACTGAGTATTTGCCCTGGACTTTTATGGGAGAAATAAAGCACTGCACCTGAGCTTACTGCTGTGGCTTTCTGTACAAAGCTGCTACAGACTTTCAGGAGTACCACAGATTTTCATGCCTGCAAAACTCAGAGTTAGAACTTGGTAAGTAAAGAACCCTTTTTGCATTGCCTATATCTCACAGGAGCTGCTTAGTTCTGCTCCTTCTTGGGGCACAAAGGTCATACCTGAGGCCTCAGATCACATGAGATGCCCCATGCAGCAATCTACACTAGCATTGATGCTTTGAAAAACTCTTGCATGTCTTGTGGTTTCAGCCCTTACTTTTGTGATGTGGGAAGGAGCCATAAGGCACCTGGTCGCTTGCTGTAGAGTAACACGATAATGAGCTTGGAAGCATTGGCCTCTCAGCAAGGTTAACTAAAACGATCTTCTGCAAGATGTGTGTTAGTCGTGTAATATTATAATAGCAGATATCTTTGTCTCCTTGTGTGGCGCACAGAAGAAGGCAGCTTTTATCTCCGCCAAAGGATACAAAGTTTTTCAGGGCGCAGTCGAACCCAGTGCTGGAATGGCAAGTCTGGCTGGCCAGTGCGATATCCAACGCTGGGTCAGGGAGGCTGGAGCCCTTTTCGTGCCCTTTACTGTAGGGGAGGTTCCAGCCTCCCCAATGCGCTCTTTAGCTCTACACTTGCTAAACAGAAGGCGTGGAGCCGAGGAGACGGCACAGTCCCAAATCTGGAGCCCACCCACGCCCGGCCCTCCCGCTGCCCAGAAACACCCTCCACCCGCCAATCCCATGCCCATCCCGACATGAAGCCTCTTGCATGGCTGATGTGAGGGAAGCTCAGCGCGGGCGCAACAGGACCAGCGCTACCTGCGCATAAACTGATATGTTACATTATGTGGTTTTATCATGTACTAGAAAAGTGTGCAGGTCTTAAGAGCTGATGATTGCTGGCATTTTCAGTAGGCTATTTGGTTTAGAGCAGCAGTTCGCAAACTCTGGGCTTGTGGCCCACCAGTGAATTATGACTCAATTTTTGATGGGTTGCGAAACAGTCAAATCTGCCTTGTCAAGGGTTAAACAACCTTATACTTTTGGGGAGGAGCACTGCTGCTCAATCACCATTATAGCAACAGAGACTTGAGCAGATGAGGAAGCGAAACTTCTTTTAGGTGGGTCCCGATGCTAAAATGTTCGAGAACCACTGTTTTAGAGCCAAAAAAAGCCTGTATTAGCAGCAGCACTGTTATACCATCAGTAGAGGGTCTTTCCCCAGCGATAATGAAATAAAAGCGCATAAATACTGCTTTCTGCACATCTCATTTTTGTTTTAAAAAAAAAACAACGGACCCAAAAATCTGCAAAAAAGAAAAATTGGCTGGGCTAGGGTGGATAGGTAAGGACTATGGCTGCATCTGCTGACAATATACCACTTATGTCACAAACAGAGTATACTTTTAAAGTGATAATAATTGCTTGGAATAAAAAGACAACACAGCTTTCTGTACTTTTCCTCCTGAGGCTATGGGACTTTTAATGATGATATTTTAATGTTTGTTTTTAAGATACTGTTTTATTTCAACAGGATAAGAACATAAGAAACACATTAGCAAGTAAATGTTCATGTGCCTGGTCCTTTTCCTTGCAGGTGTGTCCTTTTGGCCCCATCTTCTAGGTAGCAGTTCTCACTGACTTCCACTGAGGGAAGTGGGTGGGTCTCGATAGGTAGAACTCATTCACCTGGAAAAATGTTATCTAGGAAGGGAAGTGCATCATTTTAAAACTAATTTAAGAGCACAATCCTAACCAGGAACAGTTAGGCCAGGAACAGACTGGAACAGTTAGGCCAGCAAAGTTTGGCTGGCACAAGGGACACCATAAAGTATTGCTTGGACTACTGTCAGACAGGCCAGCATACAGACATGCACCATCTTCCCTGACTCTGAGAATGGTCCAAGTGCGCTTTATAGTGGTCCTTGTGCTGGCCAAACGTTGCTGGCCTAACTGTCCCGACCTAACTCAAGGTTAGGATTGCACCCTAAAATGCAACAAATCAATTTTCTAAACACAAGCTATTTTTGCGTAGCAATTGCACTAAGTGATATACTTCAACTTGGCCAAAATCTAGTAGAATTCCAGCAGGTCAATTCCATATGTCTGTGTGGTTAAAATATTTCAAGGTAACATGCCAAAAGGATTGGTACAGATCTGTGTTGCCTGCCTTGTTTGAAGGAATGTGTCTTACTCAAAACTCGCAATATATGTACTTTCTCAATGAGAGCAAAATGCTTGGTTTGATTCCATCTGTGTCTTGCTCGTGTGAATTTATGAAAGAATTTCTGGCATGTTAAAACAGTCTGATAAATCCATAACTGGTTGAGTCTTTCCCTGGTGTTGTTACCCCAGTTGTTCACATCCTGATAAATAATGGGTTGTATTCTATGCAAGCAAAAGATATTTATCTTCATGGAAGAAGGTGTTGCTTTCATTGAATCTTCCCTCAGCAGATCAAGTGATATATTATCTGACCTTCAGGAGCCCTAAATTGCTTCTCTTGTAATAAGGAGACGAGTGGAACTTCCCTCTATTCAGCAGTTGGAATAAAAACCCAATACAAAGATCAAGTTGGGATTAAACGTTCAATCTCAGTTTTTTTTAAAAAAATTTCTGATTTATTATATTGCCATGGTTTTTGTTTTGCAACTGAAGGTTAGGAAAAGATGATAAAAAGACAGGAACCTCCCCAGGGTTTGCTAATCCGGAAAATGCTAGAAGTCCGTATATTGTGATCTTCTATTATAAAGAATTGCTGAGCAAAAATGAAGTGTATGTTTCCATCCCCCCAAAATGTGCATGCATTGGTTGAACCCAAACTCTTCCTGTGTGTCATTGGTAGGCAGTGAAACTGCCAGCATGGCAAGGAACATTCACCCAGATGCCTAGGGAATAATTAGTGTTCATTGGAAGTGCCCCACTTGATCAGGCCAAAGGCTTATCTAGTCCTCCTTCCTGTATCCCACAGTGGCCCACCAGATGCCTCAGGGAGCACACAAGACAACAAGATATTTTCGTCTCACTGCCACACCACTGCATCTGGCATTCTGAGGTAGCCTATTTACCCTGCCACGCACTCCCCAATGAGGGGGTGTCTGGTTGTGCAGCTTGTGTTTAACTTGGGCCACCCACTCTCCTTTCCCATGTAGTAACAAATTGAGACAATGGTGGCTCTAAATAAACATTAGAACATGTGTGAAGATAAATGTAGGGGTTTTTGTGAACATTTTTGATACCTTGGAAAATGCCAGCTTTCAAAGTATTGAACTTCACAAATTTGATGTAGTACTGCTTTGGAGTTAATGGGTAAATTCTTGAACTTTGGTTACTGTTCTATTTGCTTTCTGTTTTGGTGAATTCCCAGTCTTGCAAAATGGTACTCTGTGGTTTGTTTAAATGAAAAGTAGTAATTGTACACAGTTTATCCATATTACATTAGTGAAAAGTTGTTTTATTTCACATACAAGTGAGTTTCCTGAATAAAGTCTCTTTTGGTAAGACCCTGTCAATTAGAAGCTCAAGGCATTTTGCATGTAGGTTTGATTATTTATTTGCTAGTTTCCTTCAAGAAGAGCCAGTGGACGCTAAGGTTTGTCGGATAAAGAAAACCACGGTATTTCAAATGTTTGAGATAATTTCTTTCCACATAAGGAATTAACTATACCACCTTATTTAATGTAACCAACTGTTCATTTTCAACATGGTGGTGACTTATGGAAAGAATAGCAATTTTCATTCCTTGTTGGGAAAAAATTACTTTAAAAGCAAAGGGGTGTAGAAAATGAAACTTTTAAGGCTACTCAGTGGGTTTGTATAACTTGAAACTTTGCTGTACTTGCCTAGTGCATATTACTTGCATTGACTTCTGTCAGAAGCATTTTTTCCCTTCCTCACTGAAGAAGAATTCTGTGGGACTTGGATAACCTAGTCTCTTTGTAGATGTTTAATAGGGCTTTATAAAGGTTTAGGTTTTTTCTGCCTGGTTGATGAACACTTTCCCCATGTCTTGTTTACATTCAGCTGGTTCAGACGGCCAACTGGATACATATTTCGGGAACAGATATGCCATATTGCAACTGTTGCCCTGAATCCTCATCCATTCCAGAGCCCAATTAAAATGATGATGTTGACCTTTAAGGCCTTACTGGATTAAGGGCTCAATCCTAACATGGAGTTAGGCTGGCACAGTCAGGCCAGCAAATTTTGGTTGGCGCAAGAGCCACCTTAAAGCGCATTAGGACCACTCTCAGAGTGCAATCCTAAACTGGAGTTAGGCTGGCATAAGTAAGCCAGCAAAGTTTTGCCAGCACAAGGGCCACCATAAAGAGTGTTTGGACTACTCTTGGAGTCAGGGAGGATGGCGCATGTCTGTGTGCTGGCTTCTGAGTCCATGAGTGGTCCAAACATACTTTACAGTGTCCCTTGTGCTGGCCAAACTTTGCTGGCCTAACTGTACTGGCCTAACTCCAGGTTAGGATTGTGCCCTCAATTGGGGATACTTAAAGTACTGCTTTCCTAAGGAAGCAACTTGATTATTAGCATCCATAGGAGAGGACTGCCTTGGTGGCCACCCTCAAATTAAGTCCCAGATTATGGTACTAGCATTTTACAGAGGTTTGCTGCATGGCACCTTTTTATTTCAACAAGCCTTTAATTATGACAGTGGTTCAAGGAATTAATGTTGCTATTTGGACTTAAGTTAATGTTTTGCTGGTGGTGTTTTTTTTTTCTGGTTGGTACGTGTTTTATGGTTTTTATATCCTGTTGCTTTGGGCACCTGTAACAGTCAGGATGCAACTATTTGTAAGGATTAAATATTAAATTATTATGGTTAATAGTTGTAATCTAATAACAAGTAGGTTTGGATTTAAGTATTATTTACATCGCAAGTTTTCCAAGGTGATTTACAGTAAAACCAAATATGCCATACAGAATTGCACAGTAGACTGCATTGTTGAATAGTATTGTTGAAGCCTAATAGTAGTGATTGAACGGATTGTAGAGGGGCATGGAACACCAAATTTTTAAATGTATCTAGTAACATGCTTATAAATTAGAGCCGTGGTTCCCAAATGTTTTTGATTGGTGGCTCTCTTGACTTACTGGGCCACTGGCCTTGGCTCCCCATTTAGGCTACAATCCTATACATGGTATAGTCCGGTGGTTATTCACAAAGATTCTGCAGCTCCCCTGGCTGGTTTCTGCAGATCCCCAGGGAGCTGCAGCTCAGTTTAGGAACCACTGAATTAGTACTGAGTCACAGCACATGGCTATTGTGCCAATAAACACTAATTATCATTTTTAATGAAGTAATAACTAGAGCTGTAATATTTTCCCACAGTAAGTTACTTTAGAACTTCATGACAAGTGCCGCTCTAAAGATTGCCTGACTGAATTCTGTAACAGAAAGTTGACCTTGTATAATCCTTCTTGAACATCCTCTTCTATCCAATCACCTGCCTGTCTTCCTTTATGGGGGACAGCAGTCAGATGTATAAGCAACATTCTATTTTACACTATTGTGACAGTGGAGACAGCCTTTGAGTATTGCAAATAAAACCTGCTGGGCAATATATAATTGGCAATACGTAGAATTTCAGGTGAAGACAGCGGGGGGGGGGGAAATGCTACTTCCTTTCATTTTCAGAAGGAGCGATGATCCCCATACCATGTCATCACTTGTGAAGGGTGACTGCCCTGATATGCTCTACTGCAGTGTTTCCTCTGATGATGAGTTGAAATTGTTTTGCAAAAGTACACCAGGATCTGCACTAGCATAACATACCACTGAAGCATATCGCTTCAGGGTGCCAGTAATGGTTTTGGTTTTGAGTACGGAGTACTTAATACTTTAGCATTAATGTACCACTGATATCTCTCCCCCCATGTCACCTCAATGCTGTGTGTGTGTGTTGTGACTTGTATCTACTCTGTATCAAGTTTATACTGAGGAGGTGGAAGGCATTCTTGATGCCTCCCTCAAACTCTGAAGTTCTTTTCCGTTGGAGATCTTTCCAAAGCCATACTCAAATATCTTCCAAAAGCAACACAAGGCCTTTCCATAAGAATCAAATTTTGAATGATCTTTAAAGCATTTTATTTGTCAGTAAAGGGCATGATTTTTCTTTAAGGCTATTTAAAACCTTGTGGCTTTTTGGACACGTGCATTCTGTATTCCTTACTTGTTTAAAAGCCAGAGAAGGTGTAATTTGATATTTGAGCCACGTTTGGTAAATACTAGTTTTGTGGGTACATTATGTTCCGCTCTTAAGAGTAAAACCGGCTGCCAAATATTTTAAGTTTCTTCTATGCACTTAATTTTTGTACTCTTCAAATAGTTAGGTCACAATTAATGACCTACATATAATGATCTCTTGTAATTTTGTATATGAAATTACTTCTTGGTTGTAGATGCTATAGCAGTTGTAGCAGCAGTTGCCAAAGTACTACTCGGACTTTGGGACTGTTGTAAGTTGGTGCAGGGGAGGGTGTCACAAAGGCGCTGCAGTGATTGTGGCACTGTGGGCAGCCAGGGCTTGTCCTCTTACCTGGGTAGTTGGGGGAGCCGCAGGTTTGGGGAGGCCCACAGCCCCTCCATGGGTCTCCCTGAAGCCAAGAAAGGCTTGGTAGATTTGCTTTCTCAGCTATCTTGTACCACTAGTTGGAAAACAGAGTTCTGAAAGGAGCACAAAAGAACTGAGAAAATTGTAGATGGAATAAGAAGCATACATATAATTCTCATTTTCTACCAACTTGTGAAGGACTGCATCAAGAAGCAGTGTTCTGCAATTTGAGACTTGGGGCGCAATCCCAAGTGCCCTATAGCGTCAACACTACGTGGTAGTGTCGACACTAACATGGGGACGTCGAGGGGTATCCAAGCATGGCTACCCACCTTTGACACAGTGACCACTCTCAGTGTGCTTGTTGCTTTAAGAGCATGCACTGAGGAAGGAGCCAAGGTAAGGGGGCTGGCTCCGTATGGCGGACTTATGTGACTTTTCATCGCTTCTCCCCTCCATCTGCTGTCCGATGCACACATCACTAATAAATTACGGATGGGTCGGCCATACCTATGTGAGTGGTTTTTTTGCTTTCCTCTTCAGGTGGGGCGTAGGTAACCAACTAAGGGCGCAATCCTAACCTGGAGTTAGGCCAGCAAAGTTTAGCTGGCACAAGGGCCACCATAAAACACATTTAGACCACTCTGAATCAGAGGCCAGCACACAGACATGCACCATCCTCCCTGACTCCAAGAGTGGTCCAAATGCACTTTATGGTGTCCTTGTGGTGGCCAAACTTTGCTGGCCTAACTGTGCCGGCCTAACTCTAGGTTAGGATTGCAGTCTAATTGTGTGTCATCTAAACTCAGGAGCTGGGGTTTATAAACAAGGATTTCATACCAAACTCTGATGGCACATACTCTCAGGTTACATCATATTTCCTGCTTTGTTTAGAGCCCATGTGGAGGAAGAGGTGCCATAAATTTTGGAGGGTCAGTAACAGAATAAGGGACAGATGTGCTGGGCTGCCACACGTAGCCATTAGCTTCAGCCAAACTGGGCACAGTTTCCATGCTTCTAATTCTGTTGTCTGCTTTTGATAATGTTTTTTATTGCCCTCTTAATGTGATGCCCTGTACTTCCATTGTTCATATGACTGAAAATCATTTTAAATATTACTATGTCTTTGTCAATATGGAATTTTTTTGTACAAGCTGATGCACACCCCTTGTGTGTACCAGTATAATATTTTTAGTGGAAGAGGGATTTAAATAAGAGCAGCATTGCTGAATCAGGCTAAAGTAAGGAGACAATGTTTCTGGAAGTTTTGATGCCAGAACAAACTGGTGATTTTGTTTGATGCCAGAACAAACTGGGGAACAGAAATGTTGTACAAAATTGAAATGTATGCAGTAGTTATTTTCATATCATGCCTAAACTATTTTACAGCTTTAGCAGTATCAAATGCATCATTTGTTGTGTTTGTACTTAAGTGTGCCCTTTCATGGATCACTGCCTTGTCGTGGCGAAGGGGTTTGAGTAGCTTAATGAAGCTGTGAGCTATGCCATGTAGGTTAACCCAAGATGGACAGGTCATAGTAGAGAGTTCTGACTAAACGTGATCCACTGGAGAAGGAAATGGCAACCCACTCCAGCACTCTTGCCAAGAAAACCCCATGGATTACAGTACAAAAAGGCTAAACGATATGACACTGGAAGATGAGCCCCTCAGGTCGGAAGGTGTCCACTATGCTACTGGGGAAGAGCAGAACACGAGTACTAGTAACTTCAGAAAGAGTGAAGCAGCTGGGCCAAAACTGAAAGGAAGCTCAGCTGTTTATGTGTCTGGAAGTGAAAGGAAAGTGCGATACTGCAAAGAACAATACTGCATAGGAACCTGGAACTATGAATCAAGGTAATATGATCTATGAATCAAGGTAAGCTAGATGTGGTCAAACGCGAGATGTCAAGACTGAACATCGACATCATGGGAGTTAGTGAACTAAAATGGACAGGAATGGGAGAATTTAATTCAGATGACCATTATATCTGCTACTGTGGGCAGGAATCCCTTAGAAGAAATGGAGTAGCCTTCATAGTGAACAAGAGAGTGAGAACAGCAGTACTGGAGTATAACCTCAACAATGATAGAATGATTTCTATTCAGATCCAAGGCAAACCTTTCAACATCACAGTAGTCCAAGTCTACGCCCCAACCACTGATGCTGAAGAGGAAGAAGTTGACCGTTCCTATGAAGACCTACAACACCTTCTAGAATTAACACCAAAAAAAGATGTCCTTCTCATCATAGGGGATTGGAATGCTAAAGTAGGCAGTCAAGAGGTAATAGCAATAACAGGCAAGTTTGGTCTTGGAGTACAAAATGAAGCAGGGCAAAGACTGATAGAGTTTTGTCAGGAGAACACATTAGTCATAGCAAACACCCTTTTCCAGCAACACAAACGGTGACTGTACACGTGGACTTCACCAAATGGTCTACACTGAAATCAGATTGATTACATTATTTGCAGGCAAAGATGTTCTATACAGGCAGTAAAAACAAGACCTGGAGCTGACTGTGGCTCAGATCATGAGCTTCTTATTGCAAAATTCAGGCTTAAACCTAAAAAAGTAGGGAAAACCACTAGGCCTGCTACGTATGACCTAAATCAGATCTCCTATGAATATACAGTGGAGGTGACAAATAGATTTAGGGGCTTAGATTTGGTAGACGGAGTGCCTGAAGAACTTTGGATGGAGGTCTGTAACATTATACAGGAGGCAGCAACTGAAACCATCCCAAAGAGAAAGAAATGCAAGAAGGCAAAGTGGCTATCTGACGAGGCTTTACAAATAGCTGAGGAAAGAAAGGAAGCCAAAAGCAAGGGAGAAAGGGAGATATACCCAACTGAATGCAGATTTCCAGAGAAGAGCAAGGAGAGATAGGAAGGCCTTCCTAAATGAGCAATGCAAAGAAATAGAGGAAAACAATAGAATGGGAAAGACTAGAGATCTTTTCAAGAAAATTGGAGATGTCAAAGGACAATTTCATGCTAAGGTTGGCACAATGAAGGACAAGAACGGCAAGGACCTAACAGAAGCAGATGAGATTAAGAAGAGGTGGCAAGAATACACAGAGGAACTATATAAGGCCGATCTAAATGTTCCTGATAACCACAATGGTGCGGTCACTGAGCTTGAACCTGACAACCTAGAGTGTGAAGTCCAGTGGGCTTTAGAAAGCATTACTAACAACAAAGCTAGTGGAGGTGACAGCATTCCAGCTGAGTTACTCAAAATCTTAAAAGATGATGCTGTCAAAGTGCTGCACTCCATACGCCAGCAAATTTGGAAAACCCAGTAGTGGCCACAAGACTGGAAAAGATCAGTTTACATTCCAGTCCCAAAGAAGGCAATGCCAAAGATTGTTTGAACTACCACACCATTGCACTCATTTCACATGCTAGCAAGTTGATGCTCAAAATCCTACAAGCTAGGCTTCAGCAGTATGTGAATCAAGAACTACGAGACGTACAAGCTGGTTTCCGAAGAGGCAGAGGAACTAGAGATCAAATTGCCAACATTCTCTGGATCATGGAGAAAGCAAGAGAGTTCCAGAAAAATATCTACCTCTGTTTCATTGACTGTGCTAAAGCCTTTGATTGTGTGGATCACAACAAACTGTTGGAAGTTCTTGAAGAGATGGGAGTACCAGACCACCTTATCTGTCTTCTGAGAAACCTGTATGTGGGTCAGGAAGCAACAGTTAGAACTGGACATGGAACAACCAACTGCTTTCAAATTGGGAATTACGACAAGGCTGTATACTGTCACCCTGCTTATTTAACTTATATGCAGAGTACATAATGAGAAAGGCTGGGCTGGATGAGTTACAAGCTGGAATCAAGATTGTTGGGAGAAATACCAATAACCTCAGATACGCAAACGACACCACTCTAATGGCAGAAAGTGAGGAAGACCTAAAGAACCTTCTGATGAAGGTGAAAGAGGAAAGTGCCAAAATTGGCTTGAAGCTCAACATTAAAAAAACTAAGATCATGGCCACCACTCCCATCACTTCCTGGCAAATAGAAGGGAAAGAAATGGAAGCAGTGACAGACTTTATTTTCCTGGGCTCCAAGATCAGCACAGATGGTGACTGCAGCCATGAAATTAAGATGTTTACTTTTTGGGAGGATCTAGACAACTTAATCAAAAGCTGAGACATCACCCTGCCAACAAAGGTTCGCATAGTCAAAGCGATGGTTTTCCCAGTAGCAATGTATGGCTGTGAGAGCTGGACCATAAGGAAGGCAGAGCGCCAAAGAATAGATGCTTTCGAATTATGGTATTGGAGAAGACTCTTGAGAGTCCCCTGGACTGCAAGGAGATCCAATCAGTCAATCCTCCCGGAAGTCAAGCCTGATTACTCCCTGGAAGGACAAATCCTGAAGCTGAAGCTCAAATACTCCGGCTCCTCATGAGAAGAGAGGACTCTTTAGAAAAGACTCTCATGCTGGGAAAGATTGAAGGCAAAAGGAGAACGGGGCGGCAGAGGATGAGATGGTTAGGTAGTGTCACCGAAGCAGTGAACATGAAATTGGGCGAACTCTAGAAGCTAGTGGAGGACAGGGAGGCCTGGCGTGCTGTGGTCCATGGGGTCGCGAAGAGTCGGACACAACTTAGCAACTGAACAACAACTTAAGTATGGGACTTCCTGTAACTGGAATATGTAGGCAGCAGTATTGTTAACACGTATGTTATTTCTTGCACAAATTGAATTTTCAACTATGACACTTCTTCCTACTATGAAAGTTTCTGAATAGGCTTCTGCAACACAGCAATCCTTTAACAGCAAACTCCAAAATATCCTTTTAATGTTAGCCAGTTTCTGTACTTTGAACAGGAACTGTGTGTGCTTGCAAAAGTGAGCCATCATTGCCCTATGAAAGGTGAAGGAAAGGCGCTTAAAGGACTGGGACGGCCTTTGAACTGGGGGTGATAGTTTGCCTAGCATTGGCGGGAGCTGGAAGATCATTACACAGCAGGGGAAGTATTTCCCATACCCAGCTGAATGTTCTCAGTGAAGAACATTAGTTATGTTCTAACATCGGATCTGAAGAGAACTCTGACCTCTTGACAATGTACGTGGTTGCTGTGCTGCCAGCATTGTTTCAGGAGAAGCCCCAGCATCATAATTCAGAACCATTTTGGTTTAATCTCATTTGGAAAATTGATGCATGCACAGGCATGTAATGTACCTAAAAATCACTTTTGCTCAAGATCTATGTAGTGCACTCATACTTAAGAAAATAGCTTATTTTTCAAAACCCAAGAGAAACTTGTCACACAGTGCAACTACTGATGTGAGATACGCTGATATGTATACAATCTCTCTTGAAAGCTTTTTGCCACTTACACTAGTCAGAGGTATCGGCATTTTGAACCCGGTTCTGTGTATGTACATTCTTTTGCACAAGCAACTGTTCATGCATGGAAGGTATATTTTGTACATGTGGTGCTTGAAACATGGGGCATGACTGTTGGAGGTGTACTGATGTCTTTCTGTCAATATAGCTTTTTGAGTGTGTGAACATGGGGGTTTTAAGAGAGGAGAGAGCATGGGATCATCTTATCTATTGAGAAAACGTTGACCCAACTTCTGAGACAGCATCTTGGAAAGGCAGAAAGTAGATAATCACTGGAAGAGGCTTAGCTAGCAACAAGAAGAGTCAAACATGCTAATTAAAGACGGTAATGTAGTAGTTCCATATGAGAGAAGCATTTTTGGGCAGAGATGTTCTGCCTGATTCAGGTATGAGCTACCATAACAACTGAAAATACAGACTTGTGAGACGTATATAATGAGATGGAAAAGTGTGTCACAAGAGCCTCAAGCCCTGCTTTGAAAGTTATGAATCTATTCCAGTGGTTCCCAAACTGTGAGCCATGGGTTCTTGGGGAACAGCAGAAACCATCCATGGGAGCTATGGAATCCTCAAGAAAAACCCGCTGCCCTATACGATATATAGGATTGTAGCCTTATGGGGACCCATGGCCAAGTAGGTCAAAGGAGCCAACAGTCAAAAAGGTTTGAGAATCACTGATCTATCTTACCCTGAGTTGCAAGAATATAGGACATGGAGGGAGTAGTAGGATAGGATTGTTAGTGCTGTATGTCCCTATGTGTTGAAAGTCGTTCTGGCATACCCTTGGTATCTGCAGGGGGTCTGTTCCAGAACTCCCTGTGGATTCTGATTTCCACAGAAGGCTCTTAAAGAACTTCCTGGATGCAACCATTAGGCACTTTCAGTCATATCTAGGAGGTCAATTGAGGCCCTTCAGCATTGGTCGGCACATGTCATGTGTCAAATCTGCGGCTGCCAAACCCAGCAATAAGGAGGGCCCACTGTACAATAGTCCCAGAAAGCCAGTGTTTAATTCTAGTGCAATTTGGCATCATAACTTTGGCAGAAACAAAAACTTAACAGACCACAGAGATAATGTGCTTGTCAGAAAATATCTCTGAATTAGCATGGTGTGAGGTTTGTGATTATTCGCAATGCAGCTATGTGATGCACCCTCCTTTATATTGAGATCAACTGGATAGAAGGCAGTCTGCTTCAGGGGAAGAACTGCATGGTGATTTCCAAAACACTTTTAGCCAGATCATTGCATGCTCAAGGGAGTATGGAGTAGGTATTTCATGAAACAACCAAATATATCTCTTGCAGATTTTCAAATTCTTACATCAATACCTTTACACTATCTCCTGCTTCCCTAATAATACTTCTGTTCCTTTCCTACATGAGGCAATGGATACTTAACCTGGATGTCTTCCATCTGTATTTCACTTGTATTTGTTCTCTCCGCTAATGTGAATTGAAATAAAAATGCATGTCTGTCTTGCTTTTTATGAATAAATTGCAAGTATTCTTGCAAGATCTGTTAAATGATCTCTTCCTATATTTCATTAGATGCACAAATCTTACTCTTGGGCTACTCATGTGCCAAATTTATCAGAGATTTGGCAACAAGGGAAGGGTGGTTTAGCATTGCACATATCCACCTATTGCAGATACAGGCCACACTCACCGTCTCAAGAAGGTGCCTGCCAGTCCCAGCTGTCCTTAGTTTGGGATTGGGAGCCTACATTCCATGTCCTGACTTGGGTAAAAGTACACCCCCCCCGCCACCCCCATGTATCCAGAGGCATGAAGAAACTCAACTAGTAGAGACTAGCAAAAGAGATGCAAGTCCATTAAGTACACTAGTAGTGGACTTAGTAATAGATGCAGAGGAGATGCTTTGCCACAAGACAAAGTAGCATGAGCTGGACAAAATCAATTCGACAATCTGACATGCATTCTGTCTATAGATGGCTATTGGAGAATTCCTGTGCAACACACCATGGAGAATCCCCTGATTAAAACTGATACCATGACTGATGATACTATCTCATTTTTTGGCTTATCATGGGGGTGGGGGTGGGGGTGGATACCTTGAACAATGTCTTGCAGTTGTATGAAACTGGATATAGAAAACAAGCTGAAACTCAATCCAGACAAGACAGAAGTGCTGTTATTTGGGTGTTCTTCCAATCCGAGAGATGGTGTTTTATCCTATATTTAATATGGTTTCACCTTTAAAGAACAGGTTCATAGTGGTGGTGGTGGGTGCTTCCTAACTGAGCTGCTCCTGGTGGCCTCTGACGAATGCCTGTTATCAGCCTTGGCTGACAAACCAGCTGCACATTTTCTAGAGAGCTCTGGTCTAGCTATGCTAGTCCATGCTCTGGTCACTTCATACTGGACTACTACAGTGTACTCGGTGATGCTTTTCTTGAGAAATCATCAAAAACTTCAGTTGGCACAAAAGGTGACAACTAGGTTTTTCACTGGAGCCTTGGTGGAATCGTATTACTGCAGTTTTTGTGAATTGCTTGGCTACCAATTTGTGTTTGGGCTCAGTTCAATATATAATCAATCCATGCCCCCCTTTTTTCCTAAATGGGCACCCAAAATAGCTTACAAAATATAAAAAGAATATAAGAAATAAAACATAACACACACAATGAACAAGTTTAAAAGTATAACCACCTGCAGCTATCTCACATAATATCTCGCATGGTGTAAAGGGGGTGGGGAGTTAGGGTTTTAGAAGGAGGATGGGATCAACAGTGGGTCCCCAATCTCATACTTTATTTATATATTTATATATTGGGGTCATGGCATGAAGTAGGATGAGGACCACTGGCATAGGCCACGGAGATTAATGAGGAAGGTATTGTGGGAATCACTTTGAAGTTCATACAACATATGAATAACGCCTTTCAATTTTCACTGCTGCTTGTAATTCTGTTACTAACAACAATACTTTCCTTACACAGGTGATTATGGAAGAATGCAGTGATTCACTCACAAATAAAAATCTGTTTAAAAACATTTTTGTCACATGTCACCAAATCAAATGCAAACCTATTTTCTACCAATGATGCGCTGGAGATGGCATTTCTACCTATGTTACTCTAATGCATTATTGGTAGAAAATGGTTTATGAACACATCTGTTCATTTCAGGCTGCATATGGCTATGAATTATGATTTGGAGAGGTATAGCAAATGCCTGTATGCTGTAAAAATGGACCAGGTGATGAAACCAAGGAAGGCTGCTTGGTCAGTTTGTTAGATAAATGTAAACTGCTAAGATGCCTATGGGTTTATGTATATAAAAAAGGAAAGAATGCCCCTACCAATATCCCAAGAATGTCTAACATGAGGCATAACTTTCCCCTGATCTGGAAATGCACCAGCACCCCTGACCATGGCTTCGCTTGGATAGATAACAGAAGAGATTATGACACTGCTCTCAAGCATGCCCTCGATTTTCACTTTTGCGGACATCAGCTCTCAAATGACCACAGTCCCAAACTTGTCATAAAAAGCTTGACATCAGCAGTCTAGCATTCACAAACACAATCCTGCAACTTTGAAATAAATGGAAGTGAATGAAGATAAGATATTCCTTTTTCAACGGTTTAGGAAACAGCCAGAGTTTAACCTACAGATCTGCCTCCCTAGAGAGAGATCAAAAGGCAGAAGGTAGATGCTTATCTGAACAGTGATTGTCCAAGTACACTTTTGTAACTTGTACCTTATGGCAAAGAGTGTGGTACGCTAAGGTCTTTTCAGTTTGGTAATGTGAATCTTTTAGTCATGTAGTAGGTGCATACTTTTATGGATTGTGGTTAGAAATTTTAAGTATACTTATTTAAATCAGTTGGTTTAAATTATTGGTCATCTGTAATTTCATAGTATTTAAGCTCTTTTTGTAATAGAGAAGTTAATGTGTCTTTGTGTAAATGCCTGCCATGCAGTTTGAATGCACACTTTTTTACATATTGTCTTCCAACTTAAACTGGACATCCATAGAAGATGATCCATGGTAGTATCTTTTTCCCAACTGGTTACTGAGGGAAGGTGTCGAAGGATGAGGGAAGATGTTGAAGCAGTCTGACATTGCTGAAGGAACTGCTGCTATCCTGAGAATGGCATGCAGGAGGTATCAGAGAAGCCTTTTAGTGGCCTTTTAGTGGTAAGACTATGGGCAGAACAGTTGTAGGACAATCTAGAACTGTCCTTGCACACTGTGTGTGGTGGTGGTGGGAAGTTGAAATAGGGTCCAAGCATCAGATTGACATTCGAACATGTGAAAGTATTTGCACAGTCAGATCGCTGGTCTATGTAGTATAGCAGTGGTTCTCGAACTTTTTAGCACCAGGACCCACTTTTTAGAATGACAATCTGTCCAGGGCCAGAAGTGGTCATGGCCAGAAGTGCCGTCATTGTTACACCAGAGCCTGCTGCTTTTCTGGGAATGCAGCCGTAAGTTGGGCTATTTCTCAATCATTTTCCAATAGCAAAGTGAATGGGAAACAAAAAAAAAGCCTATTTACAACCTTGACACAAGCCAAACAACCACACACCCCTCTCCCTTTCCAGCATCCCATCTTCCCATATTTTCAATATGGCTTCTTGATCACTGGTGGGTCCCGACCCACAGTTTGGGAATCACTGTAGTATAGCATTCCAGTCCAATTACCAATACAATATACCTTTTTATATATTTACCAATGTTACCAATATAACTTTAACTGTAGGTGCTTATTATTTACTTGTATACTTCCAGCATGTATTCTGCTGCTGAGGTAAACTGATAGATGGTTGCTTAGTGTTGCTCATCATGAGGAACAAACAAGGCACAACTGGCTTAATGTTGTCTGTACAGTTCTGGGGTCAGCAACCTATGATTCTGGAGCCGCATGTGGCTCTTTTAGCCATCTGCTGCGGCTCCGGAGTCCGGGTGAGAGTAGCAAAGGAGGCTCCCAGCATTAGCTGTGACCGCGGGCTTGCTCTCCCTCCCGGTAGGCTGCACTGTGCTCAGGGCTGCAGGTTGGGAATCGCCCCCTTTTCTCCCCTTCCCTCCGAGCCACCCAAGCCGGGAGCTGCTACCGAGAGCGCCTCCGAGCCCCCCAAGCCGGGAGCTGCTACCTGCTACTGCTCCGCTCGGCACCACTCCTACGCTGCACGCTGCTCCGGGAAGCGGGGAGAGCGTGCTGGCAGCGGTGGCGGCTGGGCTCCCGCTCGGTCCGTGGATAGCCTTGTGCAGAAGGCAACCTGCGAAGCTCCAGAGCTGATCCGCCGGCTGGAAGGGTGCGTGGCTTTTTGGGTTGACTGTTCCATGTGTTTGCACTGCTTTGCATGCAGAGCTGGGATGGAGCGTGGCGGGGGGCGGCAGCGTGCAGCAGAGAGCCGGTGGGGAAAACTTTCTGGCTCGCTCTCGGTCGGGTTGCAAAGTTGCCCCTGGTTTTGCACGCGTTGGGGCAGCTCCTGCTTACAAGCACGGAAAGCGCTGGGTCTCGCAGTTGTGTGTGTGTGTGTCCCCCGCCCGTTTTCCAGGATCTTTTGCCCGGTCCCTCTTTCTACAACATGGAGGGATTGTTTGCATCAATGGCGTGCAAGTTGCAAAAGTTCCTGTGCACGAGCCTGGAATCCCCCTTTTGCAAACCTAAAAATAAAAAATCCTCCACCGTTTTGAAAAAACAACAACACACCCCATAGTGGCAGCAGTTGCATGGGCAGCTGCTCAGCTCGGCTCTGGGGTCTGCCCTGCCCGCCCATCCTGCTGCTGCTTGTCGCATGTGCTCTTTGCAAACGGGCGATCCGCCGCGTTGCCCTGCAAGGTGCAGCGTGGTGGCTGGTTTTTGTTCTGCCGTTCGTTTTTTTTACGCGCGATTGGAAGGCTGTGGAGGATTGGCAGCAGGGGTGGGAGTGGGGAGAGAGAAAGATGGAGACAGCGAATGACGAATGTCGAGACCCGATTTTCAGCCGCGATCGCTCATAAGAACATAAGAAGAGCCCTGCTGGATCAGGCCAAAGGCCCATCTAGTCCAGCTTCCTGTATCTCACAGCAGCCCACCAGGTGCCCCAGGTAGGCAGGAGACAACAAAATTCTTGCATCCTGTTGCCACTCCCTATAGTTTTTTTTATACATAGCTTAAAGGTAAAAAAACCTATGCAGTATTATCTTCATTTTAGATGTCAAAAGGGTTTTGTGGCTCCCAAGGTTTTCTTTTCTCCAGAAAATGGGTCCAAATGGCTCTTGGAGTATTTAAGGTTGCCTACCCCTGGTACAGTTGGATAGGAATGTGCCCTGACATTGCTACCAAGTACATAATGACTAGATTGCATATGGCCTTACCGCCCAGTGACATGAGTCGCAATGAGAACCAGAGAGCACAGGATGCTGCTTCTGTTGTGCTTTGATATGCAAAGTTTTAATTCAATTCATATTAGTTTTTTAAAGAACCTCTTTAAAATGTGGTGATATCGAACATTTGTTTGAAAAAAATGCTTTATTTTAACCATGACATTTCATGTACAGTAAAGTTTTGTTTGGTTCACAGCAATTCATTTATTGTTGAAAAAGCTCGCAACACATTGACAGAAAAATAGCCTTAAGCTAAAGTCTCCATTATGTATCCTATCACAACTGTGCTTGCTTAGCATGTCTATTTAAATTTGTTCTATTTGTGTGAAATCATTACACTCAACTGTGCAGACATGAGGATTGAGACTAGGAAGATTTTGCAAAGGCACCCATGTGGGAGAAAATAATCCAGTCTAATCTTCATTTTGCAGCAGAAGTTCTCAGTACTGAAGAGACAAGTTGTTTGTTCAGCTGAACTACGGTTAGTCTCTCTGATTGCTGCTGCAGTGAAAAAGAAAAAGCACATCTCTGGCTGCATGTACTGTATGATTTTTTCATCCAAGTGCCCATCCCTCCTTTTGATGCCAGGCTTTATTTAGTGGAACAGAATGCATAATAAGCCAATTCATTTTCGGGAGTTCCCAACAGTAGGGGCAATCCAGTGCCATTAAAATTGGAATGAGTTTTCCCCATGGACTAGTTGCCACTGGAGACCTGAAACATGAATTTGTGCAACCCTGAAATGGAGTGAAAAACAAAGATTCCATCTGGTACATTCTCCATGATCTGCAGAGAGCTCAGACAGGGAGGGAAGATTTCTCAGCCTCCCCCATGGACTTTTACAGAAAGTGCAAGTAGTGCCTCAAGGCTTCTACAAAAGCCTAGTATAGCAAGAAAGGAGAAAAATCACCAAGAACTTGCAGAGGGAAGATGTGGCTTTTCTCCCTTTCTTTACTGGGTTGGGTTAAGTGTGAGTGGCTTTAAAGCCACAAATAGCTGGCTTTAAAGTTGAACCAAAATTTGTGGAGCTGTGAATGACACCTTTTTAATTTGCCCTGCCAACTCTCAATAAATGGAGCAGCTGCCCCAGATTCATTAGTGAACACTGTGTGTCTTGTGGTAGTTAAATTTATTTAATATGTACATTCTGAGCTGATGCTTTCCCAAACACTCTTTCTAGAGCATTGGTTGGATAAAAGCTTTTTTGTTACTTTATATTTTTGTTTAGCTTTTTGTCTGACAATACAGTTTAAACCTTTTAATCATTTAACATTTTAAACTGTAAAAGTTAGGAAACACTGTGAAGTGTTCTATGGTGTCATCTTGGAGTGGATTCAAGACTGGGATAGTGACATCCTACATCTTTAGAGTTACTGGTCAGGATCACTGATGAAGAAAACAATGCTTTTTCCATTTTGCCTGATCCCTGTGTTGGTATTAATTTTTGTTACTGTTTGTAAATGGTCAGTCACAGTTCTAACAATGTGTGTTGGTTCTATGAAAATTTGATGGAGAACCCTGGAGTTCTTTCCATTGTTGCTAAACTGGCTCATGCAAGTTCTTGTTTTAGAAAGGCAGAAGTTTCTTTAGCGTGAACTTGTACGACTCAACATACATTCCTGACAAACCATTCAGTTGGCCCATTCCAGGTACTCTGAGGAAAAATATTGCCCAAATCGTTTTGCATAAATAACTGCTGAGTCAACTTGTTGCATAGCATGGGATGGATATCTTGGAACAGTGATGTGACCACTGAAAGTAATTTCAGTTGCCTTTGGGGCAGGGGAATTTCTTAGTGATGAAAAATAAGATGTTACTATGTAGTACAGTATATGGTAACAGTATTTTTAATGCTTTAGGTATATGACCTTATTGGAAAGTGACACCTAAGAATGGGCAGATGCAGCCTAGTTTGATTCTATTTTGAAACTTCATTGGAAATAATTCATATTTGGTTTCTAATAATTAGGTGGCACAAGCATCATTTCCAACTGAGTACTAGTGGCTAGTTGGCTTAGGGTGCATTCCTAACCTGGAGTTAAGCTGGCACAGTTAGGCCAGCAAAGTTTGGCTGGCAAAAGGCCACCATTAAGCACGTTTGGACCACTCTCAGAGTCAGGAAGGATGGCACATATCTGTGTGCTGGCATCTCTGACTCAGAGAATGGTTCAGACACACTTTACGGTGTCCCTTGTGCTAGTCAAACTTTGCTGGCCTAACTCCAGGTTAGGATTGCGCCCCTACATGAAGTATTAATTGTATAAACTGTTATTTCTCCCTATGAGTTATATAACATTCATTAAGTTTATATTCCTCTCTTCCTCCAAGGTGCACAGAGCAATTTTATTTACCAGAGTGTTTTTATTTATTTACAGGGTGCTCCTATTTGCCCCCTGTAGGTTAGGCTGAGAGAGAATGACTAATACAGGATCACCCAGTGAGCTTTACAACTAAACAGGGATTTGAACCCAGATCTCCCCTGTCCTAGTCTAGCACCCAATCTATCATTCTCATGGCTTCTGCAAATCATACAATTGCAGTAATTCTCTTTCAAGCCACAGGCCTCAATGTATCTATCCTGGTTGGTGCCAGTATGCAATTCCTGTTTGGTTACAAGCTCATCGCAATCCTCTCAGATGTTCTCATGAGGCCCTCAAGAATCTGATCAGACAACAGAAGTATTTCCCATCTCTATTTGTTGTTCCCCATCCCTTTTTGTTTTTTTGATATGACTGAACTTTGGTGAGCTTTTATTGCATTTAATGACATGCTTGGTTTGCACTAGTTCAGTGGAGTTGACTCCATATTGCATTTTGTGTGTCATATATTCTTTGAAACTCTTCTGCTTCAAAATAAGATTGAGGACTAGAATTTGCTGTTTGAGTAGCTTAAAGCTTCATTAGACTTAAAACTGGTTTCACTGCTTTTAGATCCTAGCTGTAGCATATTTCATATTACCAAGAGCTGTGGTGTAACTTGGGGCTCATGTTCTGAAAAAAGTTTTATCGTCCTTCCTACTCTATGTACCTGTGTTTCTTTTTTGAACAGAGAACACAGAATTCTGTAGAGCTTGCCCATCTGGTCATTTGAGATAATTCTTACACTTTGGAGGAGACCAGGAATATGCCACTGTACAGGCCTAATAATAATTGCCATTTTTAATAACCTAAATATGTGAAATAATGCCATTTATCAGACATGGAATGGGGGAACAATTTTTTATGGCCATATGTTCTGGAAACATTCAAATTCCGTTGTTGTTGTTGTTCAGTTGCTAAGTCGTGTCCGACTCTTTGCGACCCATGGACCACAGCACGCCAGGCCTCCCTGTCCTCCGCTAGCTTCTGGAGTTCGTCCAATTTCATGTTCATTGCTTCGGTGACACTACCTAACCATCTCATCCTCTGCCACTCACTTCTCCTTTTGCCTTCAATCTTTCCCAGCATGAGAGTCTTTTCTAAAGGGTCCTCTCTTCTCTTGTGGTGGCCAAAGTATTTGAGTTTCTGTATTTGTCCTTCCAAGCAGCAATCAGGCTTGACTTCCTGTAGGATTGCCCTATTGGATCTCCTTGCAGTTCAAGGGACTCTCAAGAGTCTTCTCCAACACCATGATTCAAAAGCATCTATTCTTCGGCGCTCCACCTTCCTTATGGTCCAGCTCTCACAGCCGTACATGACTACTGGGAAAACCATAGCTTAGACTATGCGAACCTTTGTTGGCAGAGTGATGTCTCAGCTTTTTATTAAATTCCATAGGCTTTACCAAATCCCTGTATGGATTTGCAGAAGGAGAGTCAATGTTGGAATTACAATTAAGTTTGGAGGATCAGGTAGTTTCTAAAATGTATAAATTACTGCTGAAGTTTGAGGCAGAAGATGTATGATTCAATGGGCTAAAAATGTGGGCCATGAATTATTAATGGCATAATGGGAAAAATTAGGGTTAGAACAATTGATATTTACTTTAAACGTTAATATTAAGGAAAATATGTATAAAATGTGCAGGTGGACTTCAAGTAAACTAGCAAAAATGTATGAAAACATGTCAAATAAATGCTGAAAGTGTAAAAGACAGGAAGGATCTTTTTATCGTATGTGGTAAACATGTAGATAAAGGTTTTGGACTTTGTGGAAATGGACAAGATTTTACTTAAGTCAGTAAATCTTTTTTGTGAGCAATTGGAAACCACTCATTGATTTCTTGCACATGAGAGAGAATGATTTAATGATAAGTAGATTTGATGAATAGAAATGGAAATTGATTAAAATAACTGTAATGGGGGATTATAGGGACGTGGTGGCGCAGTGGGTTAATCTGCTGTTGCTGGGCTTTCCGACCAGAAGGTTGGGAGTTCAAGACTGCACGACGGAGTGAGCTCCCGTTGCTTGTCCCAGCTCCTGCCAACCTAGAAGTTCAAAAGCACCTAAATGCGAGTAGATAAATAGGGACCACTTTGGCGGGAAGGTAACGGCGTTCCATGCGCTACGGCGTAGAGTCATGCCGGCTACATGACCACGGAAGCTTGTCCTTGGACAAAATGTCGTCTCCACAGGCTTTGAAACGGAGATGAGCACCGCCCCCTACAGTCTGTCACGGCTAGACCATTCGGTCGTGGGGAAACCTTTACCTTTAATGGGGGATTAACTGAATAGTATAAATAGTAAATAGTGAACAGTATATAAATACTATTGATTGGTTATAAGAAGGGCTGTCAGGGATATTTGTTGATATTTTGACTTGGTATTAAGAAAACTATACGTATGTAGGATATACAGCTTTGCTCTTGTTGTGTCTTATGAAGTATCTATGTATGATTTAGACTTTTTCTAAATTTTTTAGTTAAATAAAAGTATTGGGAAAATGTGGCTTGATGTATGACTAAGGGAGCAACATAGTTTTGAAAAAATCACAAAGCCTGTATTGAGATCTGCATTTGAAACATGTGATAGTTTTTATTGTAGCAGAAATTCTTTATATTCTCTTACAGAAAATGCTGGGACAGAAGAGATGATTGTTCATTCACACTGAGGCCTGGAACTGCCTGTTGAACAAAAGTCCTGACGAGGCAACATACGAATGGCCCAAGGAAGCCAGCAAATTGATTTTCAGGTTTTACATGACCTGCGCCAAAAATTTCCTGAGGTACCTGAAGGTGTTGTGTCCAGATGCATGCAACAGGTTAGTGCTATGCTTCTGTTTATATTGGTTTGGTAATCTGTTGTAGATATTTAAAAGTACTTATAAAAGATTTCTCAATTAATTTGTTCCGCAAATAGGGCCTCCCAGTGGCATTTTCTGCATCCCAACTTTTATATTGTCGTTTGCTTTTCTTTTTGTCTCACTTTTAGGCAGGAGTTGACAAATTCTGGTTGGCCTTGGTACCCAGCCATTGTTTTGTAATTGCCAGCTAATGGAATCCAATCCTACCCCAAGAATGCAATAATGTTTATATGCTTTTTCAAACCAGATAAGTTTCCTGAGTTCTAGTCACAGTTAGGACCCCCATCCAAAGAGAGAAATCCTGCCTTGTTTTGGATGATTTTTCTGTGTCCTTCTCTGGTCTACAGTCCTTTGCAGTAACATGTCACTGAGCAAATGCTTTCAGTTCTAATGTTGGACACTGCTAGCCTGAACTATTAGAAATTAAATATTTTCCCCCAAAACAGACATCCAGCTCAGGCTCACCGTTTAGTCTGCAATCCCTTCTAGTTCCAAATAGGAAAAATAAGATAATTTGTCCCACCAAATATTCCTTCAGATTCATTTGTGCAGCTTTCTTAATTTCCCCACGTTTAGAATTTGTGCTAATCATGTAAACTTTGAACCTGCCTAAGCCCCATTTAATTGGCTTATTCACTCCTATCAGAAGGGGAAGGGTCTTTCGATGGGGGCAATCTTCAGGGACTCCTGCTTTTATGAGTTTGTGTTATCCTTGTCATGTTGCCCAAACTTTGAAATCATAGAACTAAGTTTCTGTATCCTTGGCTTTAAGAAAAGCATGCAGTTTTTTTTTTTTCATAAGGACTTCTTCATATGAATGACTTTAAAACAGTGGTATTCAAACTTTTTAGACCGGGACCCACTTTTTAGAATGGCACACATATCAGGACCCACTGGAAATGATGTCATTAGCTTGGAAATGAAGTTGTGGCAGGAACTGACATCATCAAGCAGGAAGTGACGTCATTGTAACATAATAAAATGGCACTCCTGAAATGCAAATTGGCATTCTTGGACTACAGCAGTTGTATAACCATGAAACATCCCTGTCAGAAAGCAAGTTATGTAAAAACTCTGTACTACAAACAAAATATTTTTTAAAACCCTCACTTGAAAATCCAAACTATTAACACTCACAAAAAGAATATAACAAGAGTAAGGTCTGCGGTTTCTAAGATGGCTGCTCCCAGCCTTCCACGACCCACCTGACATCCAATCCAACCTGACATCAGGTTGCAACCCACTAAGTGGGTCCAGACCCACAGTTTGTTTAACACTGACTTAAAGGACTTTGTTTCTCAGTTGTACTCTTGGGGGTTTTCTACATAGAGCACCGAGTCTGTCCAGGAGAAGGAGAATCTGAAGCACCACATGAGAGTCCTCTCCTTGAAGTGGCAGCTTCAGAAGCTCACCACAGTGGTGGTGTGAGAGCTGAAAAAGCCCTGACCCTGGCTGACTTTCTTGGATGAAGCAAATGTACTAGGAGTCCAAGTGGGGAAGAAAGCCTGGGCGTCGGTCTTCATTGCTGCAAGAAAATGTTCTAGGGTTCAGAGTGACCTTGCTTCCTCCAAGCCATAAAAACTGTAGGAGCAGGGCTTGAACGCTTTACCAGTTCATTGCTCTCATGTTGCCTCAATGTTGGTAGCAAGCAGCAGCACTTGGAAGTAAGCCCTCAGCTGGGCAATTAAGGGATGCATACATTGGGCTAGGACATGTGCCATCTGTGCCAAACTTCTCTCTTTCTCATTCTTTTACAATAAGATATTAAGACTTACAGAAATGTCCAGTTAATGCCTGAAGAACCACTAGGTGGAAAATACTTTAGAGAACACTTTTTGTGTTTCTTTGAGACCATTCTCCTCATCCTTCATTTGTGAAATGTTTCTCAGCAAATGTTTCTCTTCTGGGTAGATTGCTTGAAATTGCTTTGAAAAAAGATAGTTTCCAATTTGATGGGGGGAAAGACATGGATTTTACTGAACGAAGCAGAATTGTTGCTAGAACAGGGCGATCCAACTTTTGGCAGCCAGGGGCCTCATGACCTTTATGTGACCCCTAGCTGTGCTGATCTGGAAGTAATTGGGGGTGGTGTGGTGATGGCTGGGAGACCAAAAAGGTTCGGAGGCAGGGGGAGAACTGTGGCCAGGCTTTGGGGGGGCCATCTATGTTGGACCACCCTGTGCTAGAATAAATGATGTATTGAATAGCAAATAAGCAAAACACTTACATGATTTAGGAGCAAAATCCAAATACCTAGTCACTGAAAGGATTGGAGAGGGAAAATTATCATCCAAGAATGCACATCCTCCACATTCAGGTTGTTAACCCTTAAAGTTCCTTCCAGAAGCAAAGTGGATGCCCTTGTCATAGCTGAAAGGGGCAGGGTGGAGAAAGGTGACTTCAGTAGAGAAATTAATTTTTTCAGACTCTGAACCCACTTTTAAGTTCGACCAGCAAAATGAGATTTACTTTTAACTTATTATAATACACTTTTTCAGCCCTCTTCCCCCCCGTCTCTCGCCTACACACTCAACTCTCCGTACATTTCTTTCTCCTTTTTTTTTTTAAGAGTTGTTACTGGTGCACCCTACATTGAGTAGGAGTGCAACCAATTTTAGACCCTAACCCACCTATTGGTCAGTACTGTATTAAGTTCATAAGATTAAATGACTCACATTAATACACTATTTTCAAATTTCTTACAGAACAACAACAACTTGGATGCCTGTTGTGCTGTTCTCTCTAAGGAGAGCACAAAGTATCTCTACGGTGAAGGAGACATTGGTTTTTCAGATGATTCTGGGATTCCCAGTCTGCGAAATCACATGACATCCCTTAATTTGGATTTGCAGTCACAGAATGTGATTCTCCATGGAAGAGAAGGAAGTAGAATGAATGGAAATAGGACTTTAGCTCATAGCATTAGTGATGGACACCTTCAGTCTAACCAGTCCAACAACGAACTGTACAATCAGGAACCACAGACAGCTCCAGTCCAAGTTCCACAGGGATTCTTTGGCATATCTAATACGGTTAGTACTTCGAATGCAGGGCAGCATTTTGGATTTCACTTGGGCAGTAAAGGAACATCTAGCTTGGCTCAACAAACACCTAGATTCAATCCCATTATGGTAACTTTAGCCCCAAACATTCAGCCCGGCCGGAATACACCTACATCTTTGCACATACATGGCGTACCTCCACCTTCAAAAAACAGTCCACAAGGCAATTCTATCTATATTAGACCTTATATCACAGCTCCAAGTGGTACAACTCGCCAGACTCAGCACAATCCAGGTTGGACGTCTCAGTTTAGTCCTATGCATTCTCAACAGAACTACCAGCCTTCACATTCAAATCCCTGGACAACTATTCCTACCACCAGTTCCTTGTCACATACCTCATCACAACAATCAACGCAGTCAAACCAGCAAGGCCATCAGACCTCCCATGTGTATATGCCTATAAGTTCTCCTACTACGCCACAAGCACCTACAATTCATTCATCTGGTAGCTCACAATCTTCTTCCACACAGAGCCAATACAATATTCAAAATATCTCAACAGGACCTCGCAAAAACCAAATTGAAATCAAACTTGAACCACCACAACGAAACAATTCAACAAAACTACGTTCAACTGGCCCACGTTCTTCCTCAAACTCCTCTTCCCTCAACAGCCAGACTTTAAGTAGAAGTCAGCCCACTGTTTACATTGCTGCCAGTCCACCAAATACTGATGAGATTATCACACGAAGTCAGCCTAAAGTCTACATTTCAGCCAATGCTTCTACAGGAGACGAACAGCTTGTACGAAATCAACCCACACTCTTCATATCAACAAATCCGGGAGTTTCTGCTACATCTAGGAATATGTCTGGTCAAGTAAGCATGGGACCTGCCTTTATTCACCACCACCCTCCCAAGAGCAGAACAGTGGGCAGCACTGCCACTTCTCCCCGAGTGGTGGTTACACAGCCTAACACAAAATATACTTTTAAAATTACTGTTTCTCCAAATAAGCCCCCTGCAGTTTCACCCGGGGTAGTTTCCCCAACCTTTGAACCTACAAATCTTCTAAACCTTCCTGATCACTTTGCAGAGACAGAGGGTATCCAACATCTAACTGACCCTGTTCTAGCACATGTCGATAGGATTAGTGAAGCACGGAAACTGAGTATGGGATCTGACGATGCTGCCTATACCCAAGGTAATATTTTTTGTGCAAGTTGTGCTTATACCTTGGTTTTGGTCCCTGGATTAAAATGTAGAAATAGGTTATTGTTGGACTACAAATGCAATTAGCATGATAATGAATGGTGTTCTTATCAGAACTTTCTAAATCAGATATTTCCAGTTGATAATATGTTACAATCTCTGCAAGCTGAATAGCTGAAAGTATTGCTTTCACTTGTCTAGTTTGGAGAAACTGTTCTTTGTTTACAGGAGTGGAATGGTGAAACGTCACGTTCTAATGCCATTCCAAAAGAGGCTTTTAGATTTTAATTGATTTTGAAGCGCAATCCTAACCTGGAGTTAGGTCGGCATAGGCCAGCCAACTTTGGCTGCTGTAAGGGCCAACGTAAAGCGCATTTGGACAACTCCCAGATGGGGAGTTGTCAGGGAGGATGGGGCATGTCTGTGTGCTGGCCTCTCTGAGTCTGAGAGTGGTGAAAACATACTTTATGGTGTCCCTTGTGCTGGCCAAACTTTGCTGGCCTAACTTGTGCTGGCCTAACTCCAGGTTAGGATTGCACTGTGAGAGAGTTCAATGTCAAATTGGCAGATTAAAATCACCTGCAACTGTAAATGATTTACTACTAAGCTTGTATCCCAAGTTCCCCTTCCAAGAACAGAAGTATACCCATTTGTGCAAGGAGGGTGGTAATTTTCACTAATTGTCCCTTAAATCCTCTGTCCTCTGAGCCCTGTATAGTCCTGCCTAAGGGGACCTCTGAAACGGACTTTTGATGGGTGCAGAGGGAGGTGGTGGAGAAGATGGCTTCTGTGTGTTTTCTTTCATGCACACTTGTTCAGGTGGAACGCGCAGTTTATTTGCAGTTGGTGGTGAAACCCTGCTTTTGAAAGCTGGTGGGTTAATGAAAGTAAATGTCATAAAATGTCTTTTAAAATGTCTTACCCTGATATAGTTTTAAGATTTGTTTCCATTTCAAATGAGCCTTTTCACAAAAAAGAGTCACTTGATTTTTAGAGCAATTGCTGAATTTAAATAAAAAAATTAAACTGTATATATGCAGGTTGAATAGCCCTTATCTGGACTGTTTGGGTTGGGAAGTTGTCTGAATTTTGGAATCATAAATATGAGAAACGCTTCCTCTTGCTCTTTGCACTGTTACCCATTTGAGTGTCCGCTGATCTCTTTGACATTTGTCTGTACAGGTACATACCACAGAGCAGAGAACAGAACTTATATATGGGAATGAGTACAAGACTTAGTACAAGAATGAGTACAAGAGCACTATCCTAACCTGGAGTTTGGCCGGCACAGTTAAGTCAGCAATGTTTGGCCAGCAAAAGGGACACTGTAAACCTCATTTGGACCACGCTTGGTGTCAGGGAGGATGGTGCACATACGGTGTCCCTTGTGCTGGCCAAATGTTGCTGGCCTAACTGTGCCAGCCTAACTTCAGGTTAGGATTGCATCCCTAGTTTCTCCAGTGGTAGCTCCTGGGCAGGCTCAGCAAGTTTAAATGTTTTAGCAGTCGTGTTGATTCTACATTTTCCAATTGTATTTTTTGGTGCAAAAAGAAGACATTGACCTCTGATTAAGTTTTAAACAACAACAGATTTTTATCCCTCTGCAGCTGTGATTTAACAAATTGGAATATAGTATCAGTATTGGTGAGGGATCTGTTCCACATATTCCACTGCAGATACCAAATTCTGGAGATAATGAAATTCATGGCTGGAGGGCTCCAGGACACCTCTGGACTTGATGGAAGTCACCAGCACAAACCAGAAGTGACTTCCAGTATTGTTTAAGAGGCCTCCTGATGCTTTCCAGGCATGGCCTCAGCATCCATGGATACTGAAATCCATGGATGCTGAGCCCACAAGGAGGACTTTTGTAATTGCTATTCCGACTAAAGCCTCAAGGGCTGTTTGGGGTTCACCTCATTGTACTCCCACTATCTTCTGCTATCACTTGTTCGTGTAATATATGCAGATTATTTTTGAAAATTCCAAACACCAGTTGCAAACTTTTCAGTTGAATTTTATTCACCATTAGCATCTTCTTAGATGCAAACCTATCCTGTCTCTGTTTGGAACACTGACCTTAACCTGCCGCTTTATATTTAGTGACATACAGTACAAGGAGGACAGTTTTTAAAGCAGTAGCACAATACCAGGCAACCTATACATTTGCATAGCCACATTTTGACTTACCTTGCATCTACGTTCTAGAGCACTTGCTTCCATGAACTACTTTGTCTTCCCAAAAATAGGCATGCACCAGTATCCACTTGGGTTCCATTCTGAATTACCCCATGGACACCTGAAACCATGGATACTGGGGACACCTTTTTAAAGATAGGGAAACATCAGTGGTTCTGCTGCAACAAAGTAAAAAAAAAAAAAGAGACGTGTTTAATGTTCCCCTGTCTTTTTAATAGGCGTCCTAGTATTCATGGTGTCTGTAGATAACGGAAACAGTGGATACTGAATCAGTGGATACCAGGGCACACCTGTAATTAATTTTAATACATCAGTGTTGAACACTTCATATTCACAGTGACAACTTTAGTGGACACTGAGTGCGTTCTTAGATATTCTGTGGGCCAAATTAAGAATAACTAACTTGCATGTTGATACATCATAGTTAAAGATTAGAATAATTATATTATTTTGATATAATGGATGGTGCTGGACAGCAGTTTTTCTAGCTTTCAGAAACTCTTTCTACAATGATTTGGCTGCCATGGAAGTCTAGCATTATGCAGAGGCCTGAGATCTGTTCTGGGGCATGTTTTTGGTCTGTGCAGGGTACTGCATTTGCTCAGATCTCTTGGATCTTATAGTTGCTACTTATGAACTGATAGTATGGCCATAGTAAATAGTTCCGTGCAGCTTTTTGTTGCAAGGGAAGTTGTGCCAGACAAGACTTTCAGAGAAAGTTGACTGTCTTTTCTCATCCTTCTCATAAAGAAATGTCTGATAAACTTCCAAAGAATTCTGGGCTTCTCTGTACTGGGACAAAGTTTGAAAACCATTGCACTAAAGAACATGTTGTGCTTCTTGGATGTAATTACTGCAGTTTCTTATGGGAGACTACAAATTTATGGAGTGTTTCTGGAGTGGTCACAGGTTAAATGAGATTTCAAATTGTGCTACTATAGGTCAGCCATAAAATGTAAACACTATTTAATGCACATCATGCCAAAATAAGAGATGCATTGGTCTACAGTCCTGATCAGTCACCTGTTTCTGATTCTGGGACTAGCAATGAATTCAAGAAGTCCTAATTCCCAATTTTGAAAATTGCATCTTGTTGAAAACTTTTAAGTGGGCTTTGAAATAATTATAAATGGACATATTTGGTTTTAAGAATAGTCTTCCACACCATTCCAAGCTCTGTAAGCTTTCATGCATCTGTAAGAGCTAAATTTTGTTCAACTGAGAGAAGCATTAACATGGGGTTTGAGTGCCCTGAAATGTGTATGTTTAGTGTTTCTAATATACAAAGGCTTAAATGTGTTTTTAGATTGACTAAGCCAGCAGTTGTTGAACTGTGGGTCCATGGCCCACCAGTAGATAACCACCCAGTTTTTGGTGGCTCATGAAACTGACAGGGTAGAAGAGGTTATGTGCAACAAGGTTAAACAACCTCTACTTTGGGGGGAGCACTGCTACCAATCACCACAGAGGCTTTTTTTAGTTGGGATCCCTATGCTAAAATGTTTATGAACCACTAGACTAAGCTTATTTAGGTTAGTTTTAGTGTTAAGTGTTGTGGAATAGAGAGCAAATATTGTCTTCCTAAAAGAGGGCACTTTTATTATTAGTGCCACTTGTAAACAACTTGAGCATCAAACAGAACAATTCACATTCTGTTTTATTTCCACACAACTAAGTATTTAATGATGTTAAAGTACTTGGCTGAGTTTAATGAAAGTTTGGCTTATTTTCCATGCCATACTGCGTCATTGCTTGTATGCTGATCATTCTGAACTATGACATAATAAGGTGTGTGTGTGTGTGTGTGTGTGTGTGTGTGAGAGAGAGAGAGAGAGAGAGAGAGAGAGAGAGAGAGAGAGAGAGAG
>JAJKFI010000050.1:10700442-10735048 GCA_029204185.1 Lerista edwardsae
AGAGAGAGAGAGAGAGAGAGAGAGAGAGAGAGAGAGAGAGAGAGAGAAGGGTTTGGGCTATATTTCATATAGTTGCAATGAATCTCTAGGGCTGAAGTTGTTCAGTAAGAAGCCATAACTGGAAATATATCATGTACTCTAATAATTCATTAATTGCACACAATAACCAAGATGCATATCTGTATTTTAAAATACAAAAATTTCTATTTAAAATTGGTTGGATGTGTTATGTTTACAATGTAATTATTCTAAAGTGGTTAGTCACTGAAATAAAGAACATCAACCATTCAAGTGGAAAAAAATTGGCTTAAAGCTAAAAATAATCATAATTTAATATGGTTTCAATAAATGACTTTGATTTTAAGTCTTTTTCACAAATTGAAAAAACTTCCTAAACCCGTGGTTCTCAAACTTTTTAGCACTGGAACATGCTTTTTAGAATCTGTCTGGGACCCATGAAAGTGCCATCATTGTAACTCCAGAGGCTACTGCTTTCCTGAGAATACAGTAATACATTTTTTTCTCAACCATTTTCCAATAGCAAAGTGAATAGGGAAGAAAAAGCCTATTTACAACTTTGACCCAAGCAAAACAACCACAGAGCCTTCCCTCTTTCCAGCATCCTATCTTCCCATATTTTCAATATGGCTGCTCTAGACCCACCTGAAATTGGCTCACAACTCATTCGTGGGTCCCGGCCCACATTTTGGGAACCATTGTTCTAAACATTTTCACAGTAAGACAATTGCACGAAGAAATATTTTCTTCCTACAGGTAGCTAAAAACAAACCTAGTAAGGTTGCCACTATTGACTATATAACACACACTCTGGCTGCTGATGTGAAAGGTTGAGATACAATGTTGATAATGAAAACTAGTGTTTCTGTATGTAATGAGGATTTTAAAGATAACCTTGACTGGGGAACTTTGTACAGGACTTGAGAGCAAGAGTAGATTTGCAGTGCGGATAGGAGAAGCTGTGCAGCTAAGGACCTCAGCGTAGTTTGTTTTAATTTATACAGCTATTTTTATCTCTCATTGTTCTCCTCCTCAAAGGTGTCCTCCTATCAGGGGTGTCAAACCCATTTCATTCAGCGGGAGGAATAACATCAGTGATGCCAGCTAAGGGCCCTAAGTAATACCAAAGCAGGTATTAATACCAAAGCAGGTCAATAAGCAGGTGGTGACCAAAAATAAGCACTTTTTTCTCACTTTGGAACATTAGCTGCAAATGACAGAAGAGAGAAAACGCAAACCGTGATCATATTATCAAGTTGTGGGAGAGCCTGATGATCATGTGGGCAACCCAGCCCTTTAGCAGTACTACTTAAACACAGATCAGCAGTTGAGAACAGTTGATGGTGATGCTAGGAAAGCCTGAGGGCCCTATAAAGAGCCTCCGGGCTACTTCCAGCCCGTGGGCCTTACGTTGGACACTCCTTGCTTATTTCATAGTCACACACGTGTAATTCAGGGTTTGACTGACTTTCTTTGATTCTAGGAGCAAGCTCAAAAATTGAGAACTCAAGAAATATTTTCAACTTTCAGGGTTTTATGGTTTAACAACAACACCCCCCAAAAGGTTCTTGCATACAACCAATGAATCATATACATTTTAAATATTTTATTTGGGGAGAAAAAGTGCCCTTGCATTCTGCTCCATCTTCCTGCCCAATCATAGTTTTTTTTTTTGGAGGGGGGGGGATGACCCAGTCATAGTTCCCCCCCTTTTTTATTTTGTCTGAAATGAAAAGCCAAAAAAGACTCAACCCTTGGCACTCAGCCTTCCTGCTCAAACTTAGCCTTTTGCTCTCCTCTTTTTAAACTTGAAATAAAAACCCTGACTGCTTTCTGCTTGGTGCTCCACATTCTCACCCTGCTAGTTGCTTTCCTGCACAGCTTTTCTTATTCCTTTGGAAAAATTTGGTCAGCCCAGATACAATCAGTTGATAACATAATAATAAAAAATCAGTAATCAACACTAAACCTAGAGCAACTTAATCCATTATGATCAAAGAAAAAGTAAAGGAGATGTCAATTTAATTGAAATGCCTGTCTGGACAAAAAATTTTTTAACCAGATGGTGACAATAGGGACCACAAAGGGATTAGATAGGCCTCAAGGGAGAGGTAATTCCATAACCAGAGTGCTGCAATTGAAAGGTTCCTGTCACATGTCTTCCCTAGAAGAACATCAGAAAACAGGGAAACATGAAGAAGCCTGGTGTTCACTGGTGGAATTTTGTCATTCATTGTTCCCAAGCAACTGTGTGGGTCTTGTAATATCTTTATGACTTGTATGACTATTATAGGTATAGTTTATATATTATAGACCCAAACGGTTCCCAAACTGAGTCGTGAGTCAATTTCAGGTGGGTCACGAAGCACCTAGAGCGGCTATATTGAAAATATGGGAAGATGGGATGCTGGAAAGGGGGAGGGCTGTGAGGTTGTTTTGCTTGTGCAAAGGCTGTAAATAGGCTTTTTTCTTTCTGATTCATTTTGCTGTTGGAAAATGGCTGAGAAATAACCCAACTGATTGCCGCATTTGCAGAAAAGCAGCAGACTCTGGCATCACAAAGACCGCACTTCCAGCCTTTATATCACTTCTGATTGGTCATTCTAAAAAGTGGGTCCCAGTGCTAACGAGTTTGAGAACCACTGTAATAGACTATAGTTTCTTATTGGGCAAAGTGGAACATTCTGATGGAATGATTGGTCTCAGGGGGGCCCTGTATTACATCAGTATTACTGTGAAGAGAACAAAGCATTTGGTTAAAGTGTTATCTTAATATTCTTCAGCTTTGCTAGTGCACCAGAAGGCTAGGATGGAACGACTTCAACGAGAACTTGAGATTCAAAAGAAAAAGCTGGATAAACTAAAAACAGAAGTCAATGAAATGGAGAATAATTTAACACGAAGGCGCCTGAAAAGATCAAATTCTGCTTCCCAAATTCCTTCAGTAAGTCATAATTTCTGGAGGTGATAAAAGTGTATCATTTAACTTAAGGTCATAATTCTTCCACACTTAGAGAAGTCTTATTTAAATAGTATGCGTTTGTTTATAAATGGCATTCACAAATTTAAGATGTGTGTTCTTAAACCTCAGTGAGAAGAATTAAGTCCAGGGCACAATCTTAAACTGGAGTTAGGCCGGCACAGTTAACCCAGCAAAGTTTGGCTGGCACAAGGGACACCGTAAAGTATGTTTGGACCACTCTCTGAGTCAGAGAGGCCAGCACACAGATGTGCGCCATCCTCCCTGACTCCAAGAGTGGTTCAAATGCGCTTTATGGTGGCCCTTGTGCTGGCCAAACTTTGCTGGCCTAACTGTGCCTGTCTAACTCCAGGTTAGGATTGCACCGTAGAGCAGATTTTCAGTAGCCTTATGGATGTGTCAAAGCGTTGTCATTGAGCCTTTTTGTTGTAAATTATTTTTCTAGGGCTACTTGTGATCATAAAAGAAAAAGAACCTCAGAGTTTAAAGGGCTTATATTTTGTCTAGGGTGACCAACTGATTTAAGGAGCATTGAAAGTTGATTTTCTTCCATATATCAGGTGGCTATTTACTGTCAGTGTAGTAATTAGTCTGAATTTCAAGCAATTTTGTTGGTCTTCAGAGTCTACCACTTGCATGGCCTGAAGGGATTAATCATCATCATGACAGAAGTGTAATCATGCCATCTTCAGCCCAAAATTAAGTTTTATTTTCTTACACATGAAATAATCTAACAGACAGCCTTGTTCTGTGTTTTTCAGCTTGAAGAAATGCAGCAGTTAAGAAGCTGTAACAGACAGCTTCAGATAGACATAGATTGCCTAACCAAAGAGATTGATCTTTTTCAAGCAAGAGGTACTGTATTATCAGTATGAATAAGTATCTTGCCCAGCTAGCTAACCAGTTTTGAAGGTTTGAGATCTGCAGACTATGCAAAGACTTTATAAACAGTTCAATTTGGCTGACTTTTTTCATGCAAGAGCCCTTTTCCTTCAGCTGAGGATGTGCATATTTTCCCTTGTTCCTGTTCATTTGGGGTTTATGAAAAACAAACAGCCTTTGTGAGACTGTTTGAGTTATGTGGGACAAAAAAAAATGAACTGCAGTGAAGGACACAGTTGAAAGGAGACAACATGTCCATCTTTCTCCACACAGCAGAGGCAGATTTAGTATTCACCTTGGTGTTTCTTCGAGTTCATGCCTCTTTGTTTTTTCTCATATAAGTGGCTATCACTAATTCCAGCGAAGAGACAGAGGTGCTTTGAGACAATGTAGTGGTGGGTGCAAAACCTCCCCACCTCCTGCCCTGACATGGCTGCCACCAACAGCCATCTCATGTGGTGAGTAACACCCCCTTCTCTTGAAGAAGACAGCCACAGAGTGGAAAACAGAAGGGATAATGTGTTTCTGATGTGGCTCGCTTTCCCTCTCCCCCACTGCACCTGAAATCCTGCAGTTCAGTATGGGGGAAGAGCCAGTGGAGTTAAGCAGAGTTGAACCTTTTACTCCATTCCAAATGTAGCTTCTGGGATAGATAATGGGGTGGGGAAGAGTGTTCCCTTTTCTCTTCCTCAAAGCCTAGCTACTCTGCTTCATACACTGGAGGATGGGGCTTGGCTAGGTTTGAAAAATAGTAGGTTGTATGTCATGATTGGATCCAAAACCATGATATTTTTGGCTGTGATACTAATGGAGGAGTTAGCAAATCCTATGCCAGGGGAAAATACAAAAGGTGACACCCCTTGGCATTTATAAATCAGGCAGCAGCCTCTAGGGCCTCTAAAATGTTTGAGCACCACTGCCCTAAGTCATGCATGGAGAGAGGCATTGACAACTGGCAGGAGCGAGCTGCCACACAGACTAGTGGAGTATCAGTACTGCTGGTTCCGGGGGGGGGGCAGCAGCATACAAAAAGTTGAAAGAAAAGCCCTGTGGCCACCACTTGCCCCAACAAACTCTGTTGGCAATGTAAGACTCTTGTTACTAGTATAACTTTGGATAAAACCACTTGTATTTTTAGCCATGGAAACAGGCTTCATGATGGACAGAATTTAGCTTGGCAGCTCAGAGGCTTTAAAGACTTTCTTGCATTTTTGGTTGAAAAGACCTACAAAATATAACACAGAGCTTAGAAATAGTTCTGAATCATAATGATTGAGGGAAAGACACATTCAAGTAAAAATTAGCACACTTCCTGCTTAAATCATATATGCCCTTAGATTTTCTCTGCCAATTGCTATTCTAATATTCTGCATTTCTCAAAGCAATTAAAATGTAATCTGTTCACCTGTAACTCTAGAATAGCGAACTACAATATTCTGTGTGAACACAAATTATACTCTGGTTCAGATCAACCTAATGTGGGCAAAGTAAAAAGAAGGAGAATAAAGACCAACTTCCTTTACATTACAACTTTGGTTTAGTTCCATTTTGTCTGTCTTCAGCTTCCTTCTCCAGCCCCCTGCCAAATATTTTCAAATGGAAACTGTAACGTTTGCATGATAGTAAGGGTGCCCATAAAGAAATCCACAAAATTGGTATAATTCAGACATCAGAATTTTTCCTTAAATCCGAAGAATTTGGGTCTGTTATACAAATGACTAGGAACTGTGTCCCTATGCAGAACTGGGTGCTAGTGTGGCCACATTTCTAGTAGTTCAGTCTTAGCTGTCTCTTTGTACAAATGTTTTCATTCATTTCATTGTTTTTCCCCCCCAGGACCACATTTTAATCCCAGTGCCATTCATAATTTTTATGACAATATTGGATTTCTAGGTCCTGTGCCGCCAAAGCCCAAAGGTATTGTATTTGATATTCAAGTTTATTCCAGTTTGTTATCTCTGGCATCATAAGGGATCACTGAACTTGTTCACTGTATTATATATTTCAACCTGAAGTTGTTTGGTGTATGTAGCATTTCTGTCATGAGGTGGCCATATACATTTATTGCTTTTGAGTTGCTAGAATGCTTAGTGTTCACCTTTGCAACACAGAGTCAAAAGGAGTTTTTAGTCTAAAGCATAAGGAGGAGTTGACAAGAGACATATTTTTGTTAACTAAGGGCACAATCCTAACCCGGTGTTAGGCTGGCACAGTTAAGCCAGCAAAGTTTGGCTGGCACAAGGGCCACTGTAAAGTATGTTTGGACCACTCTCAGAGTCAGGTAGAATGGCGCATGTCTGTGTGCTGGCCTCTCTGACTCCGAGAGTGGTCCAAACATGATCCAGGTTAGGATTGCGCTCTGAATGATGAGCTTTGGAAGGCATAGCCACTGGAAGAAGCAACTTACCACATAGTTCTAGCATGTTCACTAGCTGCAGCCATACTTTACTTGATCAGACCTGATCACGGCAGTCCGTGTCTTATTGACATTGTGATTGGATTAAATGGGCTCTATGTGGCACTGCTTTGAAAATTGCCTGGAAGTTGCAATTATACAGCAGAGTGTGGCGGCTCATTTAGTTACGAAGACCACTGCTCCATCAGCTACGTTGGCTGCCCATTTGTTCCCAGGCCTAATTCAAGATGCTTTAAAGCCCTTCATGGTTTGAGACCGGGTTATCTGAGGGACCACCTCTAGCCCCCACCCTCTTAGCTCATCTGAGGAGGCTCTTGTGCCAGTCCTGCTTCTGACCCAGGTTCGGCTGTTGGCAGTGAACCTTCTTTGAACCTTCTTTGTAGTAGTATCACAATTATGGAAATTCCTTTTGGGGAATTGAAGAACTTTTCCTTCCCTTCTTGGCTTAAAAACATGGTTTCATTTCGCTTTTAATTGATGGTGCTTAGAGTTGGGCCCCCTGATGCTGCATATTGTATATTATTTGCTGCTTCTCCCTCCCCCTGCTGATGCTGTTTATTGTTTCACTTCTGGTTATGTTTGCCAAATTGCAGGCTCCCAGCATGCTGTTGGTTTTAAGAACATTTTGTAAGCCATCTTGGGCATTTCTTTAGCAAAGAAAGACGATTTTGGGATGTAAATTTTTTACAAGAAATAAATGTAATAAAATTGCCATATATGGAAGGGGAGAATGCTGCACGGGTTTCTTTTTTTCCCTGCTGCCCTAATTTAATGACGGTTCTCTTTCATATCAGCAGATCAAAGGTCCATTGTCAAAACACCGAAGACTGTACCTGACACAGAGGACGACGAGGGAGCTCAGTGGAGTTGTACTGCTTGTACTTTTTTAAATCACCCAGCCTTAAATCGTTGTGAACAGTGTGAAATGCCCAGGCATTTCTGAGCCAGGAAGGCTCTCTTATCTTCTGTAAATCCAACCGTTGACTATTGTGTCATTTCCTTGGGATAAATAATCATTTATGCATAGGATTTTTGTAAAATTGAAGTGTGACAAGACAGTTTAATACTAATGTTAAATGTCATGCTACAGAGATAATACCTCAGTGTTGTGCTGCAGGCAGCTGAAATTCATCAGCTGGAAGGTAATTGCCGGAAAGACGATTGCCAGCTGCCTGGGATCATGTACAGTATTACCAGAACCCCAGTAGGAATAACTCTCGTCATGTTCATTGCTTGGGTGTTCCCAACCAACCACCTTTCTCCACAGATGTCACTACTGAATTTTGACAGGGGAAGGGATTAGATTGATAGCTTTTTTTGTTGTTTGTAAAGCTTTCAGTGAAACACTACATTCACCAACAAAACGGAAAGGAACAAGAGAAAAAGTGTGTTAAACTGTTTGCTGCCACATAGGGCCCGTGGATTGTGGACAAATTCTGCCAATCAGTGGTACTCTTCGCCTTGTCTTCCCAGAAAATGGCTCTGTTCTGTGAAGACACAAATTAGTACAATCATGCCTGAAGATAAAAAGAAAGCTGCATGTTTTGTCTGTACAATACACACAGTGAAATACCCCAAAGCTTTTCCTACTGTACATAGCTCTAGAGCCTGCTTTAAAGTGCCTTTCTTTTCTTCATCTTTTATTATTTCTTGTACTTCCTAATGTATAGCGTAATAGTCTTCGTTAACTTTTTTCCCTTTAAATGATTACACACAATCATGACCTTTTTTTTAAAAAAAAGCTTTTGATCTGAGAGAAGCAGTGCCTTAAAATATGAACATTTAATGATAAACCATGCACAAAATAGCTTCCCACTGCCTATTCTGTACTTTGTAAATGCTGATGATCTGTGCAGACCTGCAGATGCAGCATGGTGAAAATGCAGGAAATATAGTTCACTCTGTACACTGAGTTTTACGGTGGGTGACACAATGTGGTGTGTTTGTCTGGCAAGAAATCCAAAGTTAAAGTATGTTCAACCCACCAATAGATCAACATCTGAATGAGCTTGTTTCATCTTCTGAATAACTTGCAAACTCTTCTCTTCAAGAGGTAATTCCTGGGGAAGTGCACATAGCAGCTTAAAAACCTCGCTGATACCAAGATCTGGGCAACCAGTTTCTAAACCTGAATAATTACGACAAACTATAAAATAGCCTGGAAAAGAGAAATGAAGCAGACTTGAACAGTGAAGCAGTACCAAGCATCTCTCGCCTTTATTTTCACAATCCTTTTTTTCTTTAAAGGAAAAAATTCAGGTGATCAGGAACAGGTATGACTAAGAAAACCACAAGGTTTTGTTTTTTATATGCTCTCTTGCATTCTACAACAATGAGGTTGTAGTAATAGTGTCTCTTATGATGAGGCAGAAAGTCGTGCTTAAATGTAGCAAGAGACAATACTGTCACCCACTGTAAATATTTCCCAGTGGACACTTTTCATAGGAATTTTACAAGTGATCTATGTGAATACACAAAGGCCTTTGTTTAAAGGCTTTGCATTTTTATAATGTGGGAATTAAATGACTATCCTAAGTAAATTAGTCAATAGACCCAAAGCACTTGCATTCAATGCATTTTGTTTATAAAAGAGGCCTTGTTTCATCTGCAGTTCTATGTGAAGATTGACAAATCAGTTTTTACCTATTTTATTAATAAAACCTAATTTGGATATCTTGAGTTGATGGTTTTGTGATTTAGCTGGGTAAACTGTCTTTGTAACAGATAAGTTATTTATAAAAATTAAAAAAATATATTGTAATATTTAGTATTGTGGTTTTTTAAACATTGTAATATATCTAGACAGTTGGCCAGATGACAACTGAAGAATGTAAGTTAACTGTTCTTGTCTGCTTAAAAACCTTTTGTGAAAATAGTAATCTTAGGGAAAATCTTGTTCCACTTTTCCTTGTGGGAGGATGAATGCATTGACAATTCAGGGACTTCTCAAAGCATACCAAGTAGCTGCATTGGGCTAATGCCAGTCCTACATGCCTCCTTTTTTTTCTCTAGCAGTTTACAGGAAAAGAAAGATGTCAAGTGATTATAAAATTTAAATTGTCTTTAATAATGGGGAATGATACTGATCACATAGAATTTAGTACTATTGGAGGAACACCCTAGAAAGACAGAATGCAAAAGTAAAAGGTTAAGGGGGAAAGTGCAGTTATCTGCAATATAGGATCCGTTTGAATTAAGGTTCAAGGTGGGGTGCCAAGTCCTAAGTGGGATACAGTGTCGTGTCATAGTGCAGCCTGTTTCCTTGTCATCTTCAGCAAATGTCAGTCTAGACCAGTGACGGCAAACCTTTTGGGTTTGCTGTGTCAAAAATGCCTAACTTAACCCTTCTGGCGTGTCACTCCCCCCCAACAAAAGAGAAAAATATTTACATATTAATTTAGTTTAAAAATTACAGTCCAATCATATGTGGGGACTATCCATTATACAAAGAACATCAAATCAGTACAAAAAAAAAACCAAATCGCTACCAAAAAAAACCCTCAGTTGTTGCGTGACATGCTGGCATGTCACCCAAAACGTTGTGGCATGTCACCTTTGACAAGCGTGTCATAGGTTCGCTATCACTGGTCTAGACTTTAAGCCTCCAATGGAGGAGATTCCATAGTCTCCCTTTGTAATGTACTCTGTATAGAACTGCACTGAGAAGTTTTTCATAATCTGTAACCCAAATCCAGTTTGACATTTTAGGTTAGTCCAGTCTGAATTAAGCCTTTGGAAGCTCACTCAGCACAGGTTATGAGCTATGTGTTCTGATGCACGAGCACATGAATAGAAAGAGAGTGGTGGCTGTTACATCTCCCCAGCGACAAACTACGACAAACTACGTCTAGGAAGGATTTCAACATACTGGTTCTAGTGCATTTTTTGCATGGTGCCTACTTAGCACATCTGAAGACAAGACTGCTTTCATATTTGGATTGGAATGTTTGGCTTGAGGCTACCTATCCTGCATTCCCTTATGACAAACACACATCTCAATCAATTGTACTTCTGTTCAACCTATAGTGGTTGGGTGGAGTTAATTTGATTGTGCTGAATACTTGGACTTATGCAAAGGACTGTTTGTTGAAATACACCAAATTTACAAGAATAAAGTAGGATTAAGCTTAGCAACAAACAGAGTTTTTGATCCAGGTGTAATGCAGTTATTGCACTGGAAGCTGAGTGGTGTATAATTCCTTTTCACTAAGAATCTGCACTTGGCATCATGTAGCATGAGCTGATTTTTCTGGAATTACACACATGCATGATTATGTGACTGCAATCAGGGCTGATTCATTCCTGTGAGAGGGTATCTGTATTAGGTGGACAATTTGCAACTTGCTGCTATTGACTAAAGCTACAGTCCTGTCCACACGTACCTGAGAGTAAGCCCCATTGACTATAATTGAACTTACTTCTGAGTAGACCTGCATAGGATTGGACTGTAAGTAGCAGAGCCAAGTGAGAACCCTACACCCTGCGTGTGAGGTAAGGTCAGTCTGGGAACCTGGGGGATCCTTCCCCCCCCCCCACACACACATACACTTGGAGGATAACTTGCTGGCACCAAAAGGAAGGCACTTCCCATATGCTCAAGACGAACCACTGAGAAGGGAAAACCAAAGGTAAGCACAATTTTCCCCACTGTGCAGGAGGTGGCAAGAAATTCCCCTAGAAGACAGAAGTTCAGAAGTTTATATTTCTTAGCAGCTTATGTCATTTGTAAAGTGCTATCTCTTGCAAAGGAAGCCCAAAGTCACATAAACAAGCAAACCCTCAGAAAAGCATGAAAGAGTTAAGAACTATTGGGGATAAAACCACAAACTTTTAGCATAGTTCTTGGCTGCCCCATGTAATAAACTACAGGGATTGCAGGCTGGAATGTCTTTGGAGATAAGAAGGAATCTCAAATTCTGGACAGGCTCTGCCTATGGACTTTGGATCCTTCTGAACATGAAGGCCTATAAAAGCTTCCTGTTCACGCCACAACTCTACCCCTCACCACATGTCTACCCCACGACACAAACTGCCCTCTCTTGGCTGTTGTAGTCCCCTGCTTGTCCTCTGGCCCCCATCTCTTCCCTGACCACTACACAATCTTGACAAAAAGAGAGCTGCATTAAAATAGATTAAACGCGTTCAAGCACAATGTAGTGAAAGGGTGCAGTAAAAATGCCTGCTTGCTTTGCCTCCTGAACTGAGCCTGGATCAGCCCCTGTGGGCAGTGAGTTGTATTGATTTGGTGCTACTGCAGAAATAGGCCCATTCTGCTAACTGGGCAAGAGGCACTTTTTCAAGCTCTTATATTTAGCAGGGAGGGGGAGAGCAATCGTTACTCTTCACCCCCGCGCAGTGTCTTTTCTAGTGGCTGTGGCTGGTGGTGTATTGCATTTTTTTATATTGCGAGCCCTTTAGGACAGGGAACCATTTAACTTTATTACTGTTTGCCTGTAAACCACTTTGTGAACTTGTGCTGAAAAGCGGTATATAAATACCGTTGATTGATTCTGTGCTCTGGATGGCTTTCCCTTACAAGCAGCAGGGACAAGAGCAGAGTGTCCTTTTAAGATTAATAAAAGGAGGCTTTTCATATAGGAAAAGGCACTCTGGGCCCAAAGCTGTCTTGCCGGAAACAAAGATATGGTTGCTGCCTAAGAGCTCAGTCCTGAGCCATTATTGCCGTCGGTATGCGTGTAGCTAAAAGTATCGTGGATATGCCATAAAGCATGTCGTGAGACATCTCACCACCTGTGCTTGGCTGGCGCTCAGCCCCAGGCCCCCAATGCAGGCGGGTGGGACTGCCCCCTTCTCCCTAGGAGCCTCCTGCGCCTTCCTGGCTGCCATGGTATGCAGCGGTAGCAATTTTGGTACCGCGACTTCAACAGGAGCTGGACAGTTCAGGATTGGGCTGCCCGTCTTACTGAACACAACAACCAGCACTGTTTTCAAACTAAACTCCTCTACATATACAGTTATCAAGGTGAGCCCTTGTAACGTCACCCAGAAGCTAACAAGGAACGAATACAGGTGTCTCTCCGTGCTCCCCAGTGGTGGGATTCAAATAAATTAACAACCGGTTCTATGACGTCATAGCCGGAGCCAAGGAAAACCCGAAGCCAGCAGAGGTAAGCGAGTGGGTGGGGCTCGGCCATTTAACAACCGGTTCTATAGAACCTGGGCGAACCCCCTGAATCCCACCACTTCCCCTCCCCCATATCCTCAGATCTGGGTATCCATGGTTCATGCTTCCTGTTAGTGTTTGTTCTTCTTCCTAGTGTCCAGGCTACTTGCCTGCTTGTTGTGTTCCTCTGCTATACAGTAGCTGTTGTTAAACGAAGTAACATGCCGCTGGCTGGCTTGTGAAACCCTCAAGGTACAAAGCACAGGGTGTGGGGGGGAGTGGAGAAGTAAGCAGTTTACTTCTCACTGTGAGGTTCCCTCTTATCTGTGGCTTCCTTATCCTTGGGTGGGGGAGCCTAAAACGTATCCCCTGTGGATACAGGGGAGCGCCTGTGTTGTGGAATGACAGAAGTCATGTAAGCAACCTGTAATTTCCCAAAGAAACTGTGGCAGCAGCATTTGGCAGCAGCTGCAGATTTAAAACTATTACCAAATTGAGAGCCAAGCCCTGAACACTGCAGTCATTAATCTGCCTGGTTATCAGTTGCTAAATCTTTATCCTCCAAGAGGGGATACACCCTGGGTAGCAGGAATAGCTGGGGCCCAAATTGGAGTGATTGAAATGCTTACTCTCTTTTTCGGTGCAAGTTGGTGAGAATGTCTTAAAAACGGCCACTAGGGGATAGCCTTATCTGTGTGGTTTCCTTGCACTTTTCCTGTTTCCACCCAACCACCACCACCACCCCAAAAAACCCCCAGCAAGCAATAATTCTCAGTGGCTCTATAAGTTGCAGCAAATGATAAGGTCTTTTCTTGGATACCACCACATCTTCCAAGAATAGTTCTGGATCCAGGTATACTTTCAGAATGTGAATCTGTATCCTTAATTTAAGAATATTATCATATCCATTGCAGGTGACACACACAGACACACACACACCCCATTTAGAATGTAAGCCTCTTTAACCACCATTCCCCCTGACCCTTTTGTTACCCTAAACTTAATACTCATTTCTACCTATTGCATTCTAACCTAATCCATGGAGTCCTATGTATTAATTTACACGCTGTATGTGTAGCTTTCATTCTTGGGACTCAAAAACTTAAGAGTGCTTGCTTTTTAAACTGTGGTCCTGTTTTACTATGTACCTATTAGCTCTTTGTATTCTAGTGTTTTGCAAATTACTAACAGAGTAAGCAACAATTTGTAACTATGGCTTTCTTTTTGGCCAAACCTATTAGGTTGGCTGAGCTCCACTGTACTTTGCGTCCCCACCCCAAGAAAATTATAAACACACACACATACAAGAAATGACTACTATAGTTTGTCCTTGTTGCTACTAAGTACATCCAGTTTGCACTGCTGGAGTGACACTGGGTGGCATATGATGTGTACTACACTTCACATTTTTCATGTACTGAGAAGTCAAAGGGGTTTAGACTGTACTAGCAAAGATCACGGTTTCCGACTGGAAGGTTGGGAGTTCAAGACTGTGCGACGGAGTGAGCTCCCGCTGCTTGTCCCAGCTCCTGCCAACCTAGCAGTTTGAAAGCACCAATGCAAGTAGATAAATAGGGACCACTTCGGTGGGAAGGTAACGGCGTTCCATGTGCTACGTGTAGAGTCATGCCGGCCACATGACCACCGAAGCTTGTCCTCGGACAAAATGCAGGCTCTACAGGCTTTGAAACGGAGATGAGCACCGCCCCCTACAGTCAGTCACGACTAGACCATTCGGTCGTGGGAAACCTTTACCTTTACAAGTAACATACATTTCAGTGGCATATATACGAACAAGACAGCAAATAAATCACAAATAGCCTGTGTCTTACACTACTGTATTACAATGGTGAATTTAGGACACAAGGTTTTTGCTCACCTGTTGGCCCCTTTCACTAGGTGCTCTCTTGTTTGAGCATTCTGAAGAAGTGCTCTGGCTTTCATGTGTGTCACTAGAACTCCTGTGATGTATTATGTATTCCTCTTGTTGCAGGGGGAAGTGTGTGTTGCAGGAGCACCTTCCTCCTTTGTGCAGCAATGCATACTACACAATGATCAAACATGCTCCATGGTTTGCAAGAATCCTAGCCCTTGTGCAGCTGTACATTCCTGTTATGGCTGAATGGGAGAACGTGGAAGTTTTATTGTAGATATGTATTGCCTGATTTTGCTTCAAAAGGAATGCCACAAAGCCACAGTTTTAAAAAATCCACCTCAACCTGCTTATTCCAATCTAGACTTTATTAATTTCTTCTACTTTATTAACTGCAGTTTAATTGTACTATGGACTAATGAAGAGAGGGCAGAAACACACATAGTACCTACTTCTGCCCAGCCATTCCTCACTTAATCTGATCAAAGACTCTCGTTTATGTAGTTAGCTAAAAGAGGTCTATGCAGCCTTTCCTCTTGGCTCCCGAGACAGTTCGCAAGCAGTGAAATGCAATAAATAAAATACAATAGATAAAAATTCAATCATCCCTATTATGTACCAGAACATCAAATTCCCAGTTGATCCAGTGTTCTGCCCTGTTTCTAGTTATTCCTTTTCTGGTCCACCTTAGAAATTGTTCTGTGTAACTTTTTACGACAGCAATTTCAGACTTGAAGCTCTCCCATTTTTAGAAAAGAAGCCATTCAGTTCTGCATGCCATGTAATGGACAGCTGTAATCGCTTGGTGAGTAAGGGATTTTGTGGTTCCAAGTTCTTATCATGACTATGTTTGCTTTATTGAAATAATGTTTTTACTCCTTTCTGTGCTTCTGTATTGAAATGGTATTATCTCATCCTTAGATGACCTCCTGTGGGAAGCACACATTTCTCATCTGATGTCATCTCTGGTGCCAATAATTCTGTGTATTTTGGCAGTGTGGAGCCATATCTTCCAAGCACTCTTCCCCACTGCAATTTCTCCACCACTACTTGTGTGGTAGTAATTTTATGGATCACAGTCTTCCATTAGTATTGAGTTTCCATGCATTAGCAGAGCTATCATCCCTCTTCTGAAGCCCTGGATATTATCAGTCATTAAACACATGAGTTGGGGGGAAACATTTTCCTCATCTCAGATGCCCTTTTTGATCTTCTTCTAGTTTCTCTGCAGAAAATACATATTCTGCTTTTTATTTTTTTATTTAGCTGGAAATAAAAATGTTAAATATTCAACTTTCTTGATCCAATTCTGGTACTTAAAAATGATACTTACAACCTTGCAAATTATGCCAAGTATGGATGGCAGGACATCTTTCAAGTGCAATGTGCTTCAATTTCTACCTCTCTTTCCTAATTCCGTGTCCTCTCCACCTAATCTCAAGAGCTATTAAGTTACAAATTCAGTCTTGCGACCTTAAAATGTCACACCCAAGGAGCTCCACACTGAGAAGGCAAGGTTCTGAGTCCTTGGTGGGTTTTTCTTTTGTTTTGTTCTAAAGTGTAATAATGACGTCTGCTTTGAGCTTTTTGGTCAAGGGCAAGTTTTGTCCTCAAAGCACCTATGACTTAATACTGCTAGGCCAGAAACACCATCAGTGAAGACTGTTCACTTTTATATCCATGAACGAGACTAATAAAAAAACCCTCCCTATGTGCAACTGCTCTAAGCTGGTCATGAAAAAGTAACTACGTACAACTATTGCCATTCTCTAATTTCTACACAAACCTTGTAGGCAGTTTAATTGATAAACAACGTTTTAGTTCTGTTAAACATTGAACATCTTATTTAAAAGTGAGCACATTCTTATGACACTTACATACATAAACCAGGGTCTATTTCTTATTGGAGGACCTCAGAACAGAGAAACCCCAACAATCCAGTGGTCTTGTCTAGTTTAGAACAGAAGTCAATTACCCTTGTAACTGTATCCATAAAAAAAGCTACTTGGGCTTGACTTTTATTCTGGGTGTGATCTAGCAGAGCTCATTCAATGGCCAGAAACAAAATACCTCTTTACCTGGACATTCAGTGTGTCACAGGATTAGGTGCTCATCAGGCCAAGAGTGGTTGACAATCTATCATCCATACACAGTTGAGCAGCAGCACCTACAAAAATTGGCTTTAAATGACATCCGAAAGCCCTGGAAGAATACAGAAGGTTTTCACCTGGCACCCAAATGATGGAAAAGATAACCTGGCAAGACTTCTTGGTAAGCAAATGCTGAAGCCAGGGCACCACTACCAAGAAGACTCTCTTTCCATCTCCACCTGCCTCATCTATGGCAGTGGTGGGACCAGAAGAAGGGCCTCCGAGCAGGGCCGGCCTTATTTACCTTGGGCCCTCCTACCTGCTCCCCCTCCAAATGGCCCAAAATGGCCCCCCTGGAAGCAGCTTGCGGTGAGGTGTTCATATCATCACCACCAACTACTTCCAGGTGCCGTGTGCAGCACCACAAGTGCGTTTCTTGGTGAGTGGAGGCCCCACAGGGAGGGTGAGGGGCTTAAAGTTAAAACCAGCACTTTGGCTTGTCCTTAGAAATGGTCTTGGACTGCAGTTCCCAAACGTATTTGTCGGGCAGCTCCCTTGACCTACTGACCATAGCTCCCCATTGGGGCTACAATCCTATACATTGTCTAGGGTGGCTGGTTAAGCCTGGAGAAAAATGTTCCATTTTCTTGGTCTGTCTGTGTTTTGTAACAACTATAACATTTCAAAATGTCTTTGGAAGTGTTTCTCCATTCCTGCCAATAGGACAGAATTGCTGCCCTAGGACAGAGGTCTCCAAATCTAGACCCACAGGCCACATTCAGCCTGCTGAAGGATGTTATCTGGCCAGTGGAGTTCCCCAGCCTCTTGGAGCTGAAAATAGCTCAACAGATGCACTTACAGGGTGTACACCCCATTCATGCACTAGAGGTGGTGAAAGTAATACAATGGAATGGAAAGAAATTATTCCATTACATTCAGTGCCTCTAGTGACTGAATGAGGTATACTGATGCTGGGAGGTTGTTTCTGGCGATGGCCCTGCAGCACAGACAAAAGCAGGACAGAAGCTCACAATCAAAGCTCAAGTCAAGCCCAGCACATACTCTACTGTTCTCATCACCGACCTGCTTGCAGAAATGGGTGGTCGACACAGTCAATCTACCATGGCTTTCTGTTGGGCAATGTGCCACTTGGGTCCCTGTGGCACTGAATGAATGGCACGAAGCTGCTTGTGCCTGGAACGTCAGTATAGGAGGAGAACATGGGTTGCTCTGCCTCGTGTTGAAAACCAGAGCATGAAGTTTGCGTGGTGTGTGCTGGCTCTGCGCAAAGAGTGCTGAGAGCCAAATTCTGTGGGGGCTCCGTACCAAAGGGATACATGTAAGACTTGACTGCTGTGTATGAGCTGGAATCCAGCAGGTCACCAAACCGGGCCTGTGGATTTCCGGGATTCCATGCAGCTCCATTTTTGCTGTATGAAAAGAATTGGGCCTCAGAGGTTTTCCAGCAGGGTTGTCCCTTCAAGCCCTTCCTGACCAAGCCAGAAGGCGTCTGTGAGGTCTCCATCACTGGTGTTTGCACCCTGCGCAGTTGTGAACCCGGCCTGAATTCTGGCACTTGTCCATCTTTGCAAACACCAGATCCTTTGAGGCTGCACACTTGTAGGCACGGACAGTCCAAACACATGTGGACTATGGTTGTATTTGAAATTCTCGCATGGATCGCCGACTATGTCCTCATATTTACTGGGACCTGCAAGCCTGTTTCCAGAATAGGTCCTCCTGGCCCAGAGAGACAATGCGGAGAGTTGCTCCGATGTGTCCCCTACATGCCTTGATGGGCCTTGTAAAGCACTCAATTCAGGCTGCCAGTTGACATCTCCTGGACTGTTGGACCACTTGCTTGCTGAATCCCTGATGTCATCTTCCCACTGCGGAGAACTGGTGTGATTGGCTAGCCAGCTGCTCCGGACGCCAGCCGCACCACCACCTCTCATATCAGCGCAACCCGATGTATTCTCCTCTCTACCCCTGTTGGGGTTTGAGCTCATCTGTTCTCCCTCAGTCCTCTGAGACTGGCAGCAAGCTTTGGTCTTCGCTCGAAGTTCATCAGCCACAGAGAGGTGGTCACCATTCATTCTTTCTGGGTGGTTGTATTTGCACTTGATACCATATGTGCATTTTTTGCCTAGGGGGAAGAAAAACTGCAGGTAATTAGCAAATCTATGTCAAGAACATTAATTGGGATGAATTGCTGGATCTCCAAAGCACTGTAGCATCCCGGGTGTCTCCCTGATGTCTCATTCTGTAAGATCAACACAACCTTGGGTTGCTCCCATGTGGCAGATAAAAACAAACACAATCTTTGATACACTTTATGAATCTGCAGAACAGTTGATGTATAAGAAGAATATGGTGTATTTCAAATATGAAGACACTAGCTGGCTTGGGACTGTTGCTTTTGTCATGTTGCAGAAGGGGATGAACTTGTCTGCCCCCTTGTGGTGATTGTTATGTCAAGCTTCTGATGTGCAAGGCTGTAGGAACTTGAATACAGCTTTGTATGTATATTATTATTATTATTATTATTATTATTATTATTATTATTATTATTAATTATTTATTTACTGGCCAGGTATGTAGACCATACCCGGAATTTAATATGGCTACCGGCCACACTTAAAAACACTACACACACACCATAAACAAAGAATACACAAGACAATTAAGAACAAATTCTGCAAACACCAGTTGCCTCAACTCCCAGTCGCGTCAGATGGTTACAAGTTCAGCAGTTTGATGGCACAGGGAAAAAAACTATTTTTGTGCCTCGATGTTTTAGTGTACAGTGTCTTGTATCGCCGACCAGAGGGGAGAAGATTAAACAAGTTGTGGCCAGGATGTCGTGAATCTGCCGCGATCTTTTCCGCTCTCTTTTTAGCCCGTGCAATGTACAACTCTTCCATTGATGGCAGATCAGCTCTGATTATCTTTCCAGCAGTTCGGACAGTCCTCTGAAGCCTGTTCTTGTCCAGTTTGGTTGCCGAACCGTACCAAACAGTTATGGAAGAGCAGAGGACAGATTCGATAATGCCTCTGTAAAATTGGACAAGGAGCTCACGAGGCAGATTGAATTTCCGAAGTTGTCGTAGGAAGTACAGACGCTGGTGAGCTTTTTTAATAATGCCATCAATGTTGATTGACCATTTCAGATCCCGAGAGAGTACAGAGCCCAAGAACCTAAACGACTCCACTACAGAGACCGTGCTGCCTAAGACGGAAAGTGGGAGTATACAAGGGGGGTGTTTCCGAAAGTCCACTACCATCTCCACCGTTTTCTGTAGGTTGAGCACTAAGCTGTTACTGTTGCACCATGCAACAAGATGCTCAACTTCCCGTCTGTATGCCGACTCGTCACCGTTCTTAATAAGTCCAATGACCGTCGTATCATCTGCAAACTTTAGAATCTTAACAGAGGGATTCGTGGAAATACAGTCGTTCGTATATAAGGAGAAAAGCAGTGGGGAAAGTACACACCCTTGGGGGGCTCCCATACTGACTGTACGGATATTAGATGTTGTTTTCCCCAGTCTCACTTGCTGTTTCCTGTCTACCAGAAAGCTATGTATCCATTTACAAACAGAAATGGGTACCTTTAGTTGAATCAATTTGAGATACAATTTAGATGGTACAATTGTATTGAACGCGGAACTGAAGTCGACAAAAAGAACCCTTGCATACGACCCTGAGGAATCCAGATGTTGTAGGATGTAGTGCATAGCCATATTGACGGTATCATCTACTGATCTGTTAGACCGATATGCAAACTGAAGAGGGTCTAACAAAGGATCAGTGATGTCCTTCAAATAGGCCAGCACCAATCTCTCAAAGACTTTCATCACCACAGATGTTAAGGCGATAGGTCTGTAGTCGTTCAGTCCGCTAATAGAAGCTTTCTTAGGTACTGGGGTAATGATGGAGGTTTTAAAACATGTAGGGACACTACACAACTCCAACGAGCTGTTAAAAATCCGTGTTAAGATAGGCGCTAGTTGTACAGCGCACACTTTCAAACAAAAGGGAGTCACCCCATCTGCTCCCGGAGCTTTCCTGACCTTTTGTATCTGAAGAAGATCACGCACGTCTTTTTCACAAAACACCAAAGAAGTAGGTTCCTGAGATACAGGAACAACAGTAGAAGAGACGGTTTTTAACACTTCTGAACCCAAATGGTTTACAGCAGGTATGGATGATGGTGTTTCAAATCTGCAGTAGAACTCATTTAGGTCCTCTGCCAACTTCTGGTTTTCCAGAACCGGGGAAGATGTTTTCTTATAACCCGTAATGTTCTGTAAGTTCCTCCAGAGAGTAGCAGAGTCATGATTTTCCATTTGTGTCTTCAACTTGTCACTGTACGTTCTTTTTGCCGCTCGAATTTCCTTATTCAGTATATTTCTAGCCTGATTATACAGGGTTCTGTCTCCATTCCTATAAGCTACCTCTTTGGCATGTCGAAATTTCTTAAGCCTTGCTGTAAACCAGGCTTTGTTATTGTTATAGACACGCACGGTCTTAGTAGGCACACATAAGTCTTCACAAAACTTAATATAAGATGTTATAGTTTCAGTAAGTTCGTCTAGGTTATTGGAAACAGACTCGAACATATTCCAATCAGTGCAGTCAAAACAAGCCTGCAGCTTTACCTTAGCGTCCTCAGTCCAATGCTTAACTGTCTTAACCACTGGCTTAACAGCTTTCAGTTTCTGTTTATAAGTTGGAATAAGAAAAATCAGGCAGTGGTCAGAACGACCGAGGGCAGCACGAGGGACAGAACGATAAGCACCCTTAATTGTGGTGTAACAATGATCCAGCGTATTCTTATCCCTGGTGGTACAACTAACATGCTGTTTGTATCTAGGCAATTCATGTGATAAATTTGCCTTGTTGAAATCCCCTAAGACTATAAGCAGAGAGTCAGGATATTTCCTCTCTAGTCTGTTTATCAAATCAGCAAGAATACATACTGCACGATTGGTACAGGCTTGGGGGGCAAAAAGGATGGGACATACAGTACTAATGTTTCTCACACTGTGATGGTCTCCGCTATGCAATGAGGGTGTGTAATATGCACAGTGTGGAATGCTACACAGGAATCTATTGTCTCACTGACAAGTACAATACAATGGCTCACCCAATCATCATTTATAAAGCAGCCAAGTTTCTTCTGCCTTTAGTGAGGTAGGTAAGCAATTGGCATAGAGCATTGAAGAACACATACCGTAAGGGCAGAGCTGCCATTTTGGCTCAGGGATCAGTGGCTTTTTGCTGAGGAAACTGGCAAGAGAAGGTCCATTTCGGCCCAAGGGATCATCAGGAGGCATAAATCTAAAAACAAAATTATCCCAGTTAACTGAAGAGATTGTGCTGGTTTCTGAATTACATGAACATTCTTGTAGAGATTTTTAGGACTAATTTTAGTAGGATAACTCAGGTTATGGTCTTCTAAACAGAAAAACATTAACAAAAATGTATTGGTGCATTCTCCATTGGTGCAAACTCTAAAAGACATGGAAATGTAATACTGTTATATCTTCCAAGTGTTATAATCTGGAAGATTATAATCTAGAGATTATATATCTTATAATCAACCACCTCTATTATACTTAGGCAAAAGGAGGGCAGAACTAGTAGTTGGAAACTAGTAGCTTTGGAAATGGACATGATCAAACTTTGAATGAAATAAAGGCGGAGCATTCTCATTCATGGTTTTCCCAGGCAGCTGCAACCATGAGAACTGCAGCCAATCTCATTAGCTCTGACCTCATCCTTCATCCCAAGGTGTGATTAATCACTTCCGTTTTGCACTTTTCACCTTGCTCCAGGGTGAAGGGAAGAGGTCTTATCATCTGAGCTAATGGATACTAATTGCTCTAAGCCCCTAGAGAATGGCTGCAGTCCATTGCCATGGTAAGAGAAGCTTTTTAAATGCTGAATGCTAATTAACAGCACAATTTCATTTAATGCTTTTTTGCATCCACGGAACCCTCATGGATAAAAAGGCTGCACCTGTATAAGCCCTCTGAAGCCATAGATAAAGAATTTTTATAGCCCATCAGTTATTTGCCAGATACAACTCTGATCAATCCTATTTAATCTTTCATGTATCAGAGTAGTATACATATCCAGAATAGCATGTATTTCTATGTATACAGCAATAATATATACAGAAATGTATACAGCAAACAACCAAAGCAAATGCATGCAAAGAAACCTAAACTTAGGAAGCAAGATCAAACCAAAGTAGAGCAAAGCACTCTGAAGAGCCATTAATATCATCTTAAATGCATGCAGACCTCTCCCATTGATTTCAATGGGACTTCAAGAGTTTAACTTGGCTGGTTCATGCCAATTTTGTTTAAACTGTATCTAGATATTTACTTAAACTAATTGGACAGAAACTCTCTTTATTTAATGTATTTCCCAGGTCAATTTCCAGCCTTCTTAAGAAAAAATAAACCTGCCATTAGAGGATCTACCCCAAATGGCCTTGTTAGGTCCATTGGTAACGAAGAAAGTGAAATGCAATCTTAATGTTTAAATATCTTTTGTGGGTTTTTCCAATTCATTTGTCTCTGACAGTTTGGTCAAGCAAATTCTTCTCTCTAAAGACAGCTTGTAATTTTGAGCAGCCAAATTCCCTTCAAATTGATCCGTGGGTTATTTTTATCCTGCCTCAACTCCATCATGGAATTCAAGGGGACACACACAAGCGTTCCTAGCTAGTTGCCCATCCTGGTGCTAAGACAAGACCACCCTTCATGTAGCTTCAGCAGTATTAGGTGGCCTCAGATCAAGCCCCAGGTCCATTGCGTCTCTCCAGTGAGAAGGTCTATAATGGAAGGAACATGTCCCTAAAACCCGCCTTTGCTGACTGCTAATAATCTTTCCCTGCAGCGTGCAGTTATGGGAGAGTGTGTGGCTACAGAGCGCAGAGTGCAACAATGAGGCCCAATTGGCTCATGGTTGCACAAACTGTCTGTGAACCCTTGACAATCTCCCAAATCTTGTATTTTGTTTTTACATCACAAAAATGCAAGTGCCCTTCAACATGCAAATTGGTATGGAAGGGGCTTATCTGATGGTAGGAAGTGCGAAGAGGAGATCCCTTTCTTGCTCCCTCTTTTTCTCATCTGAGCTGCACGCGCATGAATACAAACGAAACGTGGAGCCTTTCAGCACATTTGGACTCAAACACGTATCAAAGAGATACGTTCATCTCTTACAGGTCGTTGACAAAAGAGTACATGAGGAGTCGCTGTTCAATGAACCATTTCCACTCTGGATTTTCATTTTGCAGATCCCGAAAGTGGTCGTTGGAAACGATGACCCCGTCTTGCTCGTAGGCCAATTTGACGATATAGCGGTCGTCGTAGCAGGCCATCCTCTTGCCTTTTATTTTGCGAGAGGGCGTGTACACAAGGATTGCTTGCTTTGCCAGCTTTTCAAGGATATACTGATCTAAAAGTGAAAATACGGGAAGAATTTTTAAAAACTCAGAAGAGTCCGAGGATTACTGGAAATTTGGAAGTTGACAAACGTTTTAAAAAATAATAGCAATCCCAGAAGGACCCTTCAAGTCTAAGTATGATAACCCAAAGCACAGTCCAGTTGAACTGGAATTGGAGCAATGAATTAACTGGACAGTTCAAAGGCCAGTAGAGATGTGGTACATTCAGCACTTAGTGACTGAAGCAGCCACCTATCTAAGCAGATACTCAACAGCCCAAATTGGTAAGGGCTTACTGCTGGCACCAGCCCAGTGCCAAGAGGACCTGACGCGGAGCGGCCCAGTGTTAAGTTTTACCGTCACCAGCTCTGTTGGGGCAGGGGAGGGCTAAATAGCTGGCGCAGACTTGGAGGCCCATTAGCAGCCCAGTGCTCTTAGGTAAGGGAAGGGGACAAACATCCCCTAGGTGCCTTCTACGGCTGCTGCGGTGCCCGTGGGATGCAGTGGTAGCCATTTTTGCCATGGCAGCCAGGCATGGGTTGCCCAGCTTCTATTACACTTAATGTTGGGAATGTGATTTCGAACGGATGCCTACCTGTCATGCAGGTATCAAACCGGCTTGGTTCCTTTCTCCAAGATGGGACAAAGACTTTGATGTCTTGGTGGCCTCTTTGCTTGAACCAGTCTACCACAAGCTGAATCCCCAAACATGAAAACACTTCCTTATTTCCGTGGCTGAAGAGAAAGAGAGAAACATGTAAGACTCAAATTTATTTTGCTTTCTGTTTCTGCTTTTATCGCCTGCTCGGTTTACATGAGGTTCATCTTATAGCCCCGTGATGCTCCATCAGCTTGTTTCCTGAAGGGAGGAGAGAGCTCTCCTCCCGCTTCCCAAGTGTTCTGAAGCCTTCGAGGGAACTCTGAATCACGACTGGAGATGTTTTCGTGTTAAACCAGCCCCAAAGCTCTATAGATGTCCAAAAGCCAGGGCAAGCATAGGCAAGATGAGGCACTAGCAGTGTAAGGATGCATTGGAGATTTGCAATAAAGTCCAGTTGTGCTGAATTAGTGGAATTCAACTCTTAGATGTCAAATACAAATAGCAGCAAATGGAGCTGATGTGTGGCTCCTTCAGTGGTGCTTTATTCTCTAAATTCATTGTGTGTATTTTAAAAGCATGGATGACAAAGTGTAAGTTTCAAAACCTGCAAATAAAAAATGTAAATTTCAAGAATGGATCAAGCGCCTGCTTCAAATTCAATTTACAGTAATCTGTCATTTCATCTGTCTATGCTGAGTCTTAGCCTGAGCTTTTAAAGCAGTGTGTGTGTGTGGGGGGGGGAGGGTAATAATACAAGGAAAATTTTTACTTAATGTTCCAGCCCAAGTCTCAGCATTAGGGTTGTGCTGTGTCTGTAGAAGGATGTTTGCATAGCAATAAATGAATTCAGATAAACACTTTCAAGCGTCCTGGAATGGTGAAAGAGATTTGTTATTTTTGCTTTCTGTTATTGAAACAGAAGCTATCAGTTATTGTTTCCATTATATAGAGTGCATTTTAGTTACGCAGCAATGTCTATGTTTTGCATGTTTACATCCCACTCCATTTTAGACCTTGAGACAGTGTGGCTGTAGATTTTTTTATCTATCCTTATCCTACAGTATGGCTGGAACCTGATTCCATGTTGTTCTGATTGCATAATACTTTTATAGCTCGATTCTATCTGTTTAAAAGTACCTTATGCTGACTTCCATGGGCTTGGTCTCCAATAAGGCAGCCTGCAATTGCAGCTTTAATCTTGACAGTATTTTATAGTCTATATTGTGTGCAGCCTTTGAGAAAGGAAATGTTCAGCAAGAAAACAGTGCATGGGGAAAGTGTTCACCCTCCTCCCCACACAGTGTGGCCCTAACTAAGATCCTACCCCCTATATCAGCTTTAAAAGACAACAATGATGAGAACCTTCTGATTTCCTTCTTCCCAATGACAGGCTTAATGCAACATGTAGTTTGGCCCCTAGAGGTGGCTGCAAGCTGTAGTAGTATATCCTATTAGAGAACCATAAATATCCTGTTCTGAACAATTACAATAAAAAAGCAAGGTTCTGGGGTGTGTGTGTGTGTGTGTGTGTGTGTGTGTGTGTGTGAGAGAGAGAGCGAGAGAGAGAGAGAGAGAGAGAGAGAGAGAGTGTGTCAGTTTTTTCCACCCTGCAGCACCTTGTCACTACTACAGTCTTGTATTAGTGTATTAGAGGACATGGGAAAAAACACCAACAATGTAGGTGGTTTTCTGTCTATTTGGTATGAATAGGGTTACCAGATACAAACTGGGACAGAATGCCTCTACCTTTAACCATTGTATAGAAGCGGGAATTTGGGCAGGTGCCACTTTTGAAACCCTTGATGAGCTACACCTGCCCAAATCCTCCCTTCTATACAGTGGTTAAAGGTAGAGGCGCTCTGTCCCAGTTTGTATCTGGTAACCCTAGGTATGAATACAATATAAAACATCTATCTTTACTTGAATATCTGCAAGTACAACCACAAGGCTGCTAAAGTATAAATGCAAATCTGGAAAAGCATTTTTGTGACTTTTCCATCCAAGATATTCTGAATATCTTTTTAAGTCCTAGAAGGTCCCTCCCTCCCGGGCTGCTTTTCTGAACTGTTTTTGTATTCTTGCTGGCTTTCCTGTGTTTCCCTGTAGAACTGTGAACTCCCCCAGAAGATGGCACCAACGTAATGGCTGTTTCTCTTATAAAAAGGGGGGAATCAGTCTTTCGAGCCTCTTGAAGCAAAGACACTGAAATGAGTTAGAGATTTCTGCAACTGTTCCTGTAAGCCCCGTTGGATCAGGCCAAAGGCCCATCTAGTCCAGCTTCCTGTATCTCACAGTGGCCTACCAGATTACTCAGGGAGCACACAAGACAACAAGATGCCTGCCTCCTGTTGCCCCTCCCTTGCACCTGGCATTCTGGGGTAGCCTACTTCTATAACCCGGAGGCTGCACATACCCATCATGGCTTGTAATCTGTGATGGACTTTTCTTCAAGAAAACTGTCCCATTCCCCTTTTAAAGGCATCCAGGCCAGACGCTATCACCACATATTGTGGCAAGGAGTACTACATACTAATTACACACTGGTTAAAAACAGTATTTTTCTTTTTCTTGTGATGTAACATCATCACAGGAAGAAATCCAGGTCTCACTGGAGTGCAAGAGAAAGAACAAGATCAGAAAAAGTAATAGATGGAAGTTGCTTTTTAAAAGGCCAGAGGCAGCTTTTTAAAAAGGACAAAGGGAGAGGAGTGCATGCACCGAAATAATAAGAAAAAGCAAAACCAAACTGAGGGAGGGTGTCACATCCAAAAGATGAGTAGCAGGAAGTAAGCAGGGAAGTGTGCATAGAGCAATACTAGAGAGGTACATTGCTAGTAGCAGAAACAGATGCCCATGCTGTCAGTGTGAGGCAGGTGCCAATGCTAGTGACAGAAATTAGACTTGCTACTTTGGCTTACCATAGGTAAAATGGAGACTTCAAAATAAAAGTCATCCTAGGCAGTTGGCTGCTGCATGGCTACCAAACCATTTGGGCACCCTTTCACTGGGCAGCTGTGTAGTAAAAAAACTTGCAGTCCAATCTGATATTGGGCTGGCAGGCCTGCGCTATAGTGCAGTGGGTGAACTGTACTGTACATCAGGCCTGCACTGTATCCAGAGCAGTATAGGTGGCAGCTGGAGGCTGCCTTGGGAAAAGGGGATATTCTCCCCTTACCCTGGAGTAAGCCCCGGCAGCCCCAATAAGACTACTCAGAGCTACACCAGCGCAATAACTGCTGCAACTTTGAGCAGCCTGAGCAAGGCTGGCAGGGCAGGGGGTTAGGATCAGGTGTAAGTGCAGGATCCTGTCTCCATCCCTCTCCCTGGGCTGGCCCGCCTATGGGCCTGCCATCTCCCACCAGCCCATCCGCCTACCAGAGTGGCATAGATGTGCCTTACGGCGTGTTTGGGACAGGCCGGTGCAGGGGCCACACGCCGGCCTAAGTGGCCGTCGGGATTGCGCCCTTAACCATATATCCGAAAATGCTAAGAACATAATAAGAGCTTTGCCGGATCCCTCTTGTTTCCTTGCAGGAGGGGATGGTTGCAGTACTGTGTTATTTTAAGCCTTGATAGGAGAGAGATGAGCCAGGCTAGGGAGTTTCCAGCTGGGACCTGCTCTCCTAGCATTACATGCTGAAATGTTATGCTATTCCTGCCTAATAGGCCGAGACGTTCTGCCCTGCTGGTGTCTTCTACACTTCCTTAAGCAGAAGACTGTAGCTCCGCCCTGTGCCGCCCATCAATCTCTGGGCTTTATCAGGAAGTTTACAGTATGCACAGAAACCCATTGCCAAAGCAAAGGATACGTATCAGTTTCTAAAGAATGTAATTTTCCATCAAAACAGTCACCCATACGGGTTGCAGCTGCGTTTATCAAAACCAGACAAATGCTTTTTGAAAAGTGGAAGTTACAATATTAAAAACAAATGGAGGAAAAAAAATCTGAAAACACTTTCCCTGTGAGGGGAAAATCTACGTAATCTCCTCTCTCTGTGCCACCGTTTCTAATTATCATGTACATAGGGCCAGTGGACACACAAGGACATTTATATCTTGTTTGATAGGCACAGGATCAACGGCTTCTTTTCTCGTGTGAACAAACCACCAGCTATCAAATGCCTCAAATAAGCATGTTTATGTTGCCTCAAACGTGATACTGTGAGTCTGCACAAATCGTCAGCAGTGACTGAAACATGTGAATGTGTGAACTGACTCTGAATTCAAGAAGGGTGCATCTGGCATGAGGTTCTGAATGATGATTAAGAATATATACTGGATGCTCAGGTAGACCAGAGCAGAGGAAGACCTGATCTGCAACTTTGTTTCTTGGAGCCTCCTCTGCTCCAGCTCTCAAATAAGCATTTGCTTTACCTGAAGCATAAACACGCTATCTTGAAGAAGAAACAGTACAGGCCTGCCCCAGTATCCGCTGGGGTTCCATTCTGGACCCCACCACTGATACCTGAAACCATGGATACCGAGGGTGCAATCCTAACCTGGAGTTAGGTCTGAACAGTTAGGCCAGCAAAGTTTGGCCAGCACAAGGGACACCGTAACTTATGTGTGGACTACACTTGGAGTCAGGGAGGCCAGCACACAGACGTGCGCCATCCTCCCTGACTCTGAGAGTAGCCCAAACACGTTTTATGGAGGCCCTTGTGCTGGCCAAACTCTGCTGGCGTAACGGTGCTGGCCTAACTACAGTTGAGGATTGTGCACTGAATCAGTGAATATTGGGGCACGCCAGTACTTTGTAAAGCAGACAAGTGGGACCACACACACCACGACTCACTGTCTTGGGGGGGGGGATGTACTATTTATGGGAAAGAACTCTGGTTTGTCTGGTTTATAAGTGCCATGAGGGGCATGTCTAATCCTCTGTGCCTGAATGCCATAAAAGTATTTCCCAGGTTTCAACTTATATTTCATAAGGTGAGGATAATTTCAGGTTTGCCACCAAATACAATAAAAACACAATAGGCTGCAAGTGAATGAAAAGATGCTTGCCTCATAGCGACGTTGCTGCCATCAATCACAATGGATCTCAAATCGCTGCTAGGATCACTTGCTTCCTCAGTAGACCTTTGGAAGGTTGGCCAGGCCCTGCGAGCTCTGTGGGCTACGGGTTTTGAATGCGTCCACTGCTGGGGTTCCTGAGGCCTGCTTCCCATTTGAATCAGCTCTTGTAGCAAGTCATTGTCTGAGGCTCCTTGGCCTAGCTTGCCCAGTACTTTGCACACTTCCTCTTTGCCATAGCCCAGCTTGTGGAAAAAATCCAATTTGCTCAGTTGTACTTCCATTTCTGTGCAAGGCAAAGAGACCCTGCTACGAGTGGTCTGTTGGAAGATGGAGAACCAGCTGCAGTCGTGTGTGCTTGTTTTATGGGATGCTTCCAGGCAACAGAGTTGATCCAATGCAGCCACTTCTTCTGGCCCACTCACTGTAGCGGGAAACAAAATGGCTGTTCAGTAAAGATGATGCACCTAGCAGATGAATGCTGCTGACAGCAAAAGTTTTCAAAGTGTGATGCGCATCTCCTGAAAGTGGGATGAGTTGTTGCCATGGAGTTTGGGACGCTTGCCTGTTTCCTTCCATTAATTTTTGTATGCCTCTTTAAAAACCCGAATCAGAATTCAAAATTCATACTGCATAACAAGCATATAAAAATAAGCAGCTATACAAGCATGTTTACACCATGTGACAAGAAATCACTTATAACCTTACTATGTTCACTACATGCAACTAAAGGCGTGCCCTGGTACCCACTGATTCGGTATCCATGGTTTCAGTTATCCACGGATACCATGGATACTGGAACGCCTATTAAAAGGACAGAGGAACATTAAACACATCTTTTTTGTGTGTTGTTGCAGCAAAACAACTGATCTTCCCCTATCTTTAAAAAGGCGTCCCCAGTATCCACAGTTTCAGGTAGCCAAGGTGGGTCCAGAACAGAACCCCAGCAGATACTGGGGCGTGTCTGTATTCTTTAAAAGAAGAAAGGCACCCATGAAGTGCGTTCTTTCAATGGCTGAGGAGATAAATGGCTGTTGACCAGTACCTCATCTTTCCAGCAAATGCAATTATGCACCCATTATGAAGATAAGGGATGCTGAAGGCCAAGACGCTCCTGAAATCTACCAACTTATGCAGGTGTTTGGCATCCCAGGATAAGGGTGCAGTCATCAGCACCCGAAGGAGAGGGAGCCTTTGACGTCCAGGTTTTCTCTTGTGGGAAAGGAAACTCACAAGGGACAACGCTTTGGATTCTTGCTCTGCAAATCTCTAAACCAGGAGTTCTCAAACTTTGTAGTACTGGGACCCACTTTCTAAAATAACACCCTTTTGGGACCTATCTAGTTTTATAAGGCTTTTAAAAAGATCTAGACATTATTTATTTATTTATTTATTTATTTATTTGCAAAAACTCAATCTGCTTCTTTAATGAGACAGCCCTAAGGAATAGCCAAGACTTGAGGAGTTTTGCTATGTGACCCAGCCTTTGCTTGCCCCCACTACCTGTCATTGATGGACTTGGAGGAGAAATAAACCAGAAAAAGATGTTCAAAAATTTATCTCCCTAAATTTACACAAGCTTGCAAACTGTAGGAGCTCAACTGTTTGCAGGGCAGTTAGCAGCTATCTGATTTCTGCCTCAGGGGTTGAGGCAATTAGTTACACAATCTTTCCATCTTCTGTGTTTTCATTGGAGGCTTGGTGGGACCCACCCCAATTGGGTCTCAGCCAGTGGTGTCATTCAAATGATTTAGGAACAGGAACTCACTTTTGATTGGCACTCGTTGGGAACCCAGAACCAGCCACGGAGCCCGTTAGGATCCGGAACGCCTGAATGACATCACTGGTCTCAGCCCACCAAGTGGGTCCCAACCCACAGTTTGAGAAACTCTGATCTAGACATTCGCGCTACCTTCTGACTTACCAGAGGACTGCAGTCTGTGCTCTCCAGCCTTTCCTCAGCTGTTCTGAGCACACATGAACCCGTCTCATTTTAAATAGATTTCCTGGGCAGCCAATGTCCGTCAGAACAACAGGTATGTGCCTAAGATAGGTGTGCAAGAGTGACGTGTGCATGAGCCTCGACATCTGCTCAAAGGCACTTATCTGTGATGAGAAACCTCTGCAAACAACGTAACTAAGGGGTGGTGATGGCTCAGTGTGGTTAGTGCGCTGCAGATATCATCGCCCTGAATGTGACAGGCTCATCTCGGATGCCACAAATGCTGAGCGCCGTGCAGACATGGCAAGGGTCCAATGATGCTGGAGACAAGTGTTGTTGACAACTCTTGAGGTCTGGTTTTGGGGTTTTTTGGTTTAAAAAGAAAACAGTTCTATTTGTGGAGGAGGTTGAAGCTATTCACTTTCTTGGAGCATTGCTGGTCTGGGCAATCAACACCCTCTCCCAGTAAAATGATTAATCCGGATTGGATAAAGATTCTGCTTTAGATGATAAATTTGGGTGGAAACAGATTTCATCCCAAATGTGCCATGTTGTGCCTTGATTTCATTGGCCTTCGTATTTCAGGACAGCAGGGGGAAAGAATATCCCTGATGGATCACGCCAAAGGCCCATCTAGTCCAGCTTCCTGTATCTCACAGTGGCCCACCAGATGCCTCAAGGAGCACACAAAACAACAAGATGTCTGCATCCCATTGCCACTCCCCTGTATCTGACATTCCGCGGTAGCCTACTTCTAACGTAACGTATGGCCTGTGGTCTACGATGGACTTTTCCTCCAGAAATCTGTCTAGTCCCCTTTTAAATCCATCTAAGCCAGATGCCATTACCACCTCCTGTGGCAAGGAGTTCCACAGATTAATTACCAGCTGGGTAAAAAAGTATTTCCTTTTATCCATTTTAACTCCCCCAACACTCAATTTTAGTGGATGTCCTCTGGTTCTGGGGTTGTGAGAGAGGGAAAAGAACATCCCTCTATCGACTCTATCCCTCCCGTGCATGATTTTGTATGTCTCAATCGTGTCCCCTCTCAGGCGCCTTTTTTCTGTACTGAAGAGCCCCAAATGCTGCAGCCTTTCCTCATAAAGGAGGAACTCCAGCCCAGTAATCATTTTCATCACTCTACTCCGCACATTTTCTAATTCCATGGTCCTTTTTAGATGTGGTGGTGCTGTTCAGCTGCATGCGCATCATGTGCAGTCCTCTATAAATATAATCAGTTTGTCTAACATATCATCGTTAGATGATCACCTAGAAGCATAATTTGAGAAAGCCTGATGATTTGCCACCATTTTGCAAATTCTCCCCAGAGGAATGACCCAAGCAGTGAAAAGTCTCTGCCTACCTAGGAGCAGAAGTGGTGATAGGGGCTGCCTTTGTAAATTGGAAGCCTGTGGCTGCTTGAGCCAGGCCTTTAATTGTCTTTGTTGTTGTTTTTTCATTGATACCATTGATACCTATGGTGGTTTAACAGCACTAATAATGGTGACTGCTACCTGTTCACAGGCTAAATCAAATTAACAGGGTATGTCACTGGGACCAGCTTTAGCAGCAGTGGGGCCCAATGTGGGGCATTCCTGTGGGGCCCCCAACCCTCCCTGCAGGGCCCCCCACTCACCTCTGTTCATGCCACATGCAAAGCATGGCATGTGGAAGTAGTTGGTGTTGATACCATAACATCACCGCCAACTGCTTCCAGGTGGCCCATTTTGGGCTGTTCAGAGGCAGAGGCAGGTGGGAGAGACCAAGGTAAAGCTGCTCTGCTCAGCCCACTGACTTACAGCCCATAGAGATCCCAGCTGCAGCCGCAGGCAATATGCTCACCCTGCTAGTGCGGGGGCCCCTGAAGCGTGGGGCCCGATGTGACAACATTAGTCACATTGGCTTAAAGCCGGCCCTGCCAGGCTGAATCTGCGCACGTGGTCTTCCACACTCCCAGCTTGTTATTTCTAATTCAGAGTAGTCTCAGTCCTGTCCCTCCCCCGCACCAACACCATGCTTTCTGATGCTACATGGAGATATTTTTGGTGATGGGTAACAGATTCTGATGAAGAGTGAGGTCAGAATACACGTTTCAATCGTGCTTGGGAAGCAACTGCAAAATAACACGCAGAAGGTGAGCTCATTAGCTATTTGCAAAGTGGCTTGCAAGCGCAAGCTGTGAACTGTGGTTTCCTTCTGGCCTGTCATTGTGCTGAACTCCACACCGGAGCACAACACCAGGAAGAGCTGTCAAACTGCTTTGCTTTCTGTTGGCTCCCGTTTTAGAACCCTCGGCTCGCCACGCAGCATGTGTACCGCTGCGCATTCGTTTGTGGCTGGCTGAAGTGGGGCTGGGCATTCTCACCTCTCTGCGCAAGCACTCAAGGAAGAGGGCACTGTAGTGCCTCTTTAACATTGAGCCACAGCAGGGGAAAATGCTTGCATTTGACCTCATTCATCGTAGAGCTATATGAGGGCTACAGGCATATAATGCATTCCCGGAGCAGTGAAAAGTGCTAGGGGCAGAGCTGACCAGAGCTGAAAGTGGCTTCCTGCAGAAGAGAGGCCTCTGAAGAGTTATGCGCCCTCTGTAGTATTTGCTTTGTTTATAAATATAAAGGTTGCGCATCGGCTAGCGAGAGGCAGCGAAGCAATCCACAGGGCACATCAGTTCTGCAGGGCCTGCATTTCCACCCACCGAGATGCTTCACTTCTTAGTTGCCTTCCAGCCTCTGACTGTGCCTGGCTCAGAGCAAATCAAGACTTTTCTCTCTCAGCGTACCTGCCTCAGGCAAACCGAAACCATGACCGATTGACCTTATTCTTTATTTGAATATTTATATGCCGCTTTTCTATGAAAACCAAAGCCCCGTTTCAACTCAAAACTGTTTTACATAGCACAAGGAATAAGAAGAGGGTTTCCTGTCACAAAAAGAGACACCAGGAAGAGCCGTGGGGAAGGGGCAGATACTATGCTGAAATGAACAGAGGCTCACAAATGAGGTAAATAAGACAACAGTCGCAAGGAATTGAGGGCAGAGCCTGGTTCAAGTTGAGCCCTCTTCGCCCATCCAAGAGCACGGCTGAAATGGGGTGAAATAAAATGGTGTTCTATACTCACAGACAGTGCAGTGCCATTCCTGAGTGCCGAGAGAGAGAGAGAGAGAGAGAGAGAGAGAGAGAGAGAGAGAGAGAG
>JAJKFI010000050.1:10743378-10764050 GCA_029204185.1 Lerista edwardsae
CCCAACCTGTAATTTAAAAGTTTCAAATCAAAATCAAAATACCTTTATTGGCATATGAATCATACAGCAATTAACAACAGTAAAACAGCATAAGAAAATGGTAAAAAAGGCAAGCACTCAACAAGATTCTTCACTCGTGGGGGAATTCTTGAGAACTCGTGCAGAATTAGACTTTACAATACTAGCAATAAACATGGCTAACTGTTTAATAAAATGAGGATCTTCTGAAGCAAAAAGGGCTTTTAGAATCTCAGGATCAGACCCATGGTGACATCTCTGGAGAAGAGGGTTAATTTAAAAGTTAAGAACACTGAACTACCAATCCCAGAGAGAGTAGTGATTGAAAGTTATACTATACAATACCAAAATCTTTACCAAAGATTTTGTACCAAAACTATACCAAAACAAAAGATACCAAAACTACCTACCATAAACATAAACATAACAAAATGAGCATACGCGTGTAAATGTCAACTAAATCTTTGTAAGCTTTTTTTTTTTTTTTTTTTAAAGGATACTCTTGCTTGGGCTTTGCCTTTTCCTTCAGGCTTAATTTAGAAGTTTTGTCACGATCCTTTTCATATTCTTTGAAATCCTCCTTTGTATACTTGCCACCTGTTTGCAAGAAAAAAAGCTAGCATTAATGTTGAATTTAAGCAGAAAGAGGATGCCTTGTCAGCACCTACAGAAAAGTCTTCTTCAGATGGCAAGTTAACATCAGTTCAGTATTATAACCAGTGGTGTCACCTACTCCCCAGTAGACGGTTCGCTGGGCGGGAGTAGGGAGTGATTGACAGTCCGTCGATTCACTTCCGGTTTCTTCGCACGCCCCGTGCGGCTTTCCCTCGCCTCGGAGGGGGTGCCTGCTCGTCTTGGGGGATGGGTGGGGGGCGCGCCGGGTGCCTGGGCGAGCAGGCGCCCCCTCCGAGGCGAGGGAAAGCCGCGTGGGGCGCGCGAAGAAACCGGAAGTGAATCGACGGACTGTCAATCACTCCCTACTCCCGCCCAGCGAACCATCTACTGGGGAGTAGGTGACACCACTGATTATAACTGGAACAAACATCTGGTCAGCAATGTTTACCATAGTTCGGATATGAGAGAAAAACCGGTTACCACAACCACACAGCTACTTCCATTTTGAAAAGTATTCTACAAGACATGCTATGCTCTTCCAGGCAACATTATTCCTTTGAGTGCCCTTGCTCCAACTGATATGCCCAGTTGAGACGTTTCAGGAACACCACAGATATTTCATTCTCCAGGCAGCTGTTCCTCCTCGGAGCGCCCCCCCCGTAATAATGACTACTGGCACCCTAGCTTGGAGGCTGGCACTTGGCTACCCCACTGAGCCCCAACTGCCTCCCAAGCAGAAACAAGAGGCTGACACATGTACAAGGCAAAGAGACTCTCGTCTCCATCTCTCTTGCTCCTCTATGCCCCTCTTATTCACTTCCAGGAGAAAATAAAGACTGATGTCTTGCTAGCTACTTTTAATGTTCTAAAGAGAAGTGAGAGAACTTTTTTTAATATAAAGATACATGAACGTTGGGGAAGAGATGCTAGAACGTTTTGCCTTGCAAGCAAACTTGCAGTCAGCATCCTAACTTTAGAAAGGAGACAGATGGCATCCAGTCTTTGATGGCAGCTTAAGGACTGTTTCCATTCACAGAAGACGCTCCACAGAAGGGGAGAGATGCTTTTTTTTTTTGCGCCAATCTGCCCCTGAGTGTTAGGGGCCCTCAGGAACAACAGACATGCAAGACGGGGGGATAGGGGACTGCAGAGGAAAGAGGAGATTACCAAAAACGGTTCTATTCCTCAAAAAATGCCTTGTGCAAATTCTTCCACACCCAAAAGAAGTGCTTAGGATACAGCCCTCCTAAGCATCACCTGCTTTTGAAGTACAGTATATCATCACCACACTGGGCCCTTGGCAAACAAACTCTGCACATTTTACAAATACTTTTGGTGTTCCATGCATAATATAATTAGCTTCTAGTTTTTAGTATGATAGCAAATGTCACATTTAAGAATATTTAGCTACAGTAATTCCACAAAAGCATTGCTTAAAAATAGCATCTTGGCAGCGATATGCTGCCATCTTATGGTTCAAGGTGGCATTGCAATACAAGTGAGGTTGCAAACAGAGGTAGCAACTTCCTAGATCCGTGAAGCAGCCCCCTCTGACCAGCAACGAAGGGGAGGGGGACAAGACACTGCTACCATAACTACCTTTCATTTCTCCTTTTTGGGGGGTCACATTTTCATGTGTAGCAGCAGGATATGAGAAAATGCTTTACACTATCACTACCCTAAAAGGTGGATTGAACTGTTGGGTATGTTCATGTGTCCCATCAGGCAGAGGGAGATTATTGAGAATTGGGCTATTCTGCTTTTCAAACAAAAAAGTTCACCCTATGTCAAAAAAGGCTCAGAACCAAAAAAAGATGCAGAAGAGACACCAGCAAACAAGCCGCAGAGAGGGACCAGCTAAGTACAAAAAGAGCACCGGTTCAGAAAGTGCCTCTCTGCCCAGTGGACATTAGCCAGTCCCGCCCAGCTGAAATGGCCATTGCTTCCCTGGCCTGCAAGGGAGTTGTACAGTGGAAATGACAGTGGGCCACTGAGAAGAGAAACCACTGCACTTTTGCTCTGTGTTGGCTTCCTGTCGGGGCCACCTTTATTATGACCAAACAACATATACATAAGAACATAAGAAGAGCCCTGCGGGATCAGGCCAAAGGCCCATCTAGTCCAGCTTCCTGTATCTCACAACGGCCCACCAGGTGCCCCAGGGAGGCATGAGACACAAGACGCTTGGATCCTGTTGCCACTCCCTTGCACCCAGTACTCTGAAGTAGCCTACTACTAACGTAAGGAGGTTACAACCCATCACTGCCTGTAGCCCATGATGGACTTTTCTTCCAGAAATCCATCAAATCCCCTCTTAAAGGTATCTAGACCAGATGCCATCACCACCTCCTGTGGCAAAGAGTTCCACAGATTAACTACCCGCTGGGTAAAAAAGTACTTCCTTTTATCTGTTTTAACTCTCCCAACCTTCAGTTTTAGCGAATGCCCCCTGGTTCTGGTGTTTTGAGAGAGGGAAAAGAACATCCCTCTATCGACTCTATACCTGCCATACCAACAGGCAACTAACTGTCCGTTTCAGCATGATTAAACTGCAGGCGCTTGACAAGAAGGCCTTTGTCTTTACACAATGCCAAAAGGGAATGGCTCTGTATCATGGCCATTTTAGTTAGGTCTAAAGAACTGAGCCAATATCTTCATTAAAAAGAATGTTTGGAAATTCTGCCTTAGCACACAATGTTTGTCATATAAAAAGCTTATAATATGGGATTTATAGCAGTAAAATGTAAAATAAAGTTACCTTTTCCTTTCCATTTAATCTTTGCAACCGATTGGCTGAAATCCACGTGGATTCGCCGGTCATCGATTAATACATTATCCATCTTAAAGTAAGCTTTCTCACAATCTTCCTCCTGGTATCCGTGTTTCAAAGAAAAGTTAAAATTAAAAAGCAATCACGCACAGCCAACATATGCCAACCAAAATTCCTTTTCCAATTCATAGGAGTACCTAACCCTCTAAATTCAAATATATGCTTAGGATGGGGAATATCAATTGCTGAGTGGTACAAAGAAGGCCATCCATCTCATTACAGATCTGTTCCTTCAGTATAAATGTTCAGTACCAAGTATTCCAAATTTTTTTCCTAGAGCTTCTTTGCATAAGAAAAATCCAGTTGGTTCTACAGGGTTATTACCCCTGCGAAGGTACCAATCTTTGTGTACAAGGAAACCCGGGGCATTTCACTTTTGCTGAATTTGCTGAAACACTTGTGTTTCAGTGTGCAATAGTAATCAGGGGAATTTAAAGCAGAAGTGCCTAGGATTAACTGCCCTCACCAATTTTCAACTTCTGATTCACAAAATGAATGTACAAATAAATCAGAAGTTGAACGCAGAAAATATTCCAACAGGGTAACTCGAGTGCAGTCGAGCTCGCAAACCAGGTCTTATTTTTTCCAAATTGGACAGCCCAATTTCCTAGGGAATGTCAGAACTTTTACATCCCTTCTGTCAACACCCCTGTGAAGCTGTTCACTATTAATATTTATGCACCAGTTTTCAAACAAGTTCAAAGCAATTCATTGAGGTACCAATTTAAAAAAATCCATGAGGGACTGAAACTGAGAGATCCTAACTTTCCTCAAGGAACAGAAATGCATCTATGGTGGAGCCACCATTTGAACCCAGATCTTCCCAGGGAAGGACTATACCTTTGGCCAATGCAGTTTGATCAGAAAATGGTTTTTTAAATGTCATAAGAGAGAATGCTTCAGTATGAAACTTTGTGGCTTTTGGTGCCCTCACCTTGGTTATTTTGGGAAAGGCAACAAATAAACTCAGTTCATTTGTACATCTATGTACCTTTTCAAATTCAATGAAAGCGTAACAGAGGGATTCTCCAGTCTTCCAATCTCTAATCACTTCACAGCTGAAAAAATAAGCATATTTTGTTCTCAAAGTCATAGGGCAACACCAGCGGTTTAGACACTGAGGATGTCAAAGCAACTTCTTGGCGATGTCATAGTGCTCTAAGAAATAGTGCTCTAAGGCCTGCATGTATTCACAGGAAACAATCCTATAATAATGGACTATGTGAGGTGGAAAATCAAGAAGAGGGCTCTTCTTCCTATTTCTCATGGTCTGAATATGGTGGTTCTCCTTTAAGCCATTCTTGCGTCCAAAAGAACAATGCAAACATGCAACTCGCACAACTACAGTTGAGAAAAACACAGCTATTAAGAGACTCCAGACAGAACCCATCTCTCTCACAGTGTGTAATTCAGCTAGCTGTGTGTAATTCAGCATTGTCATGCAACACTTTCATTCACACAAGTGCTGGGAAATTAACAGCTCCAACAGGACTAGAGGCATTGCCATAGTTCACAGGGTTCAGCTTGGAAATACTGAACTGAAAGTAGAGCAGCCCTTAAAATATTTCCAAGTTAGTCCTTGCAGCAAAATGTACTGGTCTACTTCTGCTTATTTATCTGCTCAATTTAAGAGGCAAATAAATGCTGTGAAGTGCTGTCTCAAGAAAAGTGAGTTACACCCTAGAGATGTTTCCAACAACCACAAATGTGAAAATGTTGGGTGGAGTGGCAAAGCTACTAATGCGCCCCAGCCTGTCTGTCTGCTGCCCTCTCCTGTTTGCTGAGAGCAAGTCAGGAGAGGATTGCAGCAGTGGCAGCACAGCTGGAAGAAGCGGAAAGAAAATGCACTGTTGCATTTTGCATTTGCACTGAAAATGCACTGATCCCCTCTCCCCACTGACCCAGTGCTTATGAAGCACAAGTGGGCAGACACAGGCAAACTGGAGCCTGCCTCCCCAGCCCAGTGTACACCCTCCCTCCTCTGGTTTCAAACAGGAGCAAAGCATAAGAACATAAGAAGAGCCCTGCTGGATCAGGCCAAGGCCCATCTAGTCCAGCTTCCTGTATCTCACAGCGGCCCACCAGGTGCCCCAGGGAGGCATGAGACAACAAGATGCTTGCATCCTGTTGCCACTCCCCTGCACCTGGTACCAGTAGCCCACCACCTTTGTAAGGAGGTTGCACAATCCATCATTGCCTATAGCCCACGATGGACCTTTCCTCCAGAAATCTGTCCAATCCCCTCTTAAAGGCATCAAGACCAGATGCCATCACCACCTCCTGTGGCAAAGAGTTCCACAGATTAACTACCCGCTGAGTAAAAAAGTACTTCCTTTTATCTGTTTTAACTCTCCCAACCCTCAGTTTTAGCGGATGCCCCCTGGTTCTGGTGTTTTGAGAGAGGGAAAAGAACATCCCTTTATCGACTCTATCCCTTCCATGCATAATTTTGTATGTCTCATGCTGGAAACCCGGCACATTATACTCCAGATAAGTAAAGAGGAAAGGGAGGGTCACCTCTCTCTCCACTCCTTATCAACGGGAAGTGAACATGCTTGCTCACTCACTCCCCTATCTCCTCTCTTTTTCCTGGTGGGTGGGTGGGAGCATTCCAGGGGCAAAAAAATGGGAGAGATTTGGGCTATGGAGAGGCACATGCTGCCCCTTGTTCAGCTCTGGTCATGTTTAGAGGGATACAGGGAAGGGGACAGCCCTGGGGTGACACTCCTTCCAGCTACACTGCTGGATAAATGAAAGTATAGCAGAAGGCTTCATCAGTTTTCCAACTGATGCAGAATACGTTCTCAGGAGCCTGTGCTGCCTCTAAAATGCCACTGCAGGGGTGTTAACAGGTGCAGACACTTTCAATGGGACATTCCTGAGTCTGGCATACCAGCACCAGCTTCTATTAAACCTTGTTAATTAAGACAGCCAAAGGGTGAAATAAAAAAGCAATTTGTGACTTAATTAGGGTAAGCAGAACAGACAAGTCTGGAAAGAAGAGGGTGGCTCACATGTTGCTTCTTAGGTAGATTTTCCATAATTACCTTTTTATTGGTCCAAAGCGGGCAAATATTATTTCAAGGTCTTCATCTGTTGTCACCGGATTAAGTTTGCAGACGAACAGCACATTTTCAGGTGGTTTGATATCTGCATCAGGCAAGTCTCCCACCTGAGATACAACGGAAAGGAGTTTAGTCCTACTTCATCCGGAGTATCTGGAAATTCACACGTGTGAACTTGAGATATACTTACATCACACACATCAGAAAATTTTAAGACGATCAGGGGATATGTGCAACGCAAATATGAGAACAGTTCATACTATTCCCAGAGCCAATTCACAGATCCAATGTGAAAAACCTGTGTTCTATGCGCCTCCTTGAGCATCCACTGCTCTGAGATTCTAAGTGAATTCACGTTCAGATTTAAGACACAATCCAGAGCACAGTCACGTCAGCTCCAACGTAACATTTGCTTTACATATATTTAATAAAGCACTTGTTCAGTCGAACAAATCAAATATATTTACCATTTCCAAAAGGATGGCCTGAGTTTTGGCCTCTTTCTCAGCTAGAATTTCTTCTACTTCATCAACAGACCTTCCTTTGAAGTCATCGATTTCCTCATCAGCTCCTATTCTCCCACTCTGTCTTACATTTAAAATAAAATTTAAAAATCAGTTAAACATAATCGGACTAGTAAACACACTCTTCTTTCAGTCCATCTGCGATTTGCAAAAGGGGCATAATAGCAAGTGAAAGTTTATTTATTTAAGTTATAAAAGTAAATGTGCTTGAAAAGAACACATAGGTAGAAGTTTTGTTGTCCTTCAGAATCACCATTCTATTGATATCATCCAGCTTAGTTTTAATCAGTTATGGTGCAACCCTGTCCAAAGTAGTGCATAGCTAAGCCCCACTGATACGATACAGAGTTACAGAACATTAGCAATTCACACCCATTTTCTCAGAAATGCCTACAAGATGATAAACAGAGATGGTCATTCTGACTGTAATGCAACTTCAATGCCATTCTCCTCTTTATAGGAGAATCCTTATTCTGTTTATCTCCATAATTAATTGATAAATTATTGTTCCAAATTTTCCTTGCTTGCTTTTAAAGCCCAGTTGTAAATTCACACCCATCTCTGAGATATAAAGGAGCAATCTAGAACAAGTGCCTGCTTTTCAATGAAGATGCTCATTGTCTGTTCTTTCTTCTGCAGTATGCCTTCACTGGAAAATACAAACATGCACTGCACTTGTCATTTTATTTCTGCATACACCTGTGGGCATGCATTCCAAAAAGTAATGGCAGATACACAAGTGACAATTTTAATAGGTACCTGTTTGAGTACATTTTGAAAATATGGCTTCTTCCACATGCTTTAGCCCCCACTCTTGCATGGGAAAAAATTAATCCATGGGCTCCCAATTAACGTTAAGTTACTCCCAATTAACATTAAGTACCTAGATAGGTTTTTTTGTGTCACTAGATTAGTAGCTGAATTGGGAGGAAGGCAAAAAAAAAAGGGAACCTCAATTTTTCTCTCTCTCTTGATATGTTTTGTGAATCCATACACAAAAGATTGTTGAAATTGGAGACGGACAACAAAAACATTCTTTGCATGTTTTACTTAGGTCTTCATTTGGTGTTGCCTTTTTTGGTGTTGTCCTCCTTCCCTTTTGCTTTTGTTGCACCATGAGCAATTGTTGCTCCAATTTATCTCCAGCTCCTCCCTTTTTCCTCCCCATATCACAAGAAGTTAAATAGCAACACTCACATCCAACTGTTCCTTTGTGGGTTCGGGTGAACGATCTGGTATTGCCAAACCAGGTGGGTCGTCAAACGGATCATCTAATATCACTGTATGGTTTATCCTGATAGGAATTGCAAGTAAGTAAAAGGTAAGTTCATGGGCATAGTAAGTAATCTTTGAAGCTATTTTCCTCCATATCAATCAAATAATACCTCCTTGGAGAATAAACAATGCCTTTAAACTAAGATAGTAAGTCCCAAGAACAGGTGTCAAATCTTAAGACTGTTCAGGCAGGACACTGTACACACCAGGTACAATGAATAGGTTCCCAACAGCATGGAATGCAGGCTTCTTTCAGAGGAAGTTTCAACTCCTACTGTGTATGCAGCTACACCAAGATTCTCCTGGCCAATTCTTGAAGCTATCAAATCTTTTTTGCCCAATCCATGGGATTCTTATGTGCTAGAGCTATAACCAGAAATATGAAAGAACTCTCAGAGTACAATCCTAAACAACCTTCCAGCTCCAGGGCAATGCAGCTCCGAGGTAAGGGAACAAACATTCCTTTACCTTAAAGAGTGAATAGTCTGTTCACTGCAGAATATACTCAATTGGCATAGCTATGTCAGTGCTGGAAAGTCTATAAGGATCATGCCTGCAGTCACCCAAAGGAAACTGACTGGCTGTAGATTCTGGGCAGGCAAGTACTTCTGCTAATTGGTAGAATTCAATGCCACAGGATGTGCTGAGGGCCACTATCTTACTTAGGTGGCTTGAAAGGGGGACTGGGGGCTATTAGTCACAATGGTTAACTGGAAACGCAGTACACAATTCCAATTGCTGTGAGGCAACAGTTTGGGGTTGCTGGCTTTCAGAGGCACGTGATTGGCAGCGTAGGAAAGGAGGAGGATCCAGCAAAATGTCCCACTATTTTACACTATAATAAAGTGTGGAAGCGGAAGAGAGCCAAACCTAATGTCTTGATATGGAACAAACTCCTTGTCCACAAAGGCCTCATTAATTTTCACCAGTACATCCATGCCTTCTGTTACTTCACCAAACACTGTGTGCACACCATCCAGGTAATCTAAATTTTCTCCAGTAGTAATAAGAAACTGTAAAAAAGACATGTCAGAGAAAATAAATTAGAATTGTAAATAATTATATAAATCCTAAGGACTTGTTTCCCCACTTGCCTTGAGCACAGCCAGTTACTTCAAGCCTACAGACTTACTCTAACGGCTTTCATTTACTTCATATAATCACAAGATGTCTAAACAGCACAACCTTATGTATAGAACTCGGTCTCAGGGCCCATTCCTAACCAGCTTTCCAGTGCTGATGCAGCTGCAATTCAAGGTTAGAGGGAAAAAAATATTCCCTTATCATGACTGCAACTTCGGTCACTGGCATGACTACATCAGAGCTGGAAAGTTGGGCCCTCAGTGTGTTCAAGGAAAGTGTACACAAGACTGAAGCCTAAGGATACTAGCTTAAAGCAGACATGTGTGCAAATTAGTAACACCACCCCAAAGTACATCCAGGTCTAATGGCTTACTATTAAGATCAATTAAGATCTTTTAAGATCTATTAAGATCACTGATGAAGTAGGACTAGGTTTGTGCGCTTCTGCTTCACTTCTTCAGGCTGTTCAGCCTGCTCTCATTTCGTTTGCCAAGAGCAGCAGGGCGAGTCCCAGAAAAAGGAAGTGGGAGAAGGAGTTCCCCTACTTCCTGTTTCCTGGCCAGCCAGGGAAGGTGGAAGAAGGCACACAGAACAGTGGTGGTGACAGCAGTTGCTTAAGGAAGGTGATCTGTGAATTGGGGGACGATGGCATGTTCTGGGGCTCGCCCATAGAATTCCTGTATGTTAAAACCCACAAAATTGATACCTACAACTAGCCTTTCTCACCTGATTACTGCCCATGTCTAAATAAAAAGAATGATATAGGGATCATGACTTTGTAAAAATGATTCACTGCCCTTTTTTATACGTGGAGACAAAAATTGTGAGGATTGATGGTAACTTTTAATCCTAGGGTAAGTCTTTTTACTAGCTGACCTTACTTTCATTCCCGATGAGGCCTACTATGGCCTGCCTTCCCCTTCTCCAAAGATCCAACAGCCACACTTTATGCCTACCTGAGACCCATGTTGATCATTGCCATTGTTCACCATTGACACTGTCCCCTTTTTCTTGTGTTTAATTCTTGGTACTTTTTCTGCTTCAAAAAATCTAGCTTGATCGCCATACAATTTGCTGAAACACAGGACAAAGAGACTTTATCAAGAGACTTCATCATTCATCAAATAGGGCTATGAAGTGAAAGAGGCAGACCAAACATGTTGTCTGTTTTATTGACATGAGAAAAGGAATGTTCTGGGCCAGTGATGTCATGCAGGGGGAACGCGGGGGAACTCAGTTCCACTAGTTAAAATTAGGGCTGATTCCGCCCACTTCATTCTCCCTCCCCCCCCTCCCAATTCCTCTGCAAAGAGCTTTTCTTCTTGGTTGGCCGGCACTCAGAGGGTTAAAAGGAGCGACTCCGGATTCCTAGGGGAGCGAAGGCTGTTCCCCCTGTCATTCAGGATGTCATTCAGGGGGAACAGATCAGAACGGGCGTTCCAGATCCTAACGGGCTCCGTGGCTGGTTCCGGGTTCCCGACAAGTGCCAATCAAAAGTGAGTTCCTGTTCCTAAATCATTTGAATGACACCACTGTTCTGGGCCTAAGGTCAAGTTACACGCTACATTAACTGTGTAGTTGGGAGTCCCCAACCGCAACTGTGTTGTAAATAGGAACTGCTGGGGGAGTGGCTGATTGGAAGTAGGGCCACGGTGCTTCTCTCACCAAAACTGTCCCCCCAACAGCCCACTGACAGCTCCCCACGCAAGGCAAATAGCAGGAGGAAAGATTTCATCAGAGCTACATGACAAGGGAATGGGTAAGGAAAAGCAAAGCAAAAAAGGAACAACCCTGTCCGTATGCCGTGCCCTGATGTCTCTCTGTGACAATGAGGGGAAAATGCACAAGGCAAGACTCACATCTGATTGAAAGTGTAGTCAGAGGCTTTGGGGGAATGCTGAAAACAGTATGAACACCTACCCACGTAATCAACATTTTTTTCTGTTTATTTTTTCGTATCTGCAGTAAGTAACAGATCTATTACTGTATTTGCTTGCAGCTGTTATTAGAACATAAGGATATAAAAAACAGAAGTAACATTAAACACATCTGTGTAACTGAAGTTTGGAGGGAATTTTCCATCATGACAAACTGGCTCATTGCCTCTTTTTCAACCAGAGGTTGGTGGTACAATTGTAAATACTGGTTATTACAGTCTAAAGATTAATTATGGCTACAGTCCTCAATACACATACAGCACAATCAGAAGCAAGTCCCATTGAATTCAATGGTAATTACTTCCAGGTAAGTGTGTAAAAGACCACAGCCTTACTGGGAGATGCTTCATTGAAGTTACTTCCAAGTAAATATGCCTAGCATGGCACTGTTAAGTATCTATAAATAGTCCAGTGGTCAGTTGAAAAAGCTTTAACATGCTTGCAAAGCTTTTCCAAATGGACTATTACTACTTGACCACACATTTGGCCTTACATGTTGTCTCTGAGTTCAGGAGTCCCGACTTATGGACAGCCGTGTCAAAGCTTTCATGCAGTGGCAGTCCATCCAGTCTTGCACTTTCATGCTAGCATGAAAGCACTCAACCAGAAAGAGCTGGTCACTTTGACACATTTGTGCAGGCTTAATCCATCCTGCCTTATGCTAGTGTGATAAGAAAGTTCTGATCAAACTTCCGGACAAGTGTCTGGAACGGAACCAGGACATAAGTTGGGGTCTGCCTGCATGGGAAATGAAAAAAAGAATCCAGGAAGGTCAGCATTTTCCTTTAGGGCTTCATAGATACATGTTTTGCCTGACTGTTCTAAGAACTTGATCTTCATTATTTTTAAGTGGCTTTTTCAGTAACCCAGATTAGATCCCGCAAAATATAGAGCACCTTTGCATATATCAGCATTCTCATAGGAATGTACTTTCTTAGCCGATTCAGAACACAGTGCAGTTCTCAAACTCAGACTAAACACATTTCCATTAATAACTTTATTTTAAAAGGAACAAGGATCAGGTCAAACCAGAAAATAGAACCGCCAAGTGCATCTCAAACACAAGGCCTAGTGGAATTAACAAGACTTGTGTGGCTGCAGCAGTTGACCATAAGTAAACAAAGTTATTATAGTATGGGATCAACTGAGCTGCTGCACAAAAGCTCCTAGTTTCAGGAAGCCATTGCAACAGTCCAGATAAAGTCATAATTCCAATTAGTTTTTAGTCACCCAATTATCTTACCAAAAGGTAAGGTTGTTACCTTACCAAAAAATGGATTCACCTCCACGGCCAGTTCCCTGGGGATCTCCAGTCTGTATGATAAAATCTCTCTGTAGCAATGTAAGACATAAATAGATAAGACTACATACATTTTATAAAGCAAAGGCTTTATAGTCCCCATTGCATATACTTGCCCAGTAGTATAGACAGGTTGCTACTCTTCCAGTATTACGGATAAAAGGATGGAAGTGATTAAGTATGGAAGGACTTGAATCCTAGTCTCCCAGACCCACCCAGCTTCTAATTCACTATGCAATGAATACCTGCAAAACAATGACATATGACAGGTGAGGCAGAACTACCTTACCTTTGAAAAGTGCTGCCATCTCTGTGATCATACTGTGAGATCTGTGATCACTTACAACTCACTGGCTCAAACAACTGGATTCTGTGTTTGTAGGATCACAGCCACCACAGCAATTAAATAGTGGTTGCACTTTTCAAAGAACTAAAGCAGGGCAGTTCTGCCTCACCTGCTATGCCTACTCTGCATGTGGCTGCTGCAAAATTGTTTCATGATTAAAAATAATAAAAAATACATACCTGTATATTATGTACGAGGCAGTAATTGTAGTACTTGGTTTTGCAGAGTTTCAGGAAATTCAGACAGGCTGCAAGAAATTTGACAACTTGATACAGAGTATAGATTTTGTCTAATGAAGCACATACTATACATCTTTATACATTTAATATTGAACCACAAAATCCATGCAGAGCACCAAAGAAAGGGCTAAATGGAATGGCATGAAAGTTACCACAAGGTCCAAGGAAACTGAATTTTCAGACTAGCTCAAAAACTTCTGGGTCACATTTCCATATTAAAAAATTGTTCTGAGCGAAACAACAGTGCAAAGAGAAACGTTCTTAATATTGACATGAAAGATGTCAGGGAATTAACATCACAGCTACAAATACCATTCGTACCTGTGATCTTCAGCAAACATTATTGGACAAAAACATTCTCTCTAAGGAGCAGGACAAAATTTGAATTCACCACAATACATCCCTGGAATTCCCCGCCCCTACAAGCTGTCAGCATGTAGCCTGATACTACAGGAGCCCCACCACCTTTCCTTCATTGCCGAATGTGTGTGTGTGTGTGGGGGGGGGGATTTTTGGGTTGGATGACAATTTTCACACAGGTTTGAGATTTACCCTGATGATGATGCATTAGGGTTCCCACCTTTTTACTGGCTCACTTTCAATGACTTTAATAGTTGCCTAGCACTGAAATCAAACAGGTGAGGTTTTTCCAAGGCTGGAGAAAGATCGTGAAAAAAGCACCAGCTACTTAAGCTATATGTTTATTATTAAAGGCATAACAGCACGGCCAGTTACCATCTCTGCTACCATTTTTTTCTCCAGCCAGGCTCCTATGCCGAAGGCCGGTCCAACTGGATAACTGGATAAGCCTCCCAAGTGGTCTTATCTCCTAAAACTACCATTCGGTCTACCAGTAAAGCAGGAGGCTGGCCCCGCAGAATCCCTTCCCTGTGTCTCATATCCCCTGCCCCCGGGACCCGTGGAATCCCTTGGGTTGGTCCTGCCCGGTACTTTTAGCTGCTGCGAATGATTCAGAAATTCAACCGGTGCAGCCTTCTGGAAGTCCAATGATGGAGAAGGCGCCACCAGCTCAATGCCTGCCTTAAAGGCGCAGGCACCACAACATTGGGCCGTGCACCTCTCGGGCTTCTGGAGCTGGGCGCGACGGCCGAGACCTCCCCTCACCTCTCGGTCTTTCCTCCGTGTACAGGTCGACCACCAGGTCGCCCAGCGTGGTTTCCAGCAGCACGGCCATTGCGCCTCGCTCTGCCTCCGGAAGGAAGCGCCGCTCCAAGCCCGACCTTCTGCAGCGCCTCCCCTTCCTCTCCAGCTTGACTGAAGCGGCGGCGGGCGAAAGCGCTCCCCCAGACTTCAGTTCCGCGACCCAGGGCGGACGCAGAGCAGCTCGCGAGAGCGCTGGCGCACTTCGGTGAGGCCATCGCAACCATAGATCGCAACGCGGCTCTTCAGGAGCTGTCTCTTCTCGGGAGCCTCCCAGGGGGATTTGCGCGACGGGAGCGATTCAGTTCTGGGGAGAGCTCACGTCAACCCCGCCTCTGCCCAGGGCCGGCGGTGCGCGCCTCCCGGTCTAGTCCCAGTCTGCCTAATCGACATAATCAAGTGCTAGTTTTCTGCATGCCTGCATTGCGCGCACGTGGGAAACAGGAAATGCTCATAAGCCTTGCAGGCCTCCCCCCGCAGTCTGGAATGCTACAAACCCGCTTTACCGCTTAAGGGCCCAATCCTGTCCAACTTTCCAGCACTGATGCAGCCCTGATATGAGGTAAGAGAACAAATGTTCCCTTACCTTGAGGAGATCTCCGTGACTGCACCCCACTGCAGGATGCAGCTTGTGCCGCACTGGCAAGGCTGCATCAGCGCTGGAAAGTAGGATAAAAAGGTGAAGGTTTCCCGAGGACCTGATGGTCTAGTCGTGACCCGGTGCTCATCTCCATTTCAAAGCCTGTATATCCGGCTTTTTGTCCAAGGACAAGCTTCCGTGGTCATGTGGCCCACCGAAGTGGTCCCTATTTATCTACTTGCATTTAGGTGCTTTCAAACTGCTAGGTTGGCAGGAGCTGAGACAAGCAACGGGAGCTTGAACTCCCAACCTTCCGGTTGGGAAGCCCAGCAACAGCGAATTAACCCGCTGCGCCACCATGCCCCTCTTGGGAAAGTAGGATAGGATTTGGCAAATTGTATAAAACTGCCCCTACTTAGATGCTTCTAAAGTCTACTTCATGCAATACATTTTTTAAAAAGCAAGACAATTGCATATAAGCAAGACCATTATGTAATTCAAGTTTAATGGCAAAACCCATGCAGATCATGTGAGCTACAAATGACAGCATTTTCTTTAAAATGCAAATAAGCAGCAAGCTTATGCTGTATTCTCATTCATTGCTTGGGTTGATTTTGCAAGAGCAAATTTAGATGTGCCCTTCATGAATTGTATCAGAACTCAATTACATGACTCAGGGCGCAATCCTAAACTGGAGTTAGACCGGCACAGTTAGGCCAGCAAAGTTTGGCCAGCACAAGGGACACCATAAACCACATTTGGACCACTCTTGGAATCAGGGAAGCCATCACACAGACGTGCGCCATCCTCCCTGTCTCCAAGAGTGACCCAAACGTGCTTTACGGTGGCCCTTGTGCCGGACAAACTTTACAGCCAAACTTTACTAATTAAGCTGGCCTAACTCCAGGTTAGGATTGCACCCTCAGAACTCGATTTATTCAATACTCAGCTTTATATGAAATGGTCCTGGTGTACAAATGTAATGTGGCAAAATGCATAGATGCATCTCAAGAATTTATTACCAGTTGACTTGGGCTTCCCATCATTTCTACACATGGCAAAGTTAGAAATACACATATTACAGCATATGATGTAGCTGCCACAGAGAACAGAAAATTTCATACATAGTAGTTATTATAGCCACAAAAGAAATGAATCTTGTGACACTGCTATAAGAAAGCTGGTACATGACATAGCATCACTTTAACCAGGTGTTGCAAAAATTTGCAAAAATCAGCATTTTTTGCTTCCCCTGAGTTGTTTTAGGGCCCAATCCTATCCAACTTTCCAGCACCAATGCAGCCATAATGCAGGCCTAAGGTAAGGGACAAAATGTTCCTTTACCTTGAGGAGGCCTCCATGACTGCCCCCCACAGCAAGCTGCAGCCCATGCCAGTTGGCACAGCTGCATCAGTGCTGTAAAGTTAGATAGGATTCAACCCTTATACTCTAGTAGGGATGTCCAAATAAAAGATTGACAGCCCAATCCTAACCTGTGTTGGTACAGCTGGGCCTAAGCTGTTCCCAGCGCTAATTAGGCAGGTAGTCTACTTGGGGGAAGGGAGCATTTGTTCCCTCACACTGGGTAAAGCCCCACTCTGCCCAAGAGGGCTTCTAGAATTTACACCAGATCTGAGAAGCCAGATTCAAATCACTGGTGCAAATCCAGGACGCCCTGTGTAAGGCCAGCAGGCCTGGGAAGGGGGTTAGGATACAGTAGAGGCTTCCTTTGCTGATTCTGCCTCCCCTGGCCTGTCCCATCCCACCATTCTGCCCTCCACCGCCCTGTTATACCCCTCCCCGGTCTGTTCTGCCCTCCCCCCTCCTTTGTACCGCTTGGCACTTTCCTTGCCTCCACCAGCAAGAATACAGCCCTGAAGGGCTGGTGCAGGCCTTTCTGCCAGCACTGCTTACAGTCTCTGAGTAATTGCAAACATTCTTTTGGGCATGTTGGTGACACTCTAGGCCGTAGGTCAACAATTGGATTGCATTACAAGATGGTTTCAGTTACAGAGAGCACTTGTATCATTATTCTCTATTTTAAAGTTCATAGGGCTGTTGACCAGGAAAAGATCAGTGCGCTCCCTCATGTATACTTTGAAATGCTGCAGTGTATGCATATAGGCACCCTTCTAAATTGATCCAACGTGGATGCATTTCATACTCAGATATCTGTATTAAATATAAAGGGTCTTATAAGGGCAGAAGATTTAGCCGAGAGGGTTAATGCCTCCGTTTGCCCGAAGATAACACCTGAAGATCTCAAGGTCGTGAGCTCGGGACTGCCGGAAGTCTCTGCGAGCAGCAGACCTTGGAAACTGCAGCTGATTAAAAGCTGAGTTTCAGCTGCCTCGTGGGAGGAGGAGTGTGCTGAAATCAGCTGCATCTCTGGTGGCAGCAGGGAAGCCTCATCAGCCAGCAGACGACAGACGGGTGGCTAAAGAAAGAAGGCTAAATCCAGAAAGAAAGATCTGTAGGAGTGTTGTTCTTGGAAGACAGAACATTCTGTAAAATTGTAAAAACCTTCGGGTTTGTGAGATAGTCTGCCTATGTAAACCGCCTTGAGTTCAATCATTAGAGAAATCTAGTGATATTAAGAAAGGCGGTATATAAATAAATGTATTATTATTATTATTATTATTATTATTATTATTATTATTATTATAAGAAGTGGAACCCAGTAATCTACTCAGATATGTTGGCATATACCAGTAATTCCAGAAGAAAAGAGTGTGTTTCTTTGAGTTGGCTGAAGGCCAAAGACCGCCACTGCAGTCTGTGGCAGCAGAAACAAGGGGAGAAACTGGAGCATCCACTGGAAGAGTGATTGCTAAGTAATCATCCACATATGTCCTATGATGCATTGACTGGAGATGTTAAGAGTACATCAGTCACTAAATAAATGGAAAGTGTTCCCTATAGGCCGTGATCTGACAGAACAAATGGAGTCATCACCATCAGTCACATCAAAGATTCATTAACTCCACAAATTCCCAGATTAGACTGTAGCTCAACAGACAGTTATACACTATCAAGTAAGTTTGAATTTCTTTTTAAAATAAATGTAATTTTTGTTTCTAGATTGGGGCAAAAGTGGATTTTGGCATTCCTCCCATTAGCAGCCTAGTCCTTAGAAGCACATGATGTGCCCTGGTATTGGACGTGTCCCACTGCAGTTTATTCTCCCCTCTTCAACCCATGTAGATCTAGTGAAGGGGCTCAAAATGCAGTTTGTTCTCTGGCATGTTTGGCTGTTTTTCTTACAGCTTAATCCTACCCCACCCCACCCACCTCTGATGCAGCCATGCCAGCAGAGCACACTTGGAAGCAACACAGCACACTTAAAATCACATTGGTTTTAATCGCCCTGAACAGTTTAGTGGTCTCTGCAAACATGGCCACTTCACTGTTTTCCCCAGGGCCAGCCTTAAGCCAATGTGACCAATGTCATCACATTGGGCCCCAAACTTCAGGGGCCCCAGCATTAGCAGGAAGAGCATACTGCCAGCAGCTGCAATCTCTACGGACTGTACATCAGTGGGGCGAGCACAGCAGCTTTACCTTCGGCCCTCCCACCTGCCCCTGCCTCTGAACAGCCCAAGATGGGCCACCTGGAAGCAGTTGGCGGTGACATCATATCACCACCAACTATTTCCATGTGCCATGCTTTCTGCCTGCCACCAACAGTGCTCGGCTTATTAGGCCTTCCAGGAGTTTATTTGGAACAAGCATTAAACTGGCTGGCCTGTAATTTCCCATATCCTCTCATTTCCATTTTAAATACTTACATTGGCTACATGCATCGAGTATGGAAATAGATTTAAAGGGCAAGTTACATAGCTAGATCAGCAAATTCACCTTTGAGTTCCTGAAGAACTCCAGGATGGATGCACTGGATTGATGCCACCTGGACCTGGTGGTTTGTTAATGTTTAATTTGTCACTATGCTGTAGAACAGCGGTTCCCAAACTGTGGGTTGGGACCCACCAGTGAGTTGTTAGCCAATTTCAGGTGGGTTGCAAAGTACCTAGAACAGCCATATTGAAAATATGGAAAGATGGGATGCTGGAAAGGGGGAGGGCTGTGTGGTTGTTTTGCTTGTGTCAACGTTGTAAATAGGTTTTTTCTTTCTGCTTCACTTTACTATTGGAAGATGACTGAGAAATAACCCAACTTATTGCTGTACTTTTAGGGAAGCAGCAGGCTCTGGCGTCACAAGGATGGCTCTTCCACCATAATATCACTTCCGGTGGGTCCTAGACACGCTGTCATTCTAAAAGTGAGACCCGGTGCTAAAAAGTTTGAGAACCACTGCTATAGAACATTATCTTTTGTCACTACTATTTAACTCACAGTCCAATCCTAGGCTTGTCTACTCAGAAAGAAGTCACATTATAGTTAATGAGTTTTATTCTCAGGCAAATGCGGATAGACTTGCAGCCTCAATTCAGTAGAAGGTCCATTCAGGTACAGTTATCAATCAATCAATCAATCAATCACTAGTATTTATATACCGCTTTTCAACACAAAGTTCACAAAGCGGTATACAGGCAAATAATAAAATTAAAATGTTATCTGTTCTTTTTTTCTGTAGTGGAAGACAGATGCAAAGGATTCGTTCAGGTTCTCTGAAATCTTAATTTCCTCTTACTCTTTTATTATTTCATTATGAAACAGTCCAGCCACCTCCCTGGCAGTTTTTCTGCTTTTGATGTATTTCAGGAAGTTTTTTTTCTCTTTTAATAATGTGCCTGTTCTTAAGAATATATTTCCCCCTCCCATTTCCTACTTACAGCTTACATTTTGTTTGCCAGTTTGTGTTCTTTATTGTTGTTCTCATTTAAGCGTGTCTGTTTTCTGAAGAAAATCTTGCCTTGTATAGACTCCTTGACTCTACACATGAGTCATGCTGGCCTCCTCCTGAACCTGGTGATGTGTTTCCTACGAGCAGCGCAATCCTACAGTTCGTGCAGCGTTGGCACAACAGGATTGCACTGACACTGTGTGCTTAGCACTGATGCGGGGGCACTGATTGGCTGCCCCGTGTCGGTGCTAAGGCCACAGGACGGCGCTGGCCCTGTAGTGCCCGCGCAGCACCTCCCCTGGATCAGCCGAAGCCGGCCGGCGCAAGGGAGGCACAATGACAGCACCTCGGGGATTAGCGGGAGGAGGGCAGAACGTGGGCGGGACAAGGGCAGGCCATGGATTTGGCCTTAAGATTTGGCTCTTTAGCGGGCACAGATCCGAGGAGCGTGTAGGGGAGGCTGGAGCCTCCCCTATGGTAAGGAAACAAACATTCCCTTGCTGCAGGGAGGCTCCAGCCTCCCCAACCCAGCATTGGATATGGCACTGGCTGGCCAGCCTTGCCATTCCGGCGTTGGGTAGGATTGCGCCCTCAGTGATATACAGTTCACTGATATACTTCCATTATTACACTCCAGCTTCCATTATTACACTCCATGCACTCTGGGAAGATTTGAGCCTTTTGACTTTCTGGTTCAATTTCCTTTTTAGTAGCCCTCTCATTTTTCAGCAGTCCTTATTTTCAACATCCAGAGTATCTGTGATGCTACTTAATTTTACTTAATATATGTATAACGTATACACTGAACTGGATAACATGATGGTCACTGTTCCCTAAGTGGTTAACAATATGTATGTATGTATGTATGTATGTATGTATGTATGTATGTATGTAT
>JAJKFI010000050.1:10764060-10813395 GCA_029204185.1 Lerista edwardsae
TATGTATGTATGTATGTATGTATGTATGTATGTATGTATGTATGTATGTATGTCCTGCCGTTCTACCCGATTTAGGGGCCTGCAAGTCAGGTACAACAATAAAACATCAAAACAATATTAATAAAAATTATCAATCAATCAATCAATCAATCAATCAATCAATCAATCAATCAACAGGTACTTATATACCGCTTTTTAACATGAAGTTCACAAAGTGGTTTACAGGCAAATAGTAATAATGAAGTTAAATGGCTCCCTGTCCCAAAGGGCTCACAATCTAAAAAAAAGGCAGACCACCAGCAACAGCCACTAGAAAGACACTACGCAGGAGTGAAGCGGGACAATTACTCTCCCTGCTACATAAAAGTGGAACATATTATAAAAACATATAAAGCACAAAAACAATTAAAAGCAGTAAAACACAAAACACTCGAATGGATCTGTACGGAATGTGCACAGCTCAAAGACAAATGAAGCTGTGGACAGTGTCCACACAGCTCAGTGCTCAGCATGCTCAGAACTCCAGCAATGACGCATATCATCGCTATGTCCAGAAATGCTGCTGAGCATTTGCTGCTGAGCACCGCACAGCAACTTCGGGGAAATATTGTTCCCAATACACCCCTCCCTTCTCTTTCTATTCCAGTTTGTATTCTGGAATAACTTTCTCACTGATTCTCTTACTATCACATTTCCATTCTGCCCTCTGTATATGTCTATACACTCTTTTGTCACTAGGCACTTCAGTTCCCTCATCTTGGCTCAGCGTCGTCTGGCATTTGCATCTAAACATCTGTCCACTGTGTCCACTTTCAAATATTGTCTTGACCCTTTTCCCGTGTGGCCTTTTACTCTCTTTGGCCTACTGTCCTGCCCTACCACCAGGCCCTGCTCATGTCCTACTGCTCAATTTCCTAACTGTACTCTTCCCCTTTCTGAGTGATCTATATGACAGTGTTTATCTATATATATATAAAAATGGGTGGGTATGTATGTGTGTGGGTATGTATGCGTGTGGGTGTGTTTGTATGTTCTCCATAGGCTTCCCCACGGCTTGACCGATCAGCACGAAACTCGGCACACACGTACCTTGCGGCCTGGCAACAAACACTGCGGGGGTCAGAACCCCCTAGCGCCCCCGGGGGTGGGAGTACGCGGGGGTCTTCGCGTGAACATCGTTGGAAACGTCCGAAATCGGTGTCAAATCTGCAGTTTCCGGGGTCGCCGGGATGAGTGGCGATGTTCTCGATGCCGTTGGGGTCCGGGTTCAGCCCCCCCCCCTGACGTGGGGAGGAAAAAAGGGGTGTCAAACACAATGCCTGCCATGCCCTGTTGGAACGCCTGGACCGATTGGCACCAAACTCAGCAGGCGGATGCCTAGCAGCCTGGCCGCAAACACTGCGGGGGTCGGGCCCCCCTACCGCCCCCGCGGGTGGGGGTACAGGGGGTCCCAACGTGAAAACGGTCACAAACGGCCAAACTTGGAGTCAAATCTGCAGTTTTCGGGGTCGCTGAGATGAGTGGCGACGCTCCCGACGCAGTTGGAGTCTGGGTGTGCCCCCCCACGTGGGGGGCAAGACGGGGTGCGAAACACAGCGTTCGCCATGCCCTGCTGGAACGCCTGGACCGATTGGCCCCAAACCCGGCATGCGGAAGCCTAGCGGCCTGGCCACAAACACTGCGAGGGTCGGGGCCCCCTACTGCCCCCGGGGGTGGAGGTACTTGGGGGTCCCCGTGTGCAAATGGTTGAAAATGGCCAATCTCGGTGTCAAATCCATAGTTTCCGGGGTCACCGGAACGAATGGCGACACTCCCGACGCTGTGCGAGTTCAGGTTCACCCCCCCTCGGCGTGGGGGGCAGGAAGGGGTGCGAGACACAACATCCACCATGCCCTGCTGGAACGCCTGGGCCGAGCGACACGAGACGTGGCACGCATACACCTTGTGGCCTGGCCACAAACACTGTGGGTGTCGGGCCCCCCTAGCGCCCCCGGGGGTGGGGGTACGTGGGGGTCCCCGCGTGCAAATGGTCGAAAATGGCCAAAATCGGTGTCGAATCCATAGTTTCTGGGGTCGCCGGGACGAGTGGCGACGCTCCCGACGCTCTGCGAGTTCAGGTTCACCCCCCCTCGGCGTGGGGGGCCGGAAGGGGTGCGAGACACAACATCCGCCATGCCCTGCTGGAACGCCTGGACCGAGCGACACGAAACTCGGCACGCATACACCGTGTGGCCTGATGACACACACTGCAGGGGTTAGGCCCCCCTAGCGCCCCCGGGGGTGGGGGTACGCGGGGGGGCCCAAGTGACAATGGTCGAGAACGGCCAAAAGCGGCGTCGAATCCATAGTTTCCGGGGTTGCTCCTGGCACCGTCGGAGTCCGGGTTCACCCCCCCTCGGCATGGGGTGCGGGAAGGGGTGCAAGACACAATATCTGCCATGCCCTCCTGGAACGCCTGGACCGATGTGCACCAAACTCGCCATGCGCGTGCCTTCCAGCCTGGCAACAGGTACTCTGGGGGTCAGGCCTCCCTACCGCCCCGGGGGGGGGGGCCAGGGCTCCTGCGTCGAAATGGCTGAAAATGGACGCAGTCGTCCTTGGTTCTGTAGTTTCTAGGCTCACCGAGGCAAACAGCGACGCTGTGGGAGTTCGGGTCCGCACCCCCCAATGTGGGGGGCAGGAAGGGGTGCAATACGAGATGTCCACCATGCCCCACTGTGACGCCTGGAGCAATTGCCGCCAGAACCGTCATGCGTATGCCTTCCGGCCTGGTGACAAACACTGTGGGGGTCAGGCCCCCCCAGTGCCCCCGGGGGTGGGGGTGCGCAGCGGGCCCCAGGTGAAAATGGTCAAAAACGCCCAAAATTGGAAGACGGGTCAGGGATGGGAGATATAAACACCCGGGCAACGCTGGGTAACAAAAAGATAGTATACATATAAACTCCAACAGGGCAGCAAAGCCTCATTGGGAGGATTGCGGCAATCTTTCAAAGCCTGTGCAAAAGTGGGCTTGGATCCAATCCAATAATAGCACTGCCTTATCAAAACTGAGTTCTTGATCTATTCCTGCACAGCCTCTTTTCAGTATCTTGCCCTGCAGCTCCTGAGGCCAACCCTGCTCGTGCTACTACTTCACAGGGTTGTTGTGAAGACACAAGAGGTAGTGGGTAATGGGGTGGGCAGGAGTGAGCCAATTGCGTACTGGAAGGGGAGGCAGATTCGGCAGTGGGTCCCCAATCTCATTATTTCTTTACTTTTGGGGGGTTATGGCATGAAAAAGGTTGAAGACCACACTGATCTATAACATTTACAACTTCAGGGATGATTTGGCCCAAGCTGGATGCTGCCTAGCTCCTGTCCGCTTTCCCCCTCAAGGGGAAATGTCACAAGTTCCTAAAACCCCATCATATGATACAGTGAGGAGGTAATCTAAGGTATCTGATGTTTCGACTGTTCCACATCAGATTTCAGATGGGGAGTCATCCTTTTGCAAGTTGTGGCCTGTGCCAAACCTTTACTAGAAGCGACGTGGGGTGTTGTGGGTTTTATGCTTGGAAAAGCTTCCAAGTATGGCCTCCACACCTGCAGTCTGAAGCAGACCAGTGCAGAATTCTACCACCAAGTCCCATTCAATCTGTGGGGCTCGTTCTGACCAAGCCATGCTCCGAGGCTGCGATCCTGCCCACACGAACTTCACTGAACGGGGTGGGACTTGCCCCTGAGTAGACCCGCTTAGAACTGCGCTGCATCACCGGTCTATTTTCAAGTGCACCAGGCAGGGACAAAACGTGGTCGTTTGGGTCGCTCGCTCCAACCTACGGGGGGGGGGGAGGCAGAGCCCGGTTGCCACGCGAGGGACGCCGCGCGCATTCGACCTCCGCCGACCCTCTTTGCACCTTCCTCCGCGCGCCTCGCTTCCTGCTCGACCCCCCTCGCTCGCTCGCTCGCCTGCCTGCCGCCCGGGCTCCTCCCCGCGTCTGCTCCGCCCGCGTTGTTGATGTTTCACTTTGTTTTAATTTCCGGCTCCCAAGATGGAGGCGGCGCTGGGGCCACGCGAGGTCCTCTTGCTGCTGTCGGGGGTCCTCCTTCTGGTGCCCCCCTGCCTGGCCGGGCCCACAGCCGCGTCATTCCAGCTCGTGAGCCAGGTAAGGAGGCGGAAGGTCTTGCAGCAGCCCCCTGCTTGGCACCGCGGGCAGCGAGGACCGGGGCGGGGGGGAAGACCCAATGCAAGGAGCGCCAGATATAGCCCAGCAGTGAAATGCGAGATGACAGCGGAGCCGGGGTGGCCATTTGGCCGGGAATGCTGGGGGGGGGGGGGAGAGAATATTTGCGGCATCGCAGCAGCGGGTCTTTTCTGCGATGCCCGGTGTGGTCGTAAGTCGCCCAGGACGATGTGCTACACGGTGTTACAGCGGGCGCCATGCGAAATGCCAAGTTGGTATCACTCGGATGTGGAAGGGCGTCCTCCCTACGAAGGAGTGCTTTGTATATTTATTCTGCGTGCAGAGTTGCGTAATCGGTGGTCTCAGGCCTTGTGTGGGTTGGAATTGTGAGTGTTTGCACAAAGTACAACATAACAGTGGTGTGCGTAGGCGCACACAGACATATGCAAAGGAGCCATTGACTGTATGTGCCATGCTTAAGGTAGGCTGCCTGTTTTCACACATGCAGTAACTTCAGTATCTTATATATAATATGATTTGAACTTTGGAATGGGGTGCTTCATATCTTTGATCTGTTCCATGCCAAGGGAAGAATACAGTATGCATAAGTCTATTTTTATCTTGAAGCCAGTGAACAAAAGCAAAAACAACAATGAAAACTAAAGAGGAACGGATACATTACATGGTTTGTAGGTCATGCTAGTCGTTTATTAGCATTAATCATATATTTGTGTTTAAGCACATACTTGACATTTAAAACAACAGTGATGGTTTTGGAGCACTATTCAAGCTCTTATAAAGTGACTGCTTCTACCTCTCCTGGCTGATTGCTTCCTGAGCTTACCAATACAATCTTTGTCACATTAAAAAAATGCTTATATTGGATGAACTTGACTGCTGGTTTTGAAAGAATTAATGTGCAACTATTCATTTGATGGAGACCCATCCAAAATGAATGACTTGAGTGTGCATTTATTAGTTTTACTTGTTCTTTGGTTTTTATATTATTAAGTTTCATTCATTATATTATTTATATGGGAGGAGCAGGTGTTTACCAAGTAAACATTGGTAGTAAAAAACACACTCTTTTTAAAAGAGTACCTAACCGGTTTGCTCATGATCATTGCTGTACCCCTTCCTAAGTCAATCTTCATTTTAGAATTTTGGGCAGCACATGTTAAGAAGGACTTTAATAAGCTGGGGGCAGTTCAGAAGAGGTCAGCTAAGCTGGTGAAGGGCCTGGAAATCAAGTCCTATGAGGACCACCTTGAAAAGCTAGTCTGGAAAACAGAAGGCTAGGAGAATAATAGACAATAGTTAAAGGTACTGTATTTGTTTCTAGAAAGCAGACACTGAAACATTCTTCCTCTTGCTGCCCCTTATTGGAGGGTTTCAAGCAGAGGTTGGTAGCCACCTGCCAAGTATACTATAGTAGTTGCCTGCACTGAGTAGGGGGGGGATTGGCATGGACAACTTCCAAGTCTCTTCCACTTCTGACTGATTCTCTGATGACCACTTGTAGGGAGTGCAATACAGTAGAATTCTGGATCCCCCCCCCCAAATGACTTCACAGGATCATCAGAATGGAGATGAACGTACAAGTCAACATAAAATGTGTAAACTGTGAAGTAGCCTTTTATTCCTGAATAACACCCTGAGGAAGTATTTAAAAAACCACAATTTTCATTAACCTAGAGAGCAAAAAGAACAATTGGTTAAAGGAACTGCTCAGGGAATTGTGCCTCTTATGTGATTTCCTGTGTAGCTGTTGCTGTCTGAGTGATCCAGCACACCCATGAGACCCATGAGCAGGGAAACATCTGAGGGCAAGAGCACAAGTCCCATAGCTCTGACAAGGCACTGTAGCTTTCTCCCATCCTGTCCTCGCACAATCCTCCCTCTTTTATTCCTTTTCTGCTGCCAAAAACCCCAAATGACAGAAATTCTGTTTGAAGAAATCACACACATACTCCCAGCGTTTGTACACCAGCTGCTCACCTTCATGGTATCCTTTACCTGCCCAGCCCCACAGGAAGCTTGCATCAGTTTTTCTTCTGTTCACCTGCTAATGTAGGACCCTCTTCTGTATGCTTGAGTTCCATTTTGTCAAGGACTTGCACCTCAGACTACTTGAAAGTCATAATGTATTTGCAGATGCAGAAAAACAAAACAAAAACCCTACCTTGAAAATACACACACGACATTTGACATGGTACATACCTCTTGTAAGGAGAAGGTGAAAGGTCTGAGCTGTTTGTGTAACCATGACACAAAATAATACCATTTAATAAAGCTTAGGCAGCAAGCAGTACAGAAGGGCCTTTTGCGTTCTTTGTTCCAGATCAGAATAAGCTCTGCAAATGGTCAGCACCTTCTCTGAACTACTGGAGTTTGAAAATTGCCTGAAATATTTTTGTGTACAAACCCCACTGAACCTTGTTTAGTTTCGCTGTTTGCTCCTTTGTGTTTGCCTTGCTCAGTAGGTCACTCAGCTCCCTGCCTGTTCAACCCTGGTCAGCAGTTAGTTTACCCAAAACTATAGCTAACGAATCATAGACATCATAACGTGGAGGACCAGAGGGGCCAGGGGCATCCAGTGTCTCCCAGGCAACAGGGAGTGCAAACATAAATGCCCAGACCCTCATTGCAACATTGTCCACTCTGCAAAACCACCAAATTCTTCCTCCTACCGCCTGCCTGCACCTCTCCCTCTCCAAGGCTCCAGCTACAGGCAGAAGGAGGGGGATTACTGGGTCCTCAAGTATTTTATCAACACCTTCTAAGGCTCCTCAAGGCACTCCCAGTTCCCTCTGTTTAACCAATAAGTCCACACTCTAGCAATGTACTGTACTTTGTTTATTAAAGCTAGTAAATAATAGCTTATTAAAGCTATTGCATGTTAGTAAACAAGAGTAAACCCCTCCACCCCACAAGCTGGGGCTCTAAAGGAGGGTTCCATTTGGTGAGTGAGATGCATACAAGTCAAAGGCCACAGAAAATAATTAACACTACCAGTAGCTACTTACTGCATGTTACAGTCCCACTGTATCAGGCCAGTGTTCAATCAGCCAGAGCATCCTGCTGTACAGCAGCCAAGAAGTACACACCTATAAGCTCATCTTTCCCACTTATATACTGTACCAAAAATCACTTGTAGGTCCAACCCAATCAAATGATCTGCCCATCCATTGCTGTGTCAAGTACCCTCTAATTCTCAGGTGCCTGGTATAGCTCCAAATTGACAGCACCTGGTCCCTGTCCTTGCAGCTTCCTTGCTCATCAGATTAGAGACCACTTGATGAGCGACTCCCTTTTTGTTCCCAACAGTTACTCTCCCCACTGATGTCTTAAAGTGGTAGTTTTATTTCTCTGGCATGGCCAACCTCTGACTCCGTCATCTGCCTCAAATGATTTCACGCTTCTTTCCAAATTGGACTTAAATTTTCACACACCCTGGATCTTGCAGAAAAAACAACAACATCTTATTTCACAGCACAGCTTCCTTCTTCCCACACACCCCTTCAATCAGAAAAGAAGGAAGAAAGTGTGTGTGGGGGGGGGTAGAAATTCCACCTCCATGACAGACATGATGACAATGTTTTGGAAAACTGGAACGCTTGCTGCTGAAGACTTTGTGTCATTTTGGTTTGGTCTAATAAAGGTGTTGCCAGTTGCAGCTTTTGGATTTTACCTGAAGTATCACTCTGAGCAGTGGCTGAGGAATAGGGGCCGTTCACCCTAGAGTGGATTTCCAGCAAATTCTGTTGCCACCTTCCCCACATCTTGCTTGCCTCTAGATTTACTAATCTTAACTCTCCACATGGCGATGCAGCAGTGCCAATATGGCTTCCAGTGTATCCTGCACAGTAGCATCCCCAGAGGGGGTGCGAGGCATTAAGTTTTGCAAGGCACTTTACCTTGCTGTGTAAACCGCTTCTCTCCTTCGCTGTCATAGCCAGAAAGCAGTTGCTTTCCCAGTGAGGACTGGCTAAGCGGGCGAGGGAGAGGAGCGGCTTACATGGCAAGATAAAGCACAATGTAAAACATAGTGCCCCTTCCTCTTCTAGGGGGATCTACTGATCCAGCAGCAGCCATGAGTCAACTTGGGCCTGCACCTGCACTATAGCTGGCACAAGCAATGTTGACATGTAAAGGTGGATTAGGCCTGGGAAAGGGATTTGCATTTGGCGTGCATCACTGCCACTGAATCTGCCCTTTTCCTGGTCCCAATCTGCCCTTATCCCCATCCCATCTCCTCTCCATTCCTCCCAACCCCTGCCCCATTCCACTCCCCACCCTTGCGCTACTTTACCTGCTTTGGCGGGCATCCAGCATCCATCTTTGTGCAGACCTTGCTGCTTGTGGCAGCATGCAGGCTAGGTGCACTGGTGTTGTTGCAGTTGTGACAGCCGTAAAGCTGTTTACGGCAGTAGAATGCTTGTTCCGCCAATATAAACCACCAATAGGATTGGGCTATAATTGACATCTTTCAGGTGGCCTTGTTTGGCTCATGGGTTTCCTGTTGTTGCCCCTAGTGCATATTAAAAGGTTTATTGTCACTTGCTGGACCTCTTCCAGGTAAGAAGGAGTGGGATCTGGCTGGCTGCAGAAGAGCTAGTGTTTCTGTGCTTTTCTCTCCCCCACCCCCTATTAAAATATGAAGACAACACATATCAGAAGACTTTGTGTGGTCATTGGAACCTCTTGTGGAAGTTGACCTTCAAATTTCTGTCCAGAATAAAATTGTTTTAGCAATTTCCTGTCTTAATTGGTTAGATGGCATAGCTTAAAAAACACCTTGAAAGGCAAAAGAAATAGTTTGCATTTGAGGCAGTGCTCCCATATGTCCACTGTTGCACAATTCCTGTTTTTTTGACGTGTTTATGCAACACCGATTTTTCCCTCCTTTTGCAACTTTCCTCAACTGGAATCTGCTTCACAGCTCCCCCCTCCCCCCATGGTCTGTTGATATGCATCAGTCGTTATGTGCATTCAAGTCACAAAGGAAACATTGTAGAATCAAATATGCAGAATTATGATGAAAAGGCCCAGAGAGCTTTGAAACTGAGGATTAAACAAAACCAGGAAGGATTTCCATCTTTTCAAGCAGTGTATGTGCAGTTTATGTAGGCAAGAAATAGTTGCCTAGTTGCTGCATACATACGGTATATATAAGGAATGCAAAATGTGACCCTTTCTGTTTATAGTGATTTTTTTTAACAAGATCCAGAGCCTTTCTGTCCTTCTGTCTTTATTTATTATTATCTTTATAATATTATTATTATTATTATTATTATTATTAATCTTTATTTATGTCCTTCTGTCTTTCATGTTTATGTTCCCCTGCTGTAAGGACTTTCATTGAATAGGTTGCAGTAGCCATATGTTTGAATTGTGTTAACTCTTCTAAATGAGAACTGTTACGTTGTCTTAACACTTAGAGCGCAATCCTAAACTTGAGTTAGGCTGGCACAGTTAGGCCGGCACAGTTTGGCCGGCACAAGGGCCACTGTAAGCTGTTTGGACCACTCTCTGAGTCAGAGAGGCCAGCACACAGACATACACCATTCTCTCTGACTCCAAGAGTGGTCCAAACGCGCTTTACGGTGCCCCTTGTGCCAGCTAAACTTTCCTGGCCTAACTGTGCTGGCCTAACTCCAGGTTAGGATTGTATCCTTAAATGTACTTATTAATGTGACCACGACATGATCAGATTTGAGTTAAAATTTATCTTTTCTCATCAGAATAATTCTGCATTTAGACTTACTGAGGACACAATCCTAACCAGCTTTCCAGCACCAGGGTGAGGGCAATGCAGCTCGGAGATAAGGGAACAAGCATTCCTTTACCTTGAGGAGACCTCTGAGACTGCCCTCCTACTGCAGAATGCAGCACATGCCCCACTGGCACAGCTATGTCAGTGTTGGAAAGTTGGTAAGGGTTGCGCCCTGATCTATTTGGCCACTATGTGAACTACTTTTTGTTGAAAAGTGGACTACTACTACTACTACTACTACTACTACTACTACGTAGTAATTTTCCATGAGTTATGAACAAAATAAATGCAATTGAAAACAGACCAAAAGATCACAAGAGTGTGTGTGCTCATGGATGGGCTAGTATCCACAGTGTTTGTGGTCTACTTTTTACTGTGATGAAAACCTGTGCTTGAACTGTACCACTTAACATGAGAAAATGTTCCTCCTTAGCACAAATTCTCTCACATAGAAAATTAACATGCCATGAAAATGGGTTGGTGGGGCAAAAGGGTATAAGGGTAAGGGGTATTGAACGGTATCCATGGCCTTCTTCCCTGCAGTCTGTCCCTCGAGAGTTTCTTCCATTCAGGCTCCATTAATAGATGTTATGGGGAGAGGATTCAGCACCCCTTATCAGTACTTTTGATTTTAGAAGTGGGGATCCCCTTGCTTTGGACAGGATTGGCGCATTTCTCCTTTAAAGATGTTGGTCTGCCTCTGTCATAGTTTGTTTAACTCTTAACAAACTAGGAAGTCGTTACATTGTGTGCCTATGTTTATGTTCCCAAAGGTGCAAATCAAAGACTCCACATCATATCTGAATTGCTTTTGACAGTATGTCTTGATTTGAGTTTGTCTATAGTGTTACATAGTACATTGCAGAAATTTAAAACTATATATTTAGTATATTTAGTGGTCCCTTGTGCAAAATAGGGTGGTCATGTGGAATCTGCTTATATTACACATACTTACTGCAGACAACAGCTTCTACTGTGCAGATTCATAATAATTGACAATAAACAGTCCAAAAGTAACAGCAAGCCATCTTCTCAAAAAACCCGTCCCACATTCAGTAAACTAGGAGAGGGGAAGCAGAGCCACACCTTCTTGGTTGTGCCTCCTGATGCTGAGGTGCGCTGGTAGTCATGCATTCATCCTTCATGGGAAAAGAGGTAGTATCCACGTACAACCTGGGGGCAGGATAATCCAGAAAGACTGAGTGCATGACGGTTGGTGAGGGGGACATGGCCACAGAAATTTCCTCCTTCCTGTGTTTATTGATCATGGGGGAAGATTCGTGAGAATGGGGCTTGTTGTGCAATATCGTAACAAAGTAATGAGCAAGATTTCTCCAGAACTTTTGTGCAATCTAGATGTACAGAAAAAAAAGTAGGGGAGAGAAAAAGATGTTCAGGGTTTGATGGGAAAATCTCCAACTTTGGAGTCTGTAACAGTTTAAGATGGAGTACAAAAGGTATTAGGCATACTAAATTAGCTTAGTTCCTTCCTGCAGTGTACAAAACAGATTTGAAGCTGCACCCAGGACTACTGAAACAGAGAAGAAATGGCAATTTTCCTTTAGAAAATATAAATACCAGTCGTAGTTTGGGTGTGTCCCTGGCATTAATTGGAACACACAAGACCTTTGTAAGATTGAGAGCAGGCATCAGGTTCTGGTTACGCTTTTAATGCCAGTAATTTGTCATAGTATGATATAGGAGAAAATGTGTGTGCTGCTTCTGTTCATGGCACATGCATGCATAGTGCATCAGTGTAGGTTATAGCGAGGCATCTGTAATGCTTCCCCCGATGTCTTTCTTCTTCTTGTTGTCTTGCAGGAAAGCATCAAGATCAATGTTACGATGTTGCAAAACAATGGAGACATTCAGGAAGGACAGGTATGTTAAGCGTCTGGTTCTTGCCAGCCATTTTCGTCGGGGAATTGTGAAACTTTGGTAGAAACTGAACACATCTTTGAGTTCTAACTAATCTTTGTAACAATTATATACCTTTACAAAACATTTTACAAGCCTTTTCAGTGCCACAAGTAGCAGTAGTGTACCTCGGGGGGGGGGGTCAATGGGGCAAGTGCCCCGGGATGCCAATTGGGTGTGTGTGCCAAAATCTTGCTTGGTGCTCCAGCATTGTATCCCCCAATGCTCTGAGGGTCACCCATCCTCTGCGAGGTGACAGCGAACCGTGTCAATGCTGGCTGCACAGCCAGCATCGGCACAAATCTGCCCTGCTTGGAGGGCAGCCGACTTCCCTTCTCCCCAGGGAAATCCTGCTCCTTTCAAGCAGGTGGCACTGCAGTTTTTCCCAGCCACCTGCCCTCTCCTTTTCTGCTTTTAAAGTGGAGAGGAGTGGGCGGAAGAGGGCTCCTGTGATGGTGGAAGTTTTTTCCCTGCTGCCTGCCCTTTCCTTTTGAAGGGTTTTCTCCCTTACCCCAGGTAATGTCAGAGCGGTGCCAATGGGTCTCCTTGGCTCTGTGTCCATGTTTGAGCAGGTGCAGAGCCAAGGAGACGTGTGTCAGGCTGCCCAGTTTGGGAAGGGTGTTATGATTCGGTGGCAGAGGCTGCCACCATCCCAGCCCTCGTGTGGGCCCGATCCTTCCCTCCCTCTGCACTCCTTCCTCCCCATTCTGCTGCCTCCCTGCCTCCCCCCTCCCGGAGAATATTTACCATTGGCCAGTGCTGTGGAAGCCCTGTCCTTGCAGTGCTGAGGCTCACCACTGCCTGCCGCTGGCCCAGCCCTACCGCTCCTTGCTCGCTGGCGCTAAAATGGGCTTTACAGCATGTTTACGGCACTTGGAGCTGGAGGTACAAGCGTACTGCCAACGATAACGGGTTCAGGATTGATCCTTCAGACACTGATTTCAGCATGATATGGAAACTTTTCAAATGAATTGCAACCTTTGAAAAACTTTTAATATTACATAGTTTTTGGTTTTTGTAGAGATGTAAAAGCAATGTACGATATAGCAGATGCAAACCAAGAAAAATGCAGTTAATATCTCTTAAATTTATATCTTATCATTGCTATTGTCTTCTTTAGTTTATTAAAACATTGCACTCTACCTTACATGTGTAAATTTAATGTATGTATGCTTCTGTTATTGTATTTTTTTAGGTTGTCCTTAATATTACCTATGTTAATGGCCAGGTGTATGTTAATGACTTCCCACTAAAAAGCGGGGTTGCCCGGATAAAGTGTCAGACTTTAATATGTGAGTATTGCTTAATTCCTTATCTGTACTGCATGGTTTTTATATAATCCAGAACTATACCATGAAGATGGTATAATAAATAAAGGGTATTACATTCTCTGGTCATCTGCACTATTAAAAGAAATCTCCACTGTTAGGGGTGTATTTAAAATTAGTGGAAATCAAAAATTGGATGTCTTTTCTCGATCTCTTCTTGCAGTGCTTGCATTGTCTCACCAGAAAATAAATCAAAACTAAGTTCAGATCCTGACCTTATGGAATCCTTCAGCAAAATTCCTGTTCAGTTGATTTATTTTTGGAAGGCAGGGAATTGTGCAACAGACTGAGCAGTATAAATGCAAGGATGTGACTCCACCCTGATAAGCCCAGTCCGTCTCCTCTCTTAACACGTATCCAAATGAGCTAATGTAGGAGCAATAATGTAAGACAGTGAGAGTCTTTTGGACAATCTTTTCTAAACACGTTTTTCAAAATACTTTTTTCTGTAGGTCTTCTGTAGTTTCAGTTCCATCTGTGCAGGAACCAGGATATTGCTGAGGAGCTGCTCATTATTAAAAGTGCATCTACAATAAGGAGGGGGAAAACTGTTATTGTTTTTTTTGGCTCTGTCTAGTGTTGGGCAGAAACATTTTGATTTGGAAATGCAGGCTACATTTTCCATAATTCATGAAGGCAGAGCAATTACATGCCACTGAAGAACTTCTTTTTAATGCACAGGGCAGTCTCCTGATGCACTAGTTACAGCCTGCCTCAAGGTTAGCTTCTGAGATCATCCACCCTTCACAATCAGCTCTTGTACTGAAGATGTGCTAATGTGTTTTTGAAATTGACTTTAGAGAGCCTAAAACATCTGCATTAATAAAGCAACACAATTTCCTTGAAGGAGACTAGCCGTTGCTCATCATGGCTTGATGCAGTGAAAGTGCTGCCATGCATTTTTTTGAAAGGCTTCCTTCTAAAGGAAGTAAGTTCTCTTAAACGCCATGGGACTTCCATTCGAGTAAACAAGTTTAGGAACGAGCTGTAACTGTATTTTGTTCATGCACAATCTAGAATGGTTCTGAGATCTTCTAATTGGATGTATTATATAATTATCTGTTCAAAAGATTTTTGTCCCACCGTTCCAAAAACTGCATAAGGTGGCTGACAATACAGTACAAGAGACGTACAAAAACCAATAAGGCTGCACTATAAAAGCAATACAAATGCCATGACATACCAGCACATAGCCCACCAAGAGCTGCAGAACATCCACAACTATAAACAGCAGCCTAGATATCATTCATTAATAAAAAGCACCCATAAAACAGCCCAGTAGCAGCAATAAAATAGTCACGTAAAATTTTACATAAAAGAAGCAGTGAGCAGAGAGTAAGAACCATCCAGCCCAGCTCCCTACCCATTCTAAAATACTAATCTCAGTTAAAAAGGTTTTCAGTCCTTGCCAGAATATTTCTAAGGAGGGGAAGTTCTTAGATCATAATGGAGGTAGTGCCACCACTGAAAAGGCCCTGCTTCTCACTGCTGCTCCCTAACTTCTCACAGGAGCAAGCTGTAACTGAACAGAGCCCTATCAGATGATCTTAGGGGATGGACTGGACTACTGTATATGGAAACAGAGAGTCCCTCAAGTTCACCAGTCTCAGGTGATAAAAGACTTTAAAGGTTAACAACAGCACCCTGAATTGGGCCTGGAAATGAATTAGCACCCGGTGCGGCCACTGGAGCAGTGGTCCGACAGAGCCCCAGCGAGCACATGAGCGCCATAATTCCCAATATGTGCAAAGTGTTCTGACATCATGTGGACATCCACAGTGCATAGGGGAGAGGATCTCTGTGGACTACAAAAGAACTTGCCAACAAGGATGATGCATTTCATCTGAGCGGATATGAATTCCTAGGGGGCAGAAGACGACTAGAAGACCTGTAGTCTGATCCAGTAAAGGATTAAGTGTGCTTGACTCCACTGAGATCAGTTGGCTTAGTCATAGTACTGTAACCTTACTTCTACTGCTGCTGTGTGCCTGTAGGTAACTGCACTGCCTACTTCAGCTGAGAAGAAGGTTGTGCTCTGCAGGAAGCAGCGCAAAGATGGAAACAGGATGGGGCACTTCAAAATGGGGAGTGTTTTACAGGAAGGAAAGGCAGAAGAATCTAAACTCAGTTGTTGTGTCCCCATTGGAAAGCGAGGCTGCTCCACTTTCTGTTTGATCTTTAGAAACACCAAGACATACATGGAGACAGTATTCTTTTTCTTGCATTTAGTAAAGCTTTTGCATCCTCTTGGACGCCTTTCTCCTGAAATACAGCCTTAAAGTCACTAGTAAATTAGTAACACTGTGTTAGGGCCAGATGCAATCTTCAAGGCCTCAGTGATAGTGGATAGTGGGAAGTTCTTTTCCCTCTCACACAGCCCCAGAACCAGGGGACATCCACTAAAATTGATTGGCAGGAGAATTAGAACAGACAAAAGGAAGCATGTCTTCACCCAGTGCATAATTAATATGTGTAACTCCTTGCCCCAGGGTGTTGTATTGACACCTGGCCTAGATGCCTTTAAAGGGGATTGGTCAGATTTATGGAGTAGACTTCCAACATTGGTTGCAAGCCACAATAACTATATTCTCCTTTGGGGTTTTAGAAGTAAGCTATCTCTGAATGCCAGATATAAAGAAAGAATTCAGAAATTGTTCTTATGTGTGGTCATCATTTTGTATGTAACTTATTTTTGAAGATTGTCTCTCTGTTTGACCATTATATACACAATTATCTGTTGACAGTGGAGAGTGGAAATTCTGATAAACTGTTGGATCAAAAGCGATTAGGAATTGTTAGTGTTCGCATTATGGTCCATGAATGGCCAATGGCATCCAGCTCCAACTTGCGGTTGATTGTTGTGCAGGAGGAAATAACAGAGATTGATGGAAAACAGGTATATTTTGTTAATTTAACTGATTCATTGTAAAACCACAGGAGTCTTTTTGGCTCCATTGTGAGTCTTGTAACACGTCTGTACCATCAAACCGTGTTGTCTGATGCTTAAGTTACCATATGTCTTCTTTGTGCAGTAGATGTGAGCCTGTAATGTTCTAAATACTTCTTGACAGGTTTTTAATCTTGCAGTCCAAAGGACATTTACTTAGAAGTCAGCCATGCTGAGTTCAGTGGGGCTTTCTTCCAAGTGAATGTGCAAAGGACTGCAGCCTTAGGGCCTAACTGCGTGCAACATCAAACGCATCACTTGCTCTGCCTGCTCTTTGTCGAGGAAAATTAAGCTTCCATTGGCACAAAGGTTCCTTTTGGTGAAACCAAGAAATGCTGAATCTTCAGATAATGTAAATCAGAAGAGATGCTGACCTTGTCTTCCCTCCACTCCTGGATACAGTAGGATAACTGTCTGTAGTGTGTGTACATGTGCAAACATGCACACAGAGCCCCTTGAGGCTTTAGTTCTGGTGTTGCAGCTGATCTGCTTGTAGAATCTTGCTGCTGGATCGAAGCACTGTCAGGTATTATGAACATTAGCAAGCAGTGTCTATTTTCATCTATCAGATGAAATATTTCATCCATCAAATATTTGTTTTGTATTTATCATTTACTAAATGTGGTACATAAAAAAATGCAAATAACCTCTTCACTTGTGCTTTTTAAGAAACAAAGCCGTATCATTTGAGGCATTTTCCAGAACAGAAACATTCTGTGTGGAAGACATGGCACATTGAACCAACACTCAGGGCTCAATCCTAAACTGAAATTAGGCCGGCATAAGCTAAGACAGCAAAGTTTGGTCGGCACAAAGGACACCGTAAATTATGTTTGGACTACTCTCGGAGTCAGAGAGGCCAGCACACAGACATACGCCATCTTCCCTAACTCCAAGAGTGGTCCAAACATGCTTTACGGTGGCCCTTGTACTGGCCAAACCTTTCTGGCTTAGTTTATGCCAGCCTAACTCCAGTTTAGGATTGCGCTCTCTGTGGTAGCAGGAGTGTTTCCTGCAGGGGTGAAATTCACCCCTGTTTGCAGAAAGTGGTTATTGTTAATCATGAAACAGCCAGCTCTCCTGTTTAATAAAGGCATTTAATACCAATGATTTTTGGCAGGAGATAAACCAACCAGTAGTTTTATAAAATGATAGTGCCTGTTGTCCTGCCAAACAGTTTTGATAGCTCAGGAATGAGAATGGTTGATGTGCTATGTAAATTTCAGCCTAGAGAACTTGCCACACCCTGTACTGCTGTTAACTGTTGTGCAGTCATTCTGTGCTGTGTTATTTTTAGCATGCCCATTGTTTTATCCAATACATTCAAGAAATGTGTGCAGTAATTAGTACCTCTAGGAAGCAGCCGTTGTTGTGTTTGAGTTCCCTGCTTAAATACTCAGGTCTCTTTAATTTCACAGCAAGTGTCAGTAAATATGTGCATCTTAATCATGTAATTATTCCAAGTTCAGCACCTGGAACTTTGGCCTAGTACCAGGCTTATGTCAACACCTGTGTGCTTTTTCATTGATGGGTCCCCAGGTTGTAGTTGATATTCTGGCAGTAACATTTGGGTTGAGTTTTTTTTTCCTTTCATGTCCACACCTTCTGATCTCAGTGTTGGGTCAGTTAGTGACACGTGAGTGACTAATGACAAAAGGACAGCAAACATTAATATTGTCGTTGTTATAATAAGAATTTATACTCAGCCTTTCCCATGCCAAAGCAAATGCCCACGGCAGCTTACAGAGTTACATAATCAAATTACAATACGAAACAACAACTCAAAACATCAAGTACAAATATTAAATTTTTATGATACAAACACACACATAAAACATTCAAAAATGGGGCAAGACCCAACACATCTTATTATGCCAGTGGGGGGGGGGAAGCAGAATTGTCCGAGGGATCAGTCAAGCTACAGCACTATTCCAGAGGTGCAGAGGGCAAACACCCACCCATCTAAATGCCAGACAAAATAGGTATGTTTGGAGCCCTCTCCGAAAAGCTAATAATAATGAATCATAGAATGAGTGAATACATCAGCCCTGATTTTGGTGCCATTGTATATTCAGCCATTCTACATCCAGCCTATTTCTCTTCAATCACAGCCTATTTCTGCTTGCATTCTCTTGTGTCTGCTCATTTGTGGGGGAGGGGAGGGGGTTGCAGCTCAGTGGGAGAATCCAAACTTGATGTTTCTGAGACCCCACATCCCTTTCTGGCAGATCTTGATAGGGTTTGGAAAGATTCTTTTCTGATATCCTAGAGAGCGTTTGCCAGTCAGTGTTGCTATGGGGTGTGTGTGGGTGTGGGTGTGTTTCCTTGCAGGCTGTCACCGGCACCATGCTTTCCCTGAGATTGCAATCCTTTCCACACTTTCCTGGGAGTAAGCCCCAATGAACACAATGGGACTTACATCTGAGCAGACGTGCATAGGCTTGTGCTCTGAAAGTTGTCTTGGACAGAGGCACCATTTAACCTGTTTATGATGGATGGGAGTCAGGCCCATTCTTTGCTAGAGCCCTGCTGAAAGAAATGGTGTGAGCAGGAAAATGGTCTCCTCTTTGAAGAATGGTTTAGGCCGCTCTGCCTCTGTCACCTTTTCTTTTAGTGAGAATAGAAAAATGGTTAAAGAAGTGAATCAAGTCTTGGTTAAACAAAAGTAATGTTTCATTTGGAAATTCTGTCCCCCTTTCGCATACCTGCCGTCTTGTTTTCAACCAACACCCTGCACCTTTCCATTTTCGAGAGGATTGTTCATAATACTGCCATACTTACCGTATCTTCTGCAGGTTCAGCAAGATGAAGTGACTGAAATAGATATCTTGGTAAAAGACTTACGAGTCCTGCGGCACTCAAATTACACTGTTCCATTGAAAGAAAGCATGCTGTATTCCATCCCCAGGGACAACGATGTCTTATACACACTTCCCAACGTGGCAGGAAAAGGTACTGGGTCATCTTCATTTCTGACATGTTGGCTATCACAACCCATCTGTCTCATAGCAGAACTGATGATGTAAAGTAAGGGTGGCCAACCTTTCCACTGTGGGGACTCTGGAGGTGAAGAGGTGCAGGTGCAGATTGCCATCTCACAGATGACAAGTTGCACTTGCTGGAATTTCCTCCTCTACACAATTGTTGCAGATCCAGGAGCTCTAAAGTTTAAAGGTTGGCCACTCCTGATGTAAAGAGATTTAATTCCTACAAACCTCCAACATACATTGAAAAATATCTTGAAGGAGACTTAGGGCCTAATCCTACCCAACTCAACTCTCCCATGATGATGCAGACATGTTAACGGGGTGTGGGCTGCATCCTGCGATGGTGGTGGGCAGTCACAGAGGTCTCCTCAAGGTACAGAAATGTTTGTTCCTTTACCTTGGGGTTGCTTTGCGGTGGCATCGCACTGGAAAGTTGACTAGGACTGGGCCCTCAATTCCCAGGACCCTATTCTGGAACATTATGGTCATCTTCTCTGTGCATAGGCTCTGTGCATATGACAAGTTTGGCTCCCTTCAGACCTTGCAGTAATATTCTGAAGGAGCTTAATTTCCCACTATCAGACTTTGGAGCCTGACTTGCCTGCAGGGGCTTATTCATTTCTGTGGGGCTGAGCAACACATGCTTTGAGTCTGGCTTTTAAAAACAATTCTTTCTGTGAATTTAAGAGGTGGGCTTTGATCAGTTTCAAAGAGGGGGGGTGTCACAGGAGGGGGGGTGCTGATACAGAGCCCAACTTGCTAGAGCAGCAGTTGCTCAACTGGTGTGCTGCAGGAGTTTGGGGGATTGTGATTTATTAATAGGGCCAGGGGTGGGGGTATGCCCCCAACCAGCAGCATGGTGTACCTTGTAAATTGTAAAAGAAACTGATGGTGTGACCTGAAAATTTTAGTGCCTTGTCAGTTGGTCATGAGATGGAAAAGATGGAAAATTGCTGTTGATGAAAATTGATACCCTGGTGTTATTTTGGCATGCCACAGCCCTATGTCTGCTCTCCCTCCATGTAGCAGTTTTCTGCAGTGGGAAGCACTGAAGGCGAAGAGGTTTTCTCCTCCCATTCTAGAACGATGGCTCCCTTGGTTCAGCTTGCCTCTGTGGACGAGTACCGAACCCAAGGAGATCAGAGGATGCGACTATGGAATACCTTGCTGCTAGGGATGGGACATGGTTGGCCGATGTACTCCTATTTCCCTTCTACCCAAGAACACTGTACCCATTTTAAGAATGCACGAATGGGTTCCTGTGTTTGAGCAATAAACTGTTGAAGAAAGGTTTACAAGGGCATCAAACCAATATCATCATACTCCGCTATTTCTTTATTTATAATTGTGCTGTAAATGCTTAACTATGTTTAGATATCCTCAACTATTTCACTAGTTGTTGTGTGCTGTGCCTGTGATCTCTTTCCTGGCATTATAGAAGCAAGATTAACAGCCCCCTTCCTATTAAGCTAACTTGCTTTTATGTTTGGTTAAGCAGATGCTGAAAATCCACTGCAGACCACCAGCCACTACCTTCTCAGGCAAGTCGAAACGACAGTCGATGAAGAGACATTGCCTGGCAAATTACCAGAGACTCCTCTCAGAACAGAGCCCCCATCCTCCTATAAGGTATGGTTCATGTAATCTTGTGCCCTCTATTGGCAAAGTGGGTTTTCTGCATGCAGACATCTGAGGAACCTAAGTGAGATGGGTTAGGGAAGGACAAGAGATGGTTGGTAGAAGTCCTGTTTCCATGCAGGAAGACCAAAAGGGGGTCAGAAAGATGGCCTTACCCAATGATGGGGCCAAGGGCAAAGCCTTCAAGACTTGTGGATCCCCAGAGTGGCAGAGATACGTCTGATTTGTTGTGGTGTTCCACATGCAGGTGATGTGCCAATGGGTGGAAGACTTAAGAAAACAACTCTGCACGTTCTGGCTTGAATCCCTCCCAGTGTTCTTTAATTTTATGGAAGTTATTGCAATTGGAGTTGTGGGAGCATATTTCATCCTAAAAGTCTTAAAATTATGTTGTCCCTGTGAACCCAAGTAAGTAATTTTTGCATCTCAAGCAAATGCCTATATACAAGCTAATTCCTAACTACATCCATTTTATTTTGATAGTATAAGAAGTAGTAAAACTCTATTTCTCCCTTCTGTGCTAGAATGTCAGTGAACAGAGAGACCACATTTAGTTCTTGCTTATTGCTTTCAGTTTTTTTAAAGGTTAAAACAGCATTTAAAATGTTTAAGAATTTAAGCCACCAGTTGTACAGTTGCAGTACCGAAGCAGCAGCTGTCAAATCAAATTCATAAGACTGAAGAAGCGCTACAAAGTTTTCAACAGGCTTTCCCTGCAGAATACTTGGTTTTTCCCCACTGGGAAATTAATCTGTGGAATTCCTTGCCACATACAATTAAGTGAGGAATGGCATCTGGCCTGCATGCCTTTAAAAGGGGATTGTACAGATTTCTGGAGGAAAAGTCCATCACAGGTTACAAGCCATGATGGATATGTGAAACCTTCTGGTTATAGAAGTAGGCTACCTCAGAGTGCCAGGTGCAAGGGAGTGGCAACAGGATGCAAGTGTCTTGTTGTCTACTGAGCTCCCTTAGGCACCTGGTGGGCCACTGTGAGATACAGGAAGCTGGACTAGATGGGCCCGTGGCCTGACCCAGTGGGGCTGTTCTTATGTTAAACATAACATGCCACACACTGTACCTTAACTGATCATTTCTAGTCATGGGACTTGTATTTCTTCAGTCCTGCAGCTGTTAATAAAATCAATTCCTGGGCTTACAATAATTATGTTGTATTACAGAACACCCCACCCCTCCACTTAACAGGACTAGCACCACTTAACAGGGCCAGCACTAGGGCACAAGAAGGAAACCAGCTCTTGCATTGCCACATCTCCTGCAGTTATCTGTGTTGGTTGCATGTACACAATTGGCTGCAGTTCTGGGAAGAAACCCCACTGACCTTCATGGAACTTACTTCTGAGTAGACATGCCTAGGCTTGTATTGTCAGCCTGTGAGGTGTAATATGATCTGAATAACTGTTTATAACACTCCATGATTAACATTCAGCATCAATTTCTATTCAGTCAAGATTCAGGCCCATTCATAATTATAATTACACCCAGAGTCCCTCACATTCAATATGTATTCATATCCAATTGCACAACAACAAAAAGTGCTCAATTTGGCTCTGCTGTGTGTCAACCCCTCCTCCCAAACAATACAAAAGAAAAACAATTCTTTATATTCATTTATTTAAACAAATAATACATCCGAATCGTGTGTGGTGATATGTATTATATAAAGAAACATCAAATAATTACAAAAATAAAAAAATTAGTAAAACAAACTTGGTTTTTGTCAGGTGTTGAACACTGGTGTGTCACCCCAAACATTGTGGCATGTCACTTTTGACACACGTGTCATAGGTTCGCTATCACTTGTCTAAACTCCCTATTTATGCCTCCTCACTCTGTGCTGCAGCCAGTCTTCCTCAGAGGGCAGGCCCCACAACTTCTTTCCCACATACACTAGGGTGGAAAGTGCCTGATACCATACTGCATTATGCATGCCTAAACCCAGCCTTACAAGATAGGTCTGCCTGCTGGAGATTTGTGCCAGCATAGAAATCACCACCACTGGGTTGGGCAAGTGCTTTTGTTGGCACTCACTCATTGGTGCTAACTCTACTTCCTCAACCCTCTCATGCCCAGCACCTGAACTGCATAGAAAGGGGAGTAATTAATGTGGGTTGGTCATTGGTAGATGGCTAACCCTTTGGTTCAAATATACAAATCTAATTTCTTGTTCCATTTTCAGCTGTAAAGCTCAAATTGTAAAATTAGACTGAATTTAACTGGCAACAAAAATTCTTAATTTCTGAAATCTAAATTCCAATTTTTGTCTTTTTAGGGGAATCCTTAAGTTTGATGTCACTGTCGTACCTGTGGATGCAATAAGCTTACTTTCAGATATGCCAGAGAAGAAAGACAATATAGGGGAATAATGTATTTAAAAACATGTTTACCTTAATTGTATGAGTTTGACATGATTTTTGGCACTTGATTCTTAATATATTGTGTACCACTTCCTTTTAAGAAAAACTATGAACTATCAATGCTTTAAAAAGGACACTTAAGGCCGAGACCCAAGGAAGATCATCTTGTTTCCTCTTCATTTCAACCATCCTAATGTTTTTGGACAAAGAAAAAGTAGTAGCAGTTTCCTTGCATAAGGACTTCTTTAAGTGCCAACTTCTATGAAGTCATTTCCCAATTCCTCATATAATCATTACAAGAACACTGTTTGCATGAATTTGCCCTGCTAATCCAAATAAACTGCACTTGGAAATTATCCTTACATATTTCACTATGGTAAGTTTCCACATAGAACAGTTTCCAAATGATTAGAAGCAAGCATGATTGAGATTATAGCCTTAAGATTTAGAAGAAAAATAAGTAGGCCTGGTTACATGGAACAGAATCATACAAACCTTTAACAATGAGTTTAGGCCTACTATCTTAAGCATGCTTTGTAGGAGAAAATGGGTGCAGAGGCCAAAAGGAACTTTCATACTGATTTCATATTGAGTTATTGGTGCAAGGTTTTGGTGTAATCTAACACTACAATCTGTCATTACAAGCACTTTATTTGGCGCCCTTTCCTAACAAAAGTTGTAAGCACTGGAAAACAGCGCTTCTTGAACTTGCAATTACAATTGTAATTCACTCAAGAGTCCACATGCCTTTAAGATGCTGATTTACTAAGCAGTTTTCGATACAGTCTTGTATGATAACTTTTCAATAAATCCTTTCCTGTTGAGAAAAACTGGAAATTATGTTGAGTTTCTTTTTCAAAGTGGATTAACAGCAAGGCCTGAAGTCTGATGTCTACTGTTTTACAATGGTCTATTTTTGTGTCCTGTTAACACAATATTTTACATGGAATATTTCTTAAATACCCCAAAGCAGAGAACAAGGTAAGATTGCATAATAGCAATACTGAAGCTGTGTATTCTTTGATCAGGACTATTTCCAACCTTTCTTCCTCTTAGCAGAATTGCATTTTCCATCAAGAGCACAACATTTATTGAATGCCACTTTTACTAGCAGGTACACACAAGAGTAGCACTTCACACCTAAACACTAATTTCAGTGGAATATTTATGAAATTGTAGTGCTAAGGGAAAGAAGTAGTTAGATCAATGGTACGTAAACATTTTAGCAGTGGGACCCACTTTTTAGAATGACAATCTGTCCCAGATCCACTGGAAATGATGTCATGAGCAGAAGTGCCATCATTATGATACCAGAGCCTTACTGCTTTCCTGAGAACGCAGCAATAAATTGGGTCATTTCTTAGCCATTTTCCAACAGCCAAGCAAATCAGAAAGGAAAAAAAAAGCCTATTTACAATGTTGACACAAGCAGAATAACCACTCAGCCCTCTCCCTTCCCAGAGTCCCATCTTCCTATATTTTCAATGATGGCTGTGCTAGGTGCTACCTGCAGTTTGAGAAACACCAAGTTAGATAAATAGATGCGAAGCAGCTATATAAACATCTAGGATGTAAATCAATCTGTATATCTGTGAAAACCTAGTCCACATGCGTACTTGGATCAAAGTGGAATAGCCCATTGTTTCTGTCATTTGCACACTTGGGAGCAAGCATTGGATAGCTATATTTTACAGGAGGTAAACATTAGCCAAAGCGAATGACAGGTTCAGTATAAGCTAGAGGATTTTTTGTATTTGTAACTCCCAGTTTTTAATAAACATTAAAAATATTTTCCCTGAAGAATTCAATGAAACTTCTTCTGCAAATATGTATTTGTGCACCAAATTACATGCTCCAGGCCTTGATTTGTGTTTTAAAGTTAAATAGCAGTCTTGGAGGTACCAAGATTTGGATTGTGATAAGGAGTATTTAACACTTGACTGTCCCATAGTCCTGCCAGAAATCACTTCTGGAACTGCCTACAAAGTTTCCCTTGTGGAGCCAACAATAGTGTTGGGCATTATTTTCATGAGGATTGCAATGGGAAAGCATCCCCCTCCCTGCAGGTCATGGTCCCAATTCTGACACCCACCATTCCACAACAATTTAGCTTAACATTTATGCATATGGAGGACCAAACTATGTGTTAACCTTAATCCATAATTTAGACCCTAGTTTTAATGAATGCATGGGGATAAAGAGATTGCTATTTGAGTACTATGAAAGTGAGACTTTCCCCAGTAGACTGTTTTAAGTGAACAGTACTTGAATTCAATGAATCAATGGAACTAAACATTTATTGTTTAGTAAAATAGCAGTCTAGACAACTACTTGAAAGTAAATTACTAATAATTTAACAAAATAAAAACCTGTAGCATGGACGGACAATAGAAAGTATTTCTTTACCCAGCATGTAATTAATCTGGGGAACTGCTTGCCACAGGATGTGGTGGTGGCGGCACCTGGCAAAGGGGATTGGATAATTTACTGGAGGAAAATTCTATCACAGGCTTCAAGCCACAATGGGTATACTTCTTGGTTCAAAACGTAGGCTGTATCTGAATGCCAGCTGCAAGAGAGTGGCAAGTATCTTGTCGGCTGGGCCACTATGAGATACAGGAAGTTGGACTAGATAGGCCTTTTGCCTGATTCAGCAGGACTGTTCACATGTTCTTATGAGCTTCACCCAGGGCAAGGCAGGCAGACAGCCCCCCATTTAGCCAACATGCTAATACTTCACAGAGAGCATTTGTAGAAAACTCTGTAATGTTTTAAAATGGAAGGAATACAGAAGGAACTACTAGTCTGAGAGAAAAAAAATGAGCTGCCGTTTAAAAAATTAATTTTATTAAGTGTACTGCTGTTATGGGTAATTACAAAAGTTAAAAAATAGTATTCAGTGCCCTGGAGCACTACTTTTTCATACTTTTGGAATAGTTTGAAAACTTAAGGCAGATTTCTCAAGGTATGAAGGCTTAGCATGATCCAAATTCAAGTATCCATTTCTCATATTTCTCAATGTCCGCAGCAGAGACAGACTTGGAAACTTTCTTTAAAGCCATTTCAAAATCTTCCATTGTTGTTGGCATGTGCATTTCATCTCTAGAAAGATTTCTGATTTCTTCTGGTGTCAAGCCTTCAATGCGCCTTCTCATAGCCATTAGTGAAGCATCCCTGTTGAGATGCAAGAGTGGGTTTTAATGCGAATACACACAATGCCAAACAACTGGTACTAAATATGTTAAAAACAGTGACGAGAGACAAAGATTAAAAGTGGTGAAAAGATTAAATGGAGTAAGAAATGTAGAATCTATGACTTTCAGTACAAGATTGGGAACAAGTTTTATAACTTCATACATAGTTACAGTTAATCTCCTTCAGCTTCATCAGATAAACCTAGTGCAGTAATTTGTAACTTTCTGAAACCCAGGACAAGACTCAATTTCACTGGCTCTTTCTGTCCTAAGGGGACCTGCTATACGTTTTCATATAATATCCCCTTAATATCTCTACAATGGTCAGAACTGTCTTCATGGTAATTTAGGAATGTGATGTCAGCCAGAACAGTGAGCAACACCTGAAAGTTAAAGTGAGGAAAACTTGTGTATTCAAGAGAAACATGGGAGGGGGGAAGCCAGAAAACGGGGGGGGGGAATGCATGGCTAGGAGAAAGGAAGAATGAAGTTGAGATTTGTGAATTAAAGAGAAAAAGGGAGGCACAAGTGAGAAAAGACAGCAGACAGAAGATGGGAAGTAAAGGAGGGTGTGAGAATAGGGAAAGGAAAATTGTGTGGGAATGGTAGAATGGGCAGGGGGAAGAAATGAATGAAGCAGATAGGAAAGCCTAGCAAAATAAAGAATATGAATGAGACATAACTGAAGGTGGAAAAGGAAAAATCAGCACCAAAATCAGAAGGAAAAATCGGAGAGTAAGGAGACCAGGGCTAACCAGCTTCACAGCCTCCAATCTCTCCTTGGGAAGGCACATGATGGCTCCTCCACTGGCAACAGACAGTGGTTTCCCAGTTGAACAACCAGGTAGACTCCATTCTGCTGCTGCTTCTATCCAGGGTTCAGAAATCTGCCTGTTTTCCACGAATCAGGGATGAGTCGGCAAGCTGTTTCATTTGCCATGTAAAGTGGCTGCAGTTCTAGAAAAGGTCAATGGTTGAACACCAGTAGTGCAGCAACTATAAAGCCTCTGCATAAGTGGTTTTGGATTGTGATGAAAGTGGCACTAAATGGGTCTGAATGGGATGCTTAGGACCGCTGCTTAATAAAAGTGATTTTTTTTTACAGTGTTTCAGTTTTAACATACCTGCACACATTGGTAATGTCAGCACCAGAATAACCTTCCATATTGTGTGCTATAGTGGCAAGGTCAACATCATCAGCAAGCTCCAACTCTCGTAAGTTTATTCTTAAAAGCTCTTCTCTGCCTTTGGCTAGACAGAATGAGCAAAATGTAATAAGCACAGAAAACAAATATCAAAAGTTAAGTCTCTTCATAACATAACATGCAGATGTCTATAAAATGGAAAATGTGTGCACCATATATTAGAAATTACTCATTTTAAATTAAAACTCTGAGGGACTAAAATAAGCTCTTAAACATACACTTAAGAGTTTGGCTCTTTGCCTTTCTAGAATATCTATGCATACCAAAGTTTACCTGTGCTTAAAGGCTTTGGGCACATGCCCAATGGGGCACGTTGTTAATTTCTTTTTAAATGGGATAATCTTTTGCTTGGAGACCATTTGAAAAAGTCTCCTACAGTCTTCGCCATGAAGGGCAGATTCTATCCAACACAGGAATGATGTTTCAAGATTCAGAATGTACAAATACAGATGGGTTCTCCTGAAATGAAGTATTTATACCTGATGGTAAAGGAATGTAGATTCTCTTCTCCAGTCTCCGTCTTAAGGCTTCATCAATATCCCATGGAAAATTAGTAGCAGCCAATACCATAACCATTTTGGACGGGTCATCATTTTCAGAAGCACCTCCAACACCTAAATCAAACAGTAAGAAGACGTCAAAAAATGTTTGTTTTGTGGCATTATATGTTTGATACTGAAATAAATCCCAAGCAACTAAAACCACTTTTATTATTGACAACAGTGGCAACAGAATTACAGTCCATTAAATTATTTGGTTGTGTTAAGTACCACTGAGCTAAATAAGCAGGCATGACTCCTGGCCATGGAATGTTATCTAACATTTTGAACTGTTTGACAGCCCAGTTGTTATTGGGTCCACGTCCTTGCTGCTGCATTCAGTTACAAGAACAGAATTACCAAGAAAAAACTCAAAAGAAGCAATTGCTTGTGAGCATTAATTATTGGTTTGTATTATTTATTGGTTTGTAAAACTGGCATATTAATTGGTTTGTAAAAATCAGATTGCTCAGAGATTCCTACATCAGAAAAAGAACATTTTTCAAACAAGAAGTAATCATGTTAGCATGACTGTTCACACTAGTATATTTGCTAGTATGCTAGTACACTAGTATGTTCACACTAAAGTATTTGATATATTTTCTATGTATGACTCTGTAAACTCAGTCTTTCACCACTGTTCTTACAATTAAGTGTAAATGGCCAGAAAAACTTCCATAATGAAAACATGACTTGGTAAACTGTCCAGTGTAGAAAAGGCATTTGACATGACCTTCTTAGGCTTATCGATGCCAAATAAATTCCTCAAGGAATTGTCTCGTGTTTTTTTTTTTTAAACAACGCAAAAAAAGAAAACTAAGTATCAGAAGTGACTGTTGAGACTGGAGATATGGATGGGCTTAATCATACTAAAAAGCATTGGTTTCAGTTATTCAATTCCAGCTTTCATTTTTGAAAACTTTCACCTAACCTGCACACAAAAAGTAACATCTGGACATGGGAGGGCCTCTGAATGGTGCTCACTACCCCTCAGAATCACTTCCTCTGCATCTTTGCGTTCCATGTCCTGCTTTGTCAATTTTTATCCTAACTAAATTTAAAAAACAACCCACTTCCACATTTTTCAGAATCCTGAATTAGGCAGAATGAAGCATGTAAATATATCACATCAGCAGAAATGGAGCCCAAAAGTGAAGCTCAGAGCCTAAATAGGGCAGGTTATCACTCATCCTAACCTCTGTGGAAGTACAATATAAGCTAAGAGCTTGTTGAAAGAATGATGAGGTTCTAAACAACAAAGAAATAGAGGTAGACTTTGGATAGCATAGTGATCAAAGCAGAGATGTTAATAAATTATGGAGTTCCTGTTTCTGTATGTCAACATTTCTGCTTTTCCTTTCACATTGCCAATTAAGCTCATTTACCATCCATCTGAACAAGTAATTCTGCCTTCACCCTTCGACTAGCTTCATGCTCCTCGGAAGTTCCTCTGCGGCTACAGATAGAATCTATCTCATCAATAAATATTGTTGTTGGTGCATAGAATCGAGCCTGGACATAAGAGAAAAGGATATCCATTTAACCCAAGTTTAGTACACTGGGCATACTGAAGAATATTTTAAGGAGACATTTGACTGAGAGCCTATCCAGCACAAGCAATTTATCACTGGAAGCAGACAGCTGTATATGGTTGGTCTGTAGACTTCTTTAATTAGAATTAAAAATTAAATTCTTCATTACAGATTTCATTCCAAATGGAATTATCTATTTGAAATTAAAGTCTACTTATACTAGCACATGTGACCTTGTAAATCAAACTACTGCTTATCTTAAACCATGGTAGGCATCACATTTAGGGCACAATCCTAACCTGTGCTAGAACAGGCAGGCCATTGGCCTGTGCTTTATCTAGCGCAGGTTAGAGCAGGCCAGGGCACAATTCTGAGTAAGGGGATGCTATTCCCTTTATCACATGTTACGCACATCCAGCCCTATGGGAATCTGCACCCGTGATTTTGCAGGCGCAGGTCTGAGCAGCCCATATAAAGCAGGTCGGGCTGGGGAGGAGGGTTTGGATCTGGCCTAAGTTACCCAGGAAACCCACCCCTGTCCCAGATACAATCTTCCTCCTGGACTGCTCTCCCCCCACCCAAAAACTCCTTTGCCCTCCAGTCACCCTCTCCCAACCTGTGTGGGTCTGCCTAGGCCGGTGCAAATGCACTCTGTTCTGAAGGAGGTTTGGTGCTGCACATCCATGCGCTGGCCCACCCTGCTCCCAAGTAGCTGTGAAAGAGCTTTACAGCATGTTTGCGACAATTGCAAGCCAGCACAAAGGATTTAGGATTGTGGGTCATTCCAGGTCAAATGATCACATTGTTTCCGACTGACCTCCTCAGACTTCTATGAAATTTGGGGTACCTATTTGTCCTATGGCGTAATGCAAAAATACCCATTTTTAGCAGCCTACATTTATTATGTGAAATTTTATAGCTATGTAGATTTTCAAAATTTTACCAAAAAATAGCATGCTGGTGATAATTTAACTAGCTGTACATCGGACACTGATTGAGATATACAATTGGGAATGGTCTTGCTTTAACACTTTTTTTCATGTGATATACAATACAATGGTTTACTTAATTTCTAAAAATTCAATTTAAAATCAATTTTCTAAATAATGGCTATTTTAAAAACCTTGAAAAAATATCAAAATTAGTTCATACTTGTGTCTAACTATACCACCCAAAATGTTTGATAGTATAAGATATGAGAGATAACTCAAGAGAAAACAGAATTTAAACTGAACTTAATTTTTTATCTACAACAATTCTTGTGCAGTATTGACAAATGTTGTTTCCATGTGTATTACTTTTCCCAGTCTGTTTGGTTTTGAGCCATTTAAGGGTCTACTTTCTTTAGCCAGAAATAACGAAACTGGAATGGGCAGGAGCATGTTGAAAATTGTGCAACAGAAACTTATGTTTATTTGTTGATGAATATCAGTACTGTCAATAATTGTGAATTACAAATCGTGAGAGTCTGAGGAAAGTTATTCAAAATTTACATTATAATCCCTTTAAAAGTGTACTAGATTGGTGATATTGGTGGTTAAGTGGCAGCAGACGCAGCCATGGTCATTAACTATGCACCCCCATTAAATAATAAAATAAAGTATCACTAGCATGGCATTTTTTGATAAAATTTTGAAAATTTAGACTTAAATATATTTTTTCTCTGTGAGTTTAAAAATGTAAAGAAATGCATTTCTTCATTAACTATATAGTATCTAAGTATGATAAGTTTCCGCAAAATCTAAGAACGTGACGTATGAAAATATTAAGTGTGATCATTTGACACAGAATGACCCCTTGTACTGTCACTTTTTTAATTGGATAAGCAGCCTATAAGGCACTAATGGGGGAGGGGAGGCTGGTAAGGGAGCAGACACATTAAAACTCAACATGGATTGCAACTGCCTCATGCTATGCTGAGGGACAGGGAAACAAACGACAAACTACAGTTGAAACAGAATTGCTACTGGAGAAAAGCTACATCAGCAGAAAGATCTCCAGATATATGGTCTGACACAGGCAAAGCTAACAGCGCCTCAGATCTAGCTGGACCCTACCAATGCAGTATAAAACCATCACATCAAGAAACAGGCATGCATATAGCTATGGTTTAACAAACCACCATTTCTTTTACATGAGAAAAAGGGAAAAGGAAGAGGAAGTGCATGGAGTTCAGTGGTCTCCCAGATCATGTTCACAATCCAACTAACCGTGGTTTGTGGGATCATCGGAACTGTGGCCAGTAACAACCTCAAAAGGTCAAAAGTTATTTGATTTTTACCATTTGCATGAGTTACCTATCACTACTCAAAAATATTTCAGGAATGTCTAGCAAGCACAAAAAAAGGGTTACCATTTCAAATAGGAGGCGAACCAGTTTTTCAGATTCTCCTCTGTATTTTGAAGTGAGTGTTGATGAGGATATGTTGAAAAAGGTAGTCTTGCATTCAGTAGCTACAGCTTTTGCAAGAAGGGTTTTCCCAGTGCCAGGAGGGCCAACCATCAATACACCCTATTTGAAAAATAGAAAGTAAGAGTCCAGAATAAAAGCACTGAGAAAGCAATCAATTTAAAGAGTGATATATTATAAACAAGCTAACTGATTCAAAACTTCAGAATACCATGGGTAAGAAAATCTGTTCCAAGTCTTACTGATGGAACAACATAAATTCAGTACCCTTTTCATCACTCCTAATTAATTTTCTACATCTCTGTATTGAATATTTCATTGCTGTAACTAAAGTCTGTAATACAATTAAAAAAAATCACTGACAACGTATCAAATTGCTTTTACAAAACTGGACTGGATTTTACAGACTTCTATAGAGACCAGTTGTAGTAAATACCTTGCCTCAGTTATTTAACAAATAAGCTAAGAGCAGACAAGCAACAAAGGCTAGCCATGGCATAATTGCCTTAAGAGGAACATGAATCATTCACTTATATCACGCAAAGAAAATGCCCAATTAGGACAGTTCTGAAAGCTATACTAGAACTTCGGAATTAATCAAGGTGACTTTACCTTCCAAGGCCTTCTGATCCCTTTAAAGAATTCTGGCATCCACATAGGTAAGACTACTGCTTCTTTGAGTAACTTTTTAGCCTCCACTAAGTCAGCTATATCATCCCTAATTAACAAGAAAAAGAATTAACAGGTTATGATATGCCAGAATAATCAAATCACTGTTCTGTTCATGAGTCACTTTCATTGTGTAATGGAAGATCAATTTTCTCCTTCAGTTGAAACCATCAGAGACTCTGTACAGAGAAATATCAAATTCCTTTTCTATGCTAATTCTTCTCATCCCCCAAATGAATATTCTATTCAGGTAACAGTTGCATGTTGTTCTGCACACCATCAGTTTTGGCAATTGACAAGGCACACCATGCTGCCAGTGGGAGGCTCACTTCCCTCAATGGCCCTCCCCCAAACTCCCAGGGCACACCTACAGACATCTGCCACATCCCCATGGCACATCTGCAGACCATGTGTAAATTATCACTACATTAGTTGTGTATGGCAAATAAGAGGCATTTACTTCCACGCAAAAATGCTCCTGTAAGTCAGAAGTCTTTCAGGTCATTAATATGTCAAAAAGAACCAACTAAGGTACATGAAGAGGAGCAAGCAAATGAAATTTGTGTGAGACAAACTATTGGGATCTTAAGGATCTTATCTGCAAAACTGCTCTATGATCTTTCAAATGCATCCGTTAGGAATAGCTCATACGATGCTGGCCCTGCTCTTCAGTCTGCAAAAGCTGTTTGCTTGACTGAACCATGCTCCGTGGGAATCATTAGGTTCCAATCGGAGAGTTTACACCATACTGGCCCTGCAACTCTGGTTTCCATGAGCTGCTACCTCATAATAACATAATGTCACAAAGCTTATTTGTGAAAGACCTGTAATCTTACCAGAGTTAATTTTCCTTTTTACAAGTGTTGGGCATCTTCCTCCTTAAAAGCCTATACATGAACAACCCAACACTACATGACAGAAAATGGATTACACTTACCATCTCACATTGGGATTCTGAGAAATGATATCTCTTTCCAAAGCTTCTACTAAGTCTTTATCATACCCAGTACTGTCAAATTTCTTCACCTCAGGTTCTGAAATGTCAGACGAAGGCTTATTCTGCAACACAAACAAAATTTGCATACCAAATACGCAAATTACTTTCATATTGGTCAGGAGGTCTAGTCGAGAGGGTAAAAGCTGCCGTTTGCCTGAAGATAAGATCCGAAGGTCGCCAGTTTGAGAACACCAGAAGTTTCTGTGAGCGGCAGACCTTGAAGAATGTGGCTGATAAGATCTGAGCTGAGCTGCCTCTGGCTGCCTGTGAGACAGGAGTTGTGCTGGGCCAGCTGCTTCTTTGGTGAGAGCAAAAGAAGCCATTTATCAGCCGGTGGAAAGGTGACCGTGCGGCCAGAAAGAAAGACTGGACTATGAAAGTTTCATTAAATGTTGTAGTTCTTGAAAGATAGAACCTGTTTGTGATTTGTAAAACCCCTCGGGGTTAGAAAGCCTGCCTATGTAAACCACCTTGAATTACAGTCAAAGGAGCAATCTAATGACCAAGAAAGGCGGTTGTAATAATAATAATAATAATAATAATAATAATAATAATAATAATATATTGCCCATACTTATGATCAACACACCATTATCAACACACCTTGACCAAACTAAAGGTGAGAGCCCTGAAGGCAAGCGTGAACCTCATTTATACCGCTCACAGCCATGTAAGAAGGATATAAATTTCAGAATGAATTTATTAAAGATTAAAAATATCTTGCTTAATGCATGTTCTCCATTTGGAGAGTAAGCACTCTGAATCTTCCTCCTGGTAATGAAACAGAATTGGATGTCACCAACATATAGACACTTCACTCCAAATCTGTGGACAACTCCATCCATTGATTTCATGTAGACACTGAAAAGCAGTGGGAATTACAAAGCTCTGCAGGCCCCTGTAGCTCAAAAGTCATGGGGCTATACAGTAGTCCACCTGCACAACCTACTGGAATCAGTCCTTTAAGTTGGAATACACCCACTAGAACATGGTGCTCCCCGTTCCCAGACCCAAGAATCTATCAAGAAGATTGATGCCATTAAGACATCTAGAATCATTATAATACTATCATGGTATAGGTCATCTATCAGGGCAGTCTGTATACAAAAATGGGATCTGAAAACAGATTTCCCCCCTCCCCACATACACACTTCTGCCATCTTTGGATCTGAGAAACACTTTTAGATCTTTTCAGTGATGTGCATTTTGCATAACTGAATCTCCCTCAAGACCTTACGTTTCCTGCCTGTTGGTAATGTTACCTACAAAAGCAATTCAAAATGCAGAACCCAATATTAAAAGAGTCTAATCGTGGAGAAACATCACCGAAAATTTGTAATTTAGGATTCCTTTTCTCAAACCTTACTTTTTCTTCTTTGCCTTTATTTTGTGGATCCTTCTTTTCTCGGCCACGGACTACTTTGCCTTTATCATTTGTGTTTCGGGAGGAGGGACGATTAGGGGCTTTTGGTGCCGCACTGAGTCGATTATTCTGAAACCTGCAGTCACTGAACTGAGACGACTGGCGTTTCCTGAGTCCTGGTGAAGATCTGCTTAGTGACAAATAAGAAAAAATATAAATGCACTAAAGCAGTGGTGTCAAATCTGTTTCACACAGAGGGGCAAATAGCATTCATGATACCTACCGAAGGATGGAACTGACAAACTTAAGAAGATGATAGACAGAAATAAGCACTTTGTTTTCACATAGGAAGCTATTATCTGCAGGTGACAGAGAAATTATGCAAATCCTGACCTTATTTTCAAGTTCTGAAAGAGCCCAGGCCCCTTTCCGCAACACTGCTTCTGCCAAGGTATAGCTTTACAGCTCAGCAACTGAAAGGTGTGCTAAAAAGTGATGCCTTGGCAGAAGAGGCACTACTAAAAGTGTAGTCCTGTAAGAGCCCAATTATCATCTGGGCTCGATAAGAGCTTCCATGAGCTTTATCCGGCCCATGGGCCTGATGTTTGACACCCCTGCGCTAGAGAGACATTTATAATCAAATATATGGAAACTGTTTCCTTACCTGTGAATTTTACTAGTTTGCCTGACGCTAGATTAAACAGTGGAGTTAAATATTATTACTAAAATTAATTATGTCTATTTTTTTGCCTAGTGGGTCGTGATAAAGTGCCATTTTAAAAAGTGGGCCCTGGTGCTAAAAGGTTTGGAAAGCACTGTGATATGGTATATGGTCAAGGGAGAAAGTATTTTCAACAGACCCACAAATACTGAATCTGAACAGTTTGATAGAGGAGCATTCCCAAGAGATATAGGGCCTCAAAATAAAGATTCTAGAACTCTGTGCCCACTCACATAGCTGCTCATATACATGAGCTTGTTTGAAACAGGGCACAGACCAAACAGACAAGTCATTCAGCAATAACTTGGATAGCATGGAAAATATACTCCCTGAAGGTCAAGTGTAGCATGAAACAGCACTATTGGAAACATATCTGATTTAACAGTAGGAAACAGTCACCGATTGGTGCAGGATGCACTGCTCCCATTGATTAGAATGGCTGTCAATCATGCCAGGATAAAGAGCGTTGCAACAAATTAGTGCTAAACGAAGCTGCATTACTGAAGGCACACCCACTCATTTTGTGACTCAATTAGCAGGGGCTCCCAGGTTGTCAAACAATATTCATGCAAGACATAGCAGAGCTGTTTGAAAGTGAAAACCAATATGTAAATGAAACCAATATGTAGATCTCACACAGACAATAATTAGAAAAACTTTTTGATGTAATGTTTGAGCTCCCTGAGCCATCTGACCCCATTTCTTACCTACGTTCAGCAGGTACAGGCAATGACCAGACTTCTCCATCATGAGCTGGTAATTCTTGTTGTGCGGCTTTCAAAGGAGTGCTGTCTAATTTAAAGCTTTCTAGTGTTTTCATGATATCCTTCACATGCTTAGCTTCCACACTTATCTCCTGCCTAATCTAATTGAAAAAATAAATATAATAAGATGTTAACTTGTAGAAACTTGTCACTTTAATATGGGGATCTCTTCAATTATACAGCTGAAGAAACTTTCTGAAGATCCTTTGTCAAATATGCGCTATAGCTGCTGATTTTAATTGTTTTATAGCAAGTCCAATACGTCTATTATAATTTTTCCCTTTCTCCATGGATCGAGGTGTTTGAAAATGGTATTATCTTGCTCAGAGGTAAGCCCATTGTGTTCAGTAAGATTTAGGATACAATCCTGTCTTACTCACCAGAAACAAACACCTCTATCCATGAGGACAAACGCACCAGTATAACCTTACTCTTTAAATCAATGCAACTTACAGGCAAATGGTTTTAGGACTAATGGTTAACCCAAAAACTAAAACCTTGTAATGTTTGTGAATATCTTACTAAAAAAAACTAACTTGAATTCTTGTAAGGTGAATTGGCATACATCTTTTCATGTCAAAGACCTTCAGTGGTACTTCTTTGTGCTAGCTACCCTTAAAGACCATTCATGTGCTATGTTTCTTTCAGTGTAATTATTCCAGAAGAGATCTCTGAAATTACATTACTTGTAGTAATTGTAACATATTTCAGAAGTACTTGTCCTTGTAATTACTACAGGTGTTCCATGGTTACTTGGAATTAATGCAGGAGCATCCAGCACTAATTAAGTAAAACCAAATCAATTATTACTACATTTATGCCCCATTTTTCTCCCAAGATGACCTACATAACGTTCCTAGGTAGCCCCAATCCAACCATTGATCAGAAGTGGACCTGCTGAACTTCAGAAAGATAGCTGCATCATGTGCCTTTAACCTATGTCCCCCAATACTTAGGGAAAATGCAATCTTTAACTTGGCCATACAATTCATTTAATAATTACTGCAGTAAATCCCGTGGGGGCACACAGTGGGGCTGAGAATTAAGGTACAAGTTTAGTTTGAGGCAATTTTGGTTCTAGGGGTTTTTTTTACACTATAATAGAGAAGGAAAAAATATTAGAAATAGTTTTAACAATAACAATAAGGGGCAGATTGTATATTATGTGTAAGTTATTTCATATTTCCTTCCAAGAATTGATCCATTGGGGGGGGGGGTTACAGTAAAGAACATGTTTATTTAAATGCAATTGAATAAATAAACATAAATAAATAAATATTTAAATGTAATTGATCTGTAAAAAAATTAAATAACTAATTGAAGAAGTTTTGATAGTTCTGTACAATGAGTTAATGTAAAAATGCAGTAATTGGGTATAGGATGGCTCACCTGTTGCCATTTCTGCTGGAGATATGAATCTTTGACAGAAGTGAGGTATTTGTTCATTTGGTCAAGTACTCCCTGGTAGTAGACCATTGCAGAATCATAATTTCCCAGCAAGGCATATTCACGGGCCAGCTTCACATTCTCACTTATCATGACAAGACTCATGCTCAACATAAGCTAACAAACACAAAACACAACATAGTTAGTTGCGAGATGCAAAAGTGAGGCCATAAAGTAAACCTATCAGAACATCCTACTGCAGAAAAATGGTCCTGCCAATTAAATGCCCCCTCTCCCAAATAGACACATGGAACATGTTGTAAATACAGCATATTTCACAAGTGCTCAGATGACACACATTCTGCACATTTATCAGCATGCAATTTAGTCTAGTCACTAGTGTAACTAACGTACAATACATATTGCAACTACTAACTGATACTTGCCTTCTTTCTCCCCACTGTCTTGTGGTTTCGAAAAGAAATTTTTGCTGAACACCATTCCAGTACCATTCATACAAGTAGAGAAAGATGTTTAGGCCTCTCAACTTATGATGAGACTTTTCGAAGGACCCAGGAAAAATGTCTTCCTATTCTCAATTGCATCAATTGCTTCTCTAGAGAACTAGAGCTACATTTACATCATAAACTAGAAACAGATGGACTAGAAAGAACCACTGTATGTTATCATTAAGTAACAATTGTTACAATGGAAATAAAATTCTCTGATACCAAATCTGACACAGCCTAAAATTGTAGAAAGGGATATAATCACCAAAAGGAACACATCTAAAAATGTACATTTGTTTGTTCCTATGCTAATAGCATGCATATCTAGTTTTCTTTTCCATCACAGTCTGCAAACACCAAGGAAGTTCACCAAGGAATTACCATTGCCTGTAATCTGTAATGGACTGGATGCGAGCTAACAAACTGAGCCCAAATCCAGGCAAAACCTAAGTGTTCTTAGTAGACTGTTGACTGAGTGCAGTGGTTCTCAGAAAGATTTTTACTCTGTTTTCAGGTTAACAGCAGCTTCACATACTGCTATTCTGATACTACAGGCATGCCCCAGTATCTGCTGGAGTTCCCATTCTAGACCCTCCCGTGAATACTGGGGATACCTTTTTAAAGAGGGGAGCATCAGTAGTTCAGCTTCAACAAGGTAAAAAAAGATTTGTTTAATATTCCCCAATCTTTTTAAATATATCTGTTCTTTTGGGGAGGCTCTGTTCTGTGTGTCATCACTGTGCAGAACTTGGCTAGTATGCACACAGCGGCCTTTCGCACAACAACCCTCCAGTTGAGGAACTCCCTGCCTCAGAGAACACCCCTCTCTGCTTTTAAGAAGGCACTCAAGCCCAGCTGTTCCACCAAGTTTTTGTTTTTGAGCAGCCACTGAAGTAATTTATTTTTTGTCTATTTTAATCACTATTTTAAATTTGATTTCAATATAAGCTATCTGTTTTTTAGACTTCATTAGCTGTGTTGAGACCAATTATGAAAATATGGAAAAGGTCAGCGGGAAGATATTGTGCATACGGAAGATACTGTGCAGTTGCAATAACATCAAATTAAAAAAGTTTTCTTCACCGTGATCACCAGTTATACCACAGCACAAATAAGACTTGAAACACCAAATTCTAGTATGCAGCAGGCATGAAACAGCAATTTAACTTACAGAATTCTATTAAAGGGATAATGTAGGTTTTCAGAATTCATCAGAAAATTCTTGTTTTAATCAGGATTGTTATACAACAATGAAGTAAACAAAGACCAAATGGTGATTATTGATTAAGAGAACAGGCATCCGTAAACTGCTGAATTTTATCAGTTTGCTAGAATTATACTATTGTGTTCAGTATTAATTTGCATGTACGGAAACCTTTCATTTCACATTCTTTCTCTGCAATTTCTTGCGTGGCACTATCAGTGTTCTACTTAACGTACTTTCTTTCTTTCCCAATACCCTATCAAACTTCAGGATATAGTTATGAATTCTCTTTCATTCCTTAACTCCAAATACACGAATAAAATGGCTTTAAAACATTTGAAATCTAAATACCAAAATCTACTTTGTGACTTGCCATTACTTGTTTAATTGTTCTCAACATCTTGCTAAACTTGTAATTTCAAACTAGTTTAGTCATCAGTTCAGACAGACAAACAGGTGTATCACGTATAAGCAGCACACCTCTTAACATTCCAGTGAAGCCTGTTGAAATCTTAGGAGATTATTTATGTTGTGCACTCTAAAAATCAGCTTAAGCCTTAGCACAGCTCTCAAGGATACAATTTTCACCAAACAACTGCAATTTTGATAGAGGTCCACCATTTTAAATAGACATTCAGAGGCCTTTATAATTCATTACCATGTACGATTAAAATTTAGCATGCTTATCATTATAAGCAGTACATTAAGAAGAGTCATGTGCTGCTGCTAAATAAATTTCTCCCAAAACAGTATTACAAAAGTGTAAGATCTACTGATATCAATGCACAAGAGTTCAGCAGGACTGAAAAAGGATCACTTTTTAGTCTCATAATTTTCTATTTTTTTTAGCCAATGCATATACTGGGCTCCAACCACATTATGGCAGTGTACATAAAAATACACAAGTTACATCAGTAGTAAAATACTGACACAAGCATCAGCTTCCAACGTGAAAGAGAACTAACTAGGTAGGTCTCCCTAAGTTGGGAGTTTGTAAAAGGACTACATGGCCATAAAAGCCCTTTCACCAGCATACATTCACTTCACTTTCAAAAGCAGGGATACCTGAAGAAAGTATAAGCACCTTGAACTGTGTGTGGAGACAGTTACTGAAACTTGTTCAACACGGATAGATTGCACTGCCTGCAAACTAGGTCTAGTTAAAATACTAGCCACTGCATTCTAGATTAACTGACCCTATCCAAAACACAATGAACTCCATCTCTCTGGACCAAGGAATCAATGTACAGTGTATAAAAACACTGTACAGTGTATAAAAACAATAAGTAAAATCATTACTTTAAAAACCTGGTAGAACCATGGGGGAGGGGTAACTATTTGGTCCAGAACAAAGCAACCTTGTCACAGCACTATTACAGAGGTGGGTACAGCCTCTTCCTGGCAATCCCTGTCAGTCTATGCTGACAGTTTATTATAAACTTGTAACCGAACATTTGTTGTTCAGTCGCTAAGTCGTGTCCGACTCTTCGCGACCCCATGGACCACAGCACGCCAGGCCTCCCTGTCTTCCACTAGCTTCCGGAGTTCGCCCAATTTCATGTTCATTGCTTTAGTGACACTATCTAACCATCTCAACCTCTGCCACCCCCTTCTCCTTCTCCTTTTGCCTTCAATCTTTCCCAGCATGAGGGTCTTTTCTAAAGAATCCTCTCTTCTCATGAGGTGGCCAAAGTATTTGAACTAGTGGTTCTCAAAACATGTTAGCACCAGGACCCATTTCTCAGAATGACAATCTTTCTGGGAACTACCAGAAGTGATGTCATGGTCAGAAGTGTCATCAGAGCCTGCTGCTTTCCTGAGAATGCAGCAATAAGTTGGGGTATTTCTCTGCCATTTTCCAATAGCAAAGTGAATCAGAAAGAAAAAAAATCCTATTTACAACGTTGACACAAGCAAAACCACCACACAGCGCTCCCTGTTTCCACATTCCATCTTCCCATATTTTCATTATGGCTGCTCTAAGTGCTTTGTGACCCACCTGAAATTGCCTTACGACCCACTGATGGGTCAAAACCCAGTTTGGGAATCACCGACTTAACAACTTCATATGTTTGGCTTACAGGTGTGTAAAAAAAGGTAAGTTTCCCCATGACTGAACCGTCTAGTCATGACTGTAGGGGGCAGTGCTCATCTCCATTTCTAAGCCCAAGAGCCAGCAAGGACAAGCTTCCATGGTCATGTGGCCGGCATGACTGTACGCCGTAGTGCACACAATGCCGTTACCTTCCCACCGAAGTGGTACCTTTTATCTACTGGCATTTTTAGGTGCTTTTGAACTGCTAGGTTGGCAGGAGCTGGGACAAGCAATGGGAGCTCACTCCATCACATGGTCTCGAACTGCCAACCTTCCAGTCAACAAGCTCAGCGGTTTAACCCGCAGCACCACCACATTCCATTACAGGTGTGTACATATACTTAAAAAATTTGATACATTTAAGTTTGAGAATGCCACCACACTCTGGTACTACTTTTAGTTTTACCAAAATACTTTTGCTGTAATTATCAGTTGAGCAAATAGCACAACATGATGTTTAGGCCAAATGTTTTTTTTTCCTATTTTGTCCATTTCCATCTATGATTGCTACATTTTGCATACAATAAGCAAGACATAACATCTGCCCACTTAGAAATGTCTACCCTTCTATACATTGTTTAAAAGTCCAGCCTTAGCCCTAATAAGAACTGCAATTGATAAAATATTGACTTACTGACCATGTAGATTGTTTTCTAGCAAAGTTTCTAGCAGGCCAACACAGCTACCTGTTTTTGATACACAGTATTACTTTGAAGTTATCCAAAGAGTCACTGGTGCCTATTGTTGCCTTCAGGATACAACTATCCTAATTTCCATATGCAGTGAGGTACAAACAGCTCAGGAAACAAAATTCAGGCTTAAGCTAGTCCCTTCAAGTATCTCTGGGAAAGTTTCATCTACTGTTGTAGGGAACCACTTCATTTGCTTTATCCAAACGTTAAATAAAGATCTACATATTCTAATGTCTGCTTGTAGTTTTGTATTTGTTGTTTGATAAAATGGGGCTTTAAACACTATTTTTAATATTGGAAAAAGCAATCCAAGGGAAATCACTACCAAGAATCACTCTGCTTGAAACCACTTTCTAGAACATAAGGTATTTTCTGGAGTGCAGAGCAACAATATACTCTCATAATGAGTTAGGCATGCATATAGTCTAGTTACAAAAGAACTATTTGCTCTTTAGGTACACTAATTTAATCTCCAGGCTGAATTCCTAAGTTATTAAGATGATGAAAACAAACCCTCATTCCAGAGAGACTACATTGTTAAATCCTTCTTAAGGTCAATGGATAATATCTTCTGTACTGTGTGGTCATTTCTCACCAATTATTATTGACTGTTCCTACCTATGAGTAATTCACGGATGTCAAACACATTTCATATAATGGGCCAAATAGCATTCATGGTGCCTGCTGAGAGCCAGAAGTGACATCATTAAGCAGGACATTATGTCATTAAATAGTGGCCAGAAATAAACACTCTAGCTGCAAGTGACAGAAGAGAAAATGTGCACATCTTGATCATATTTCCAAGAGAGCCAATTATCATGCAGGCTGCTCTCTCAGCAGTGCCACTTCTGCCGCAGCATCACTTCACAGCTCAACAGGAGAGAGGTGGTCTGCAAAGTGACTCCTTGGCAGAAGTGCTGCTACTGAAAGGGCAGCCAGCGTGATGATTGGGCTTTCCCAGCACAGCAGCAGTGCCTCCCTCTCTCACCCCTCTTGGTATACCCTCTACCACATAGATTCTTTGCTTTCTGAGGTCTTTCTCCGCCTCTCCATCCCAGAGCATCAGCAGAAGCGGCACTGCTGAAAGGGTGGCACTGGGACAGCCCTATTATCTACACGGGATATAGATAAAGAGCTTCCAGGGGGCCACATCCTGCCCATGGGCCTTATGTCTGACACATGTCTGAACCCCTGCTAATTGGGCAAGAGGCACTTTTTCCAGTGGTGTTCCTCTTATATTTAGCAGGGGGAGAGTAATTGTCCCTCATCACCCCTGCGCAGTCTTTTTGGTGGCTGTTGCTGGCGGGCTGCCTTTTTTTTTTTTTTTTTAAAGATTGTGAGTCCTTTTGGGACAGGGAACCATTTAACTTTATTATTACTATTTGCCTGTAAACCGCTTTGTGAACTTTGTGTTGAAAAGCCGTATATAAGTACCTGTTGACTGACTGACATTTGAATTAGTTCATAACATATATTCTAACTTATGGCAAAGGATGTTTCAAATGTTGCCTTCTAAAAACTATGTTAAGATGCTCACATGTCCTTGCCAACATGCATTGAAATATTTGAGGTTACCTACATGTTTTGGGAGTTCTATTCACCTTGTCTCTCGATCCCTTAAAACACAGAGGTGAACACTCTGATATATTACATTCTGATATGTTATTACTTCAAAATAGTATTGAAAAAAGTGTGTCAAATAACTGGTGACAGAATAAATGCTATCCGTATAATTTTACAAAAGGCAAGGAATCCAACTATTGTACACCTTTGTTGCCGACTCACTGCTATGTTTGAAAGAGAGTTAAGGGGGAACCTACCAGAGTGAGCCTTCTATCCCAAAGGCATACCTCTCATATACTAGTCCACAGAAGAGTATGGGCTGCAAGACCAACTGAAGAGTTAACATCAGTGGTCATTAACGCCAAAGACAAAGGGGCTTAAGAGCTTTTCCTTCTTAACCTCTTCCAAGAAGAGATGTCTCATTCACCTTCACAAAATAAATATCAAAAATGACTTTTACTGTATGATGGCCACAAAAAAACCCAGGCTATGTAGGTTCCCTTCTACATGGGAAAGCATTTTCATGAAACCATTTCCTAAAAAGTGCTTTTAACAGTCAATGCTCAAATGATTTTGTTACATAATAGAAGTGCCACATTCATAAAAGCCTTCACACAGAAGGCTTTTACACTGATCTTTCAGTAACTACCACAGTGCAGAGGTAACATTTGAAGTAAGCTAATAGACTATATATGCCACATGACTCAAGTATATTACAATACGTACATATGCAAGTGGAGTTTTAGCAGTCTTTCAACATATAGTACATTAATTCATGTAGGAATAATGTTATTATCTATTTGGAGCAGCATCCAGATCTTTCGCATCCAGTGTTGTCAGAAGTCTGGTGACCACTCACCAAATTCAGAACACCAGCAATGCCAGGACGTTGGGAGCCCTCAGATAAGGCACTCATTGGAAGACTCTCCCCAACCCTCTGGAAGGAGTGGGCTGTGTGAGATAACAATTATATTTCGCTACCTCTGTGTTTCTTGGGAATTCTACACAAAGTAAAAATGGTGGGCCTGACAGGAAGCAGCCCCTTTGGGGATCTTGGGAACCCAGTCAACGTTCACCCTCGGCACCTTCAGGAGCAGGCCCCAAGCAGTTACTTTGCAGTAGTTTGCACAGAATAAAAGGATCATATTTTACACAAGTTTGCACAGAATAAAAAGATCACAATCCTGAATGATACTGTAATTTCTCCACCTACTGAAAACAAGACAATGAAACATTCACTCCTGTTAAAACTACTGTAATTTCAACCCACAGAAGATGATTACAAACACTACATGGACAAGGGGAGGGGGACACAAAAACTACCATTACTGCCCAGAGTTGTCATTTCACTACCGACCATCCAGGAAGAGCAACAACTTACTCCAACCAGGTGTTATTTATTCGGGAAAGTACAGCAGTCCCAAGTAATGGAAGGAAGAGTTGCTTGGCAGTAGGGACAACGACGTCTCCCTCATCACCTACAATCCTAGAAGAAAAACACGTAACTGGATCACGATAGCACGACGAACAGGTTGTTGACGAGAGCGGCAGGAAAAGGAAGAGCGAGACAGAAGGCAGCACTCCTCGGCGTGACTGGAGGCGGAAGGTCACGGACGAGCACCCCAGGTGTGCTGGGAGGGGAGCGAAGGGCTCAAGCGGCGTCCTCCCCCATGGGAAGCCGCTGACAAGCCAACGCTGAGACTCCGAGCCCTCCCAGCCGCTCAGTCTAACTCCCAGGGCTCCATCCCACAACTCCGCTCTCGAAGCGGGAGAGAAGCGCGTCTACACAGGGGCTGTCGCTTGACCAACGGGCGGGAAGAGAGGGCACCACGCCCCCCCCCGTCCCCACAGCAGCAGGCGAAGTTAAACACGTGAGGGAAGGGAGAGAAGGAGGACCGAACACTCACTCGGCTCCAGCGCGCTCAGCTCCGTAACGGCGGCGGCATCACTGCAGCCCGACACATCTCAGTCCCTTTTGAGGGACGGGCGCGAGCACGCAGACGCCCGTTCGTTGCGTGCTGACGTCGCTACGTCCCGCCCGCTGAATTCCTTGTCTCTTTTTGTTTGCTGTTTACTCTGTTCCAATCAGAATGCGTCAGCGTCATTTTTTTGCGGGGGGAGGAGGAGGAGGAGGGGGAGGCGCTGTTCTGGGAACACTCTTTCTGGCTGTTTCGAATTGTCGCTCTGAATGGGAGGCCGGCCACTCGCCTGGTTGCTTTCTGAGTCGGGCGTTCAGACTGCCATTTGTTTTGTGAACACTTAACTAACACGTGTTGTATCTTTCATAGCCACACATAAGCAACGGTTCAGTAGATAAGCTGTTTGGCACTCTTGCCCTCTCGTAGTCAGGAAACTAGTAAGCGGTTTTTTAAGATAATCAGCACCGTAGTATGAGACAAGTGAGTACACTCGCTGCATTTTTTTTTCTTGAATTAAGTGAAAGACTCAAATTTTATGGCATCTGGAAGTCGATAACATCCTGCGACTGGGAAATCTTTAAATTCCAAGGTACCACCACCCCGTGTACCTAAAGGAACTTGGATACAATCCTACATGCAACTAAATTTACCTTTCCTGTTAACGAGGCCAAAAGAGGCAAGATTTTCAGTTCTAATGCAATGATTGGTAGTAAGCATAAGTGTTTACTACCTAACCCTAACCAAACTTGCACATTCCATCCCCACAAGATACAGGCAAATGGGAGAATCTCAAATACTTCTAGTTTTACAATGTTCACTTGGATGTAAACTCAGTTGATTTCATTGGAACTTGCATTCAAATTTGCATATGCTTGAAATATGACTACCTATAATACTACTTATAGAATGCTTTTTACAATCAACAGTTCCCTAGTTTCAGAATCCTGTACAATAACTTTGTATTGGTTGACCTCAATTAATACTGCATCATATTGGTGGATGGCCACTTGTTGTAAACAACCCTACATGCTATGATTTGAGCTTAAACCTTCTACCTTGCATCATGGTTCCTACCAACGACTATGCAATGTGAAGAACGCCACCTGTTCATGAGCTATGGAAAAGTCAGATTATGGATCTCAAATACCCTATAAATACCCTATAAAGGGATTGAGAATGAGATTAGCTTTGCCAGAAAACTATTTATTCCAGAAATGCTTTCCCAAAGTGAACGACTGTAAAGTCCTTTTAACACAACTGCTCCTCTGATGCAACAAGCTGACATAGGTGAAGGGGTGAGGGCCAAATTTGGCAAAGGGCGCAACTGATATCTTTAATCTATCCATAATCTGACTTTTCCATAGCTCATGAACAGGTGGCGTTCTTCACATTGCATAGTCGTTGGTAGGAACCATGATGCAAGGTAGAAGGTTTAAGCTCAAATCATAGCATGTAGGGTTGTTTACAACAAGTGGCCATCCACCACTAGAAGTGAAACCTAAGCAGTATTGTACCACGACGAAAAACAAGATGTTCCCTTCAATAAAGGGAGCTACTAGGAAGACTAATACTGTATGTATGTATTTCTTGTGTGGACAAGAAGATTGGATCATTTACATTAAATTCAAGTTTAGAAATTACGAATATCCAATTTAACAAGGTACCTTCATATTCCACAGAAGAGATGAGAATAGTATCTAGATACTCAACTAGATACTCAAAATCTAGATAGGCATTAGGACTACTTTGATAACCTAGTTGTGGATATTGTTGTATTTCAAAATGACAGCCCAATTTTAATTTTGCTAGGATGGCACATTTACAAAGCAGAACAAAACCCTCGCTGTTGAGGTAGAAAGCTCATTTGTCAAAACACATCATGCCTATAATGAAACTTATCTAGAAACATTTTTATTTAAACCACCACTTCCCACCCAGGAAATAACCAGGTTCTCCATAAGGTTATTAGAATCCCCTCCATTGCAAAAAATGATGGCTAAAAAACAACAACAATAAATGATGGCTTGTGAAGCATAATACAGCATTGCATTATGTTAATACAAATTGTTTTTCAATTCAACAGGGAAGATTAAGACTACACACACTTTTGATCAATAGAAAATTATATTTGATTAGCAGCTTATTCATTACATTTACATTTTATTATCTCAGCAAATGGTACATTAGAGAAAACTGATTTTAATAGTAGAAAGAGATCCATAAGACACTTGAGAAATTTAACTACCAAATAGTTATTACAGTACATGCAGAAATATGCAAAGATGATTCAGTTATATTCAGTCTGCCAAGGCACATCTCAAGCTACAGTACATTTTTATAAAAGTGTAATGTTTACCAGAAGAGGGTTTACAATATAAAAGGCATATATACAAAATGCAATATAAAAGTAAACTTGAACAGTGCCTTTCACAGGAGGGTTTAAGGCGCTCCTAAGTTTTACTATCAAATGTTGACCCAAAATACCATGACTTTGCTTTGGTTGTTTTAAAGCAAATATTAATGTCTCATTTCAAATATCAAAGATATTTGCAACCAAAAGTTAAATGGTACTGTGGGCAACAGCAGCAGCATCCATGAACCCCACTCATTGTGTTCTCTAGCAGATGTATATCAAAGTCCAAAGAACATATATCACAGCTTTGCACTTTGCAACAGCAGATTTTTTTAAGTCTTAAAAAAAAAAAGAATGAAGATTTAGTAATACATTATATAAGTTCTGTTACAAATAAGAAAATAGAAAAGATCCAGCAAGAGGGCCTGCCCTAGGACAGAATGTAAGTGTATAGTGCAACAGTATTTACAATAGTTACATGATTATAGAACACTTTATAAATACAGTGCATATTATATAAGTGGAAGAGCAAAGCATTGACATTTCAAATATTGAAGAAACCAAATATTTGGTTTCTATTCAGAAACCAAATATTTAGCATCTGTTTCTGTTCGGTTCATTATAAAGCAGTCCACTGTAGAGATCAATCTATGTTTCAAAGGCTAAAAAATTCACAGAAGGATTGAAACATCCACACAGAAAATTTAAAATGTGCAAACTCACGATGGACCACATTAGATTATTTTGAAACAAAAATAAATTCTACACATGAACAAAGACGACACTTTGCCTTATGTTCAGAGAACTGGGACATCACAATTGATGGTTTCAAGGGAACAACTCAGAAATAAGATGTCAGATACAAAGTACTGTTTGCATCTTAAGAAACTGTCTACAATATTATACCATAATAAATCCACATTGGCATGTGAGAGTTCATCAAAAGTGTACATTGTAAATGGCATACAAATAAGAGTTCCACTGTTTCTTTCGGGTATAGAATTTGCCATGTACAGGACTCTATGAATCTCAGTTATCCTAACATCACGCCCTCCACTCATAACAGCATCCTATTTTTTTTTTTTT
>JAJKFI010000050.1:10814995-10938160 GCA_029204185.1 Lerista edwardsae
GGGGTGGGGGTGCGCAGGGGGCCCCACGTGAAAGCAGTCGAAAACGGTCAAAATTGGCATCGAATCCGTAGTTTCCGGGGTCGCTGAGGCGAGCGGTGACACTCCCGACGCGGCTAGAGTCTGGGTTTGGCCCCCGTCGGCGTGGGGGGCAAGAAGGGGTGCAAAACTCAAACTCTGGAAGATCATTTTGTTACCCGGGCAACGCCGGGTAACAAAAAGCCAGTATTAGATAAAATCTTCTAGAAAAATATGTGGTAGTATCTTAATCACAAAAACTTCCACTTGTGCATTCTGTTGGTGGATTGTGATCGTCACTTGTTAAGATGATACTATGAGTTTGATTTTTATCAGAGAGATCTCATACTAATTCACCACGCTACAATTTTGTGCATTACAAACTAATAGAATTCCACATTGCAGGAGTCCTGCATTATTCCACATTGCAGAAGGTTGGGAGTTCAAGACTGCGCAATGGAGTGAGCTCCCATTGCTTGTCCCAGCTCCTGCCAACCTAGCAGTTCGAAAGCACCTCAATGCAAGTAGATAAATAGGGACCACTTCGGTGGGAAGGTAACGGCGTTCCGTGTGCTATGGCGTAGTCATGCTGGCCACATGACCACGGAAGCTTTTCTTCGGACAAAATGCCGGCTATATAGGCTTTGAAACGGAGATGAGCACTGCCCCCTACAGTCAGTCACGACCACATCATTAGGTCGTGGAGAACCCTTTACCTTTATAAAACAGTTTAACTGCTTCACAGGGCAATCGGCCAGTAGGTGGAGCTGACCACACAGGTCTGGCAAGGCTTACTAGGCAAGGCGTGGACTAGGCCCAGATTGCCCTGAGAGGAAAAGGCTTGTAAGTTCACGGCCTGGGAACACCCAGACTGAAAACAACTCACAATCTAACACATGCTCACTAATACTGGGGTCCTGGTTCTAAATCTTCTCTGCTGGGCTTCTCCCAGAAGCCATCCACTCTGCTTCCCCACAGAGTGGCTCTCCCTGTGACCATCGAACAGCAAAGCCCACAGGAAAGAGAGTGAGAGAGGGGTAATTAAAAAAGGGGTTGAGAATAAAATGGCCAACATTATTATGCCTTGTACAAATCGATGGTAAGGCCACATCTGGAATATTGTGTACAGCTGTCATCGCCGCATCTCAAAAAGGACATAGTGGAGCTGGAAACAGTGCAGAAGAGAGCGATGAAAATGATTACAGGGCTGGGGCACCTCCCTTATGAAGAAAGACTGCAGCATTTGGGGCTCTTTAGTCTAGAAAAAAGGCGCCTGAGGGGGGTCATGATTGAGACATACAAAATTATGCATGGAAGGGACAGAGTTGATAGAGAGATGTTCTTTTCCCTCTCTCACAACACCAGAACCAGGGGACATCCGCTAAAACTGAGTGTTGGGAGAGTTAAAACAGATAAAAGGAAATACTTTTTTACCCAGCGGGTAATTAATCTGTGGAACTCTTTGCCACAGGAAGTGGTGATGGCATCTGGCCTAGATGCCTTTAAAAGGGGATTGGACAGATTTCTGGAGGAAAAGTATATCGTGGGCTATAGGCCAAGACGGGTTGTACAACCTCCTTACATTAGTAGTAGACTACTTCAGAGTGCCAGGTGCAAGGGAGTGGCAACAGGATGCAAGCATGGTGTTGTCTCGTGCACTCTCTGAGATACAGGAAGCTGGACTAGATGGGCCTTTGGCTTGATCCAGCAGGGCTCTTCTTATGTTCGTATGTTCCGCCCATCCCCTGATCTCCAGCTGGAGACTCATCCGATTGGCCAGCAGCACCCCCCAGCCAGGACATCTCTGGTAGTAACAGACCAGGCTCTCAGAAAACAAAGTAGGAACAAGAACATGAAACATAGCTGTCTCATCACATTCCCCATTCCTGCTGTTTTTTGGGAGGGAGGGGGGCTTTCACTGTCATAAGCTAATTTAACCTTGCCAAAAGGAAGAACAAAGGATGTACCTGTTCGTAACAATACTTCTGGTGCGATATAATTGGGTGTCCCAACAAGTGAGTGCGCCAGACAACGCTGATGCTGACGCGCTGCTCTGCGTTCAAGTGGCTTTAGCCTGTCTCCACACCTACAGTTTGCTGGATCTCCCCATTCATTACTGAAATCCATGCTATCCTGACGTGGGTGGTCACCTATAATTGGTAAATATAAATGTTACAGCGTTTAAACTTTCCTGTCAATCAACTGCCACAGAATCCACACAGACATTCTTTTAAGCGTTCTTCAAGAAAAAGAGAAAACAAATGCTATCATTTCTATACAAAGATTCCTAAAACTAGGTTCATAAGCATTTCAGTTTTGACAGACACCATTTAGAAGTAATTCATAAACGTATGCCGTAATTGAGAGGGAATTGGTTGAACTATATCCTAGTTATATTTGCAAGTTAAGTGAACAAAAGTTAGGCAGCTCTCATAAGCCTCCCTCTCCACACATCTGTGCTTGGTTATTTGTTGTATCAATGACTGGATGGAGTTAGCGCAATCTTGCAAATGAGTTCACCACAGTTACTGATTTATAAACACTTTTATGCCTATGATTTTATATATACATTTAAAAAGCTAGCTTTTTGTAAAAGTTCTATCTTAGGTTTTAAACCCCCTTTAAAAACAGCCTTATTTTTAAAAATGATTTTAGGAATGTATTTTTAGTTGAGGGAACTTTTTTTGTGGTCACCCTTGAACATGTAGAAAATCACACCCACACTTGGCTAAAAGCCTTTCAAAGCCCTTCTAAGACTGACTGATGGTAAATTTATTTTCTACCTAAACTGGCACAAAAGGTTTTGCAGGACGCTTCTGATACTGAAAACACCAGCTTTGCTGACTATGTTCAATGGATTTTCTTGTTCTGAAGAGCTTTCCAACCTGCTATAGAATGTGCAAATCAGGGGCTCTCATTCACCAGCTGGTTGCTTGGAGACCATTTTTAGTCACTGAAGATAATCACTCTCCCTCCAACTTGATAAGCCTGCACTAACATGCTTGCTTCACCAGCACAATACAGGTACACTACAACTAAATGTATGGAAGCACATTTGTCTTTTTCAACTCTTTTGCACATGATGTCATGTGATTTTATTCCATCTCCTCACTGCAGAATTTATATCTGGTTATCATATATGCTTCTTCAGTTCCATATATTTCCAGTGCTACACCTCTCCAATTTAGCCACACTTAACTGTATTTTCTCTCTCTGGGAAGATAAGGAAAAAGGTGACAATTGTTGGAAGTAAAATTGTTCACTTTTAGCAATCCTGCATTAGTTTTAAAAACAAAAACTGGTTTGTTTACATATAATAAATGAAGATGAATTACAACAGACTTGTCACTGCCCACTTGCCTTTAGCAAGAAACATTCATTTTCAAGTGATGAAACAAGGGAGCTTTTTTTCTTGCCCTTTAAACCATTAAAGGTATGGCATGGAGCCTGGTGTGGCATGGGGACAGAGTGGAGCGGGGCACTGGGGCAGAGAAACAGTGGAAGGGCGTACCTCCTCAACCTCTGTCCCTGGGTGGCCTATTAGCTGGGTCCACAACAATTCTTAACTTTTCAGTGTGTGATGACAATACTTTCCAGTCACTGATCTTCTTTGGATTACATTTCTATAAAATGAGAAAAACTGCCTTTGGGACCAAATAGACATAAGGTCCTCTTTGTTTCTGAAAGTAATGTTGGCAATCAAGAATAGTTTGGAAACCAGTAGACCCACTTGTAAGGGAAAAACCAAGCAACTTTCCATCTTTTGCTGTAAGATTCTTTAAAAAAACAGATTCAGCAACTTTTTTTTTTTTAAAGATCAGCTTAGGTACTAAGGACATTCATGTGGTCAGTATTACATGTCATCTGTATGTAACTTACACGTTTTAGAGGTTTCCGATCTCTGAATGCAAGTTGTAAGGGAGTGGCAACAAAATACATGTATCTTGTTGTTTTGTGTGCTCTGAGCCATCTGGTGAGCCACTGTGACGTACAGGAAGCTGGACTAGATGGACCCTTGGCTTGATCCAGCAAGGCTCTTCTACAATAGAGGCATGCCACAGTATCGGCTGGGGTTCCATTCCAGACACACACACCCATGGATACCTGAAACCATGGATACTGGGGACACTTTTTTAAAGATAGGGGAACTTCAGTGGTTTTGCTGCAACAAGGTAAAAAAAGAGATTTGTTTAATGTTCCCCTATCTTTTTAATAGATGACCCAGTATCCATGAATAGCTGAAACTGTGATACCGAATCAGTGGATACTGGAGCTCACATGTATATGAGAGTATTAATGCTTTCAATTACACAAGCTTACAGTGCTCAGTCAAGCAACAATTAGGTGGATTAACTAGAAATCGCCACTTTGAGTAACTATTTTGCAATTATACATGCTAATGGTATAACACAAAAAGGCCATTTTGGGACAAAATGCGTCTTACCACTCTGGTAGTATTTGGAATCATGTGTCCACCGAAAGCCAGTACAAAGCCCAAAGTCAGTCAATTTGATGTGGCCATCACGATCAATCAGAATGTTATCAGGTTTTATGTCCCTATGAATGAAGCCCATCTTATGAACACTTTCAACTGCGCAGGTCAGTTCTGCTATGTAGAACCGGGCCATATTTTCAGGGAAGACCCCCATTCGAATTAAGAGGCTCATCATATCTCCTCCTGGAATATAGTCCATTACAAAGTACAAATTGTCTTTATCTTGGAATGAATAGTACAAACGAACTACCCACTCATTATCAGCCTCTGCAAGGATATCCCGCTCAGCTTTAACATGAGCAACCTGGTTCCGAAGCAACACATCCTTTTTTCGAAGAGTTTTTGTTGCATACAAGGCATTTGTATCCACCTTCCTTGCTAAGCAGACTTCTCCAAATGCCCCAATTCCAAGAGTCTTAATCTTAACAAACATTGATTTATCCATTTTAGCCCTTTTCAGACGGATATAGTTGGATTCCTTTTGGCATAGCATTTTCCTCATTTGATCCTGGGCCTCTTGGGACAATCCAACCTAGGCAACAAACATGAAATTTGACAAGTGAAAAAGTGATGTTTGTGGTAGTGACTAGAAATGCAGGATTTGGGACAAAAAAAACCCACTGGTTTTTAAATATTAAAATAATTCTTCCAAGTCCTGTCCTGTCCCCACCCCTCGCCTGGACCCACAGCAAGTTAGGGGTCCTGGAACACAACTCAGAAGAAAAATAAGACACAAAATGTGGAGTCTTCAAGAATGGTTAAAGAATGATTATTTAAAAAACCATACACTGAGAGCCATGCATCACAAGGCTCAGGTTTTCTTGCTTGAAAATCACATTTTGGGGAAAGGGACAATATAACCACTCTCTTTCATGAGAACATTTGCATATGGTCAGATAAACTAGATCACTCTTGCATTTCTTCTATTTACATGAACGATAAGGTAGCCTTTTTTCATCAAGACACAATCTTGATAAAGCAAGGGCCATATTTTTTCCAAAGCAACTTCCCATTTTCTAATTATTGCTCTTAGAGAATCCTATACAATTACACATACATGTATGTTAGAAACTGAACACAAACTTCAACAATAAACTTGCCATAAATAAGCATCTGGCAAAAACAAAGAGTTGTACATTAACTAGTTGATGCTAATATGCAGAATTAAAAAAACCACAAGAGAACAGTGTTAACTGTAGTATTGCCTTGTGCTGCTGCAGTGCACAAACAGTAAAATACTACAAAATATGAGAAGAAAAGCACAATTTCTGAAATTAGTACTCTGATTCAAAAGACATCCAAGTACAGTGAAGGAAACATGCTTAATTGAAATGCAGGTAAGCATGCAGAATCCCCAAGAAAGGCTTCATGCTATTTGTTAAATATAATGCTTGTCTCCAAAATATTACTTGCCTACCCAGTAACGAAGGCTACAGATGTCAGGAAAGCTTCCAACACCTTAATAGTTTAAATCAGCTGTTAGTGAAAGTGAAAAGGAAAGAGACTAAGAATGAATGTGTGGAAAAGCAAGAAATCTAACCTTGATTTACATATCAATTAACATAAAATTTCCTAAAGACAAAATTTTACAAAGAATTTTAGAAAAACAACTAAAATGGCACTTTAGAGAATGGCACAGAAATATGGAAGAGATCCCAGAATCTAGTGAAGGTACCGTGTAAAGTAGAAATAAGTGACATACAATTGAAATATTTATGTCTGGTTTTCTAACAGGTAAATCTTTATCGGCAATTCCACTGTTTTGACAACTTTCATCTGTAACCAGTCAATGAAGCCCCAAATAGATTACTACTATAAAGCTTCAATATAATTTGTTGGTGAAGGGACACTTTTTATTTAAACATTCATAGAGCTCTGCTAGATAATGATACAGTTTATTTGTATTTAGTCAAGGAAAATTCCAATGCCAGAAAAACCAGCATTTATTACAGGATCAGACAAATCTCCTAAACCACTAAGTCACTCCTACTCATCCATTACCTGTGTGCTATTAACATATGGTAGCAGGTATTACCTTTAGCAATGACTGTCTGTGTGCCATACACAAAAGCTGTATGATCAGATTCAGAAAGTGTGATCTGAGGAGCTAGCATTGCTACAGCTTGGAGAATGGATGCTTAAAATCTTAATAGGATAGCTTTGTGAAAGAAGCCCGCTTGTGACAGGACTTCAGCTTCACTTTCATTAGAATTCATTCCCAGAACACCAGTATGGCTCTTTGAGCAGTATTTCTTTAGATTATGAAAGAATAAGGAGTCTGCAAAGATATTCTTATGTTTTCTTGTATTTTAAGGTTTTCCATCTGTCTATTCCTTAACTGGTAAGGATATGACAATGCTTGAAATGTATGGACGAATCTATTGTATCTGTGCTCTAGATCAGAGCTGCTAAACAACAGGTTAAAGAAACGTATGGTAATTATCATTTCAAACTATGAAATGAGAGAAAAAGAAACTATGAACAAGAATGAACATGGAATTTAGAATTTTGCATGCACAAGACTATTCTGGCCTGAATCTCCATATGTATTGGCTGAATTTACATTATATGTTTGCAAACACTAGGTGGCAAAGGCAAATTACTAAACAAAGCGCTACATTCCTACCAAGCCGAGTCATTCTATGTACAGTATATCAGAGAAATTAATTGCCTTGCATAACTAAGGCAAATGAGCCAGAACAAATGACAAGTAGTCAGATTTGTCTGAGGAAATGAATAGATGATAAACTAAATTATCTAGTACCTACAACTTTGACATAGGTCTGCATACTTGATAAGGAATTGTGTGAGGCACATTGATCAACTCAGTCACAGGAAAATATTAGAATGTGCATGTATATTCTTGATGTTCCTTCACTGTCTGCAACTACAAAATATTTCCTATTAAATAGTGTTGACCTTGAAAACTAAATTTAACGCAAGTACAATTTCCTAGCAACAGGAAAATGAAAGTATTGGATTTAGACCCAAGAGATATATCTGATATGTCCACAGCTGTGAAACTATGCTGACTAAAAATAAGGGAAGAAAAAAAAAGGCTTTACCCGCATCATTTCATTTTCTAGCTGTTTCTTACGATGCAGTCGCTGCTGATGAGACTTGAGTATGTTTTCCACATGCTGCTCCATAAAGAATTTAAAAGCCTGAGGAGAATAACTTTGAATGCGGGACTCCCTTCTTTCTTCATCTCTCTTGTTTTTCCTGACAGGGACAGGTGAGGTTGTTATTTGTTTCTTTTCTCTATCTATTCCCTCACAGCTCTCAGTCTTTTCACTCTCCTCTTCTTTAGGCAAACTGAGCTGATCCTCTTTACTAGGTTTTGCCACAGATTCATATGGAGTGATGGAGGGATTTTGGTGTAGTAAGTGTTTTGGGTAGGGTGGTGGTGGACCTTGATAATTTGGAGCCTCTGCTGCAGGTGGTATAACAGTCATATTTGTACATGGTCCCTCAGAAAAGGAAATGGCCTGAACAGCTTGCATTGGTGGGGTCATCCAAGAAGGGTGAGTAGGAGCTAAGGCAGTCTGCAATTCTGGTTTTAATACACGCATGCTTTTTACTGGCTGTTGTATAGGAGCAGGAGTAACAGCAGTTACTGTGGTGGCAGAGGGTTGTGAATTGGTAGCATGACTCTGTCTATTTCCAAGGGGGTTATTGAAGGAATTTGATCTTACTGGAATATTGGGTTGCCATGATGGGATTTCATGTCCATTGCCAGATGATGACTGGGGCCAGGATGTTGGAATTCCAGAAACGTTTATATTGTATAGTTCCATATTGTGGCTGTTTCTGTTTGGCACCATCATAGACTGAGGAATGTTTCCATTAGGATATGTTGAGGGGGCTGCAGATCCTCCTGCTTGCATTTGCAGAGCTGTAGGACTCTGCCGGTTAGTTGGAGACATTGGGTAAGGAGGTGGTGGCTGACGACTTGCTGAGTTACCCGGCACAATATTTTGATGAACAATATAATCAGTCTGACAATTACCATTTTGTATTCCAGCCCTTCCAGATGAAAAACTAAATTTGCTGTTAACTGAACTCTGCATGATTATTGGTTGCCTTCCAAGAGGAACAGAACTAATGCCTCTTTGCCCCTGTGCGGGAGGATTCATTGGTGATGTGTTCATAGGTGGGGGAGGATACCCATCCTGCCATGCTCCTGGTGGTACTGGAGAAATGCGAGAAATCATATATTCCATGCTACCAGAATATCGTTTCGTTTGAGGATTTGCTTCCCAGGAAGGAGGAGGTGGTGTTGTTCCTCTGGGAGGTGGAGGAGGAGGGGTAACACTCCTTACTTGAGGCGGTGGTGGTGGATTCACTCTTTGTCCATTGCTGGGATGAGCTTGGCCAAATGCTGTGATTCCAGAGCCAGATAAAGGTCTTCCTACATCAGCCGGAGAAATAGGGCTTTCTGAATGAAATGCTAGGCCATCTCCCAATGCAGGACCATGTCTCTGGGGCACCAAGGATTCTTTAGAACCTTTCCAACTCTGCCTGCGATTAACTGATTGTTGTATACCCCCTGTTGTTGTTTTTAAAAAAAGGAGAGCCACATTAATATGCCATTTTTGACTGCCAATCCTACTGTTATTTCTAATACTGTTATTACTGTTATTTCTCCTCTACTTCCCAGTGGTTTTTTTGTATTAATTATTGCATAAAAACACAAAACACAGCATTTTAGGGGTTAAAATATTTGAATAAAAACACAAAACATTGCAATTTGCTATTTTAATCAAGAAATTTTGGAAAAAATATCAGCAAAAACCACACCCCTAGTTATTTCAGATCAGGCACTTTATAAAGTCATTAATTACTACAATGTGCTGCATATGAACAGATGTTAACTTAAATTATAAAATCAGAGTAATCAGCACCAAAGATTAATTTGAGAATTAAATCTTGGATTGGATCCTAAGCATTTATTTAATGAATAGCTTCCATTCATAGATTTTCTTCTTTTCCCACTTCTTCTTATTGCCCTGTGCCACATACCATCCCATTTCAGACAATTTCCCAATCTTCAGGGTCAGATTTATCATATTTATACTCATGATCTCTAAATCAGTTTTTCCTCATTGTTCTTTATTTTACATACACACAGTAGCCTTTGTACATGTTTGATAACAGAGCAATGGATTCAGTTTTAAAAGATTAAGTGGAGTGTACTGTTGGATTCTATGGGACGTGGTGGCGCTGCGGGTTAAACCGCTGCTGCTGAGCTTGCTGATAGGAACATTGACAGTTCAAGACCATGCGATGGAGTGAGTGCCCGTCACTTGTTTCAGCTCCTGCCAACCTACCAATTTGAAAGCACGTAAAAATGTGAGTAGATAGATAGGTACCACTTCTGTGGGAAGGAAACAGCGTTCTGTGTGCCTTGGCATATAGTCATGCTGGCCACATGACCAAGGAAATTAGTCCTCAGATAAAGACTCCTCGGCTTAGAAATGGAGATGAGCACCACCCCCTACAGTGGGTCACAACTAGACCATTCAGTCATGGGGAAACCTTTACCTTTAACTGTTGGATTAAAAGCCTCATGTGCTGCAGAGCGGTAGCTGCAGTACTGCAGTCAAAAGTTCTCCCCATGACCCAAGTTGATCTTAGTGGAAGTCGGTTTTTCAAGGTATCCTTCTGAGGTCAGTAAAATGAATACCCAGCTTGCTGAGGGAAAGTAGATGAGTGGGGAAGGCAATGGTAAACAACCCAAACTTGGGTAAACAACCCAAGTCTGCCTGCAAATGTTGCAATGCAACGTCACCCCATGGGTCAGTAATGACAGTGCTTTGCACAGGATACTGTTTTACTTTTACCGTTGAGCTTCAAGGCTTTAGTAGAGACAAACCTTGGGTGTCTTCTGTCCTAATCCGATAGAAGACACCCAGGGTTTGTCCCTACTAAAGCCCTGAAGCTCAATGGGTGACCTTTGGCCTGTCACCTAACCTCAGCCTTGCTTACTTTGCAGAGTTGCTGGGAGGACACAATGAGTGGGGAAAATCATTTATGCTGCCCTGAGTTTCTTGCAGGAAAGACTAGACAAAAATGTAATAAGGGTGGTCTTTTAACATATTGTTTTATATTAAAATTAGTGCTCCTGTATGGTAGTGGCTAACAGTTATGAGTTATTATCCTCAGTTCATATGTAACCTCAGTCATAGTTCAAAAGGTACCCTTAGGCAAGTCATTCTATCCCAGTCAACTTCCCATCTTAATAAAAGGATAATAATACTGACAACCTTGCAGTTCTAGTAAGGACTGGTGAAGATAATGGATGTGAAGTACTTTGAACATAGTGAAGTTCAATACAAGTATTGTTACTGATACAGATTTAATTTTAAGTCAGGTTAATTTAAAATAGAGACACATAATATTGTTGAACTTCCAAATCAATTTAAATCTTTTAAAAATTCAGGTTTTACAACTTATAAAAAATGGATATTTATCTCAGAATTAATACTTTTATGCACTCTGATATAAACACATACATCCATTGCTATGACTCTTATCTGTGCAATACTTTATTTCTCAGTAATTATGTTGTGTAAAAGGGTTATTTTCTGCATCTAGGCAGACCAGAGCTGCAACCCCATACATACTTCATTAGGAGTAAGTTTCAATGAACACAGTAAGGCTCACTTCTGCATAGATATACACAGGGCTGCATGGCCAGATATTTAGACTCCCAAATTAGTAACTGTATTCAGACAACACATTGTTTGAAAATGCTATCAGCCAACTACTGGTTAATTGGGTGTGTAGTTTCACATAGTGTAGGAATAAACATGCATGTAATTAGTGTAGCAGACATGCAGTTTGAAAACGAAAAGCAGTTTCAGGAGAAACAAATTTAATGCTTTTCCATTTGCTGTTTCTCTAGTCCAAAATGCCAGTCTTCTCTACAGCTTTCCCCATCCCTTGAGGTTTATTGGCAACTGTATTAAATTATATTTTGTTACTTTATTGTATTGTTTTTCTGTACGCCACCTTGGTAACTTTTTAATGAAGTATAGTGCACAGATAGCCCTCCTCTCCTGAAGTAGCTTTAAAAAATCATCACTACCCTACCCACACAGACAAAACAAGCACCTATATTCACCAAGTGCTTTTAAAGCATCCTTGATGTTGCCTCTGTAAGACTAACTGCATGGCTTATTCCTGGGCTAGATTCAGATTTCTAGTTGCCAGCTCAAAGCTTGAGAGAAATAGGAATGGTGGTAGCAAGACCATTTGAGGGAGGCTTCTCAACCCCCACCCCAACTTCTACAACATACTGGTCATATATACCTGGTGGTTTTGTGCCTGCATTGACTGGTCTAGCTGCTGCGGCTGCCATTTGTTCTCGTCGAGGGTCTTGGTAGCTCATTTTACTGATGAACTCAATTGCTGCTTCTATGCTGCGGCTGTTAGTCTGTCTTAGAGCCTGTACAACCATGTCCTATTTTTGGAGGTGTTGAGAACAGGGAAAGGAGGAGAGAAAGGATTTCAAAATTTAGAAATATAATAATTTACAAAAAAGTACCAGAAACATCATACTCAATCTTTAACAAGACACGAAATTCATTATAGGAGTGAAAGAAAAAAAGCTACTCCTGCCTTCACTCTGCTCTGCACATAAAGTAATACTACGAATTGCTATGGCATGGGGTAGAGGACAGAGGCAAGGATGAAGAGTAAATAAATACATGCCTAAAAAACAAAACACACAACTGTATCTTCACTATCATAGCTGCAATGAAGTTCTACTGTAAGACTCAATAGGAAAAGCCATTAGAGTTAGTTGATGAAAGTTGTGTAGCCTGTTTAGAAGAGATTAATAACAATAATCATATGTATATTAAGCAACTTAACAACTAGGTGTTATAAAAAAGTCATATTCAAACCCTGCCTGCAGGCTCACAATATAAGAGACAAAAGACAGGAAAGAAGAGAGGACATAAAAGGGAGATGAAACAGGGGTCAAAAGTCCATGGAAACACTGTATACTTTCAAATGATGCTTAAACCATTTTTTGGGGGGTGGAAGTTGGTGAAGGAACAGAACAGCTGGGTCACCAGGTTAGCAAACAGAAATACTCTTGAAGCACAAATTCTTAGTTACCCTAAGAATTAAATACTGTACTTATTTTAACTATGTTGATGTATGATTTACTAACTGAGACTGAGAGTTACTACAACCATGCATAATATGTGTATGCCTAGTTCTGCATCTGTTTTTCAGAAACTGCATGTTTCCAATTGTCCTGTATCAAAAAGGGAGCGGACACAACAGAGGAACAGTGAAAAATCAGTCAACAGAGGGTATAACTCTCTCAAAAGCATATAACTTTTGGCACAGTCTATCAGGAAATGCTGTACAATTCCGGGGCATGCCTGTACAGTAATAAACAAACAACTACTGCGAAGAGTAGGATATTGACTGTTTCTCTTGAATCTGACACTTGGACTTTGAAGGAGACTGGCAATAAGACCCCCCCCCAATAAAAACAGACATAACTAACCTTGCTAAATGGATAAATAGGCACCTTTTAAATGGTAGTTCTCCTATACTACAAAGGAACAGCAACTGTTTCTATTTACCCCAGCATGGCATCGTTCAGCAACTGTTGATAGGCACTCCCTTGTGTCTTTTTAAAACTGCAATCCCCTTTGAGACAGGGTATCAGTTTTTCATTTCTTGTGCTATGTAAACTATTTTGTGAACCTTTTGGTGAAAGGAGGCAAAAAAATAAATGCATACCAAAGTGTAGCACTACATTTTTAGGACATCAACCATAGTCCAATAGGAGGTTGTCAGTAATGGGATGTGTGTGCACACAGAGGATCACCACCAGTACAAGCAAGCAATTCCTTTTGAAATCACTAGAACCAACATTCACGTAGTAAGTGGAGAAAGCTAAACACTTGAGTTTACCACATGAGGAGAATTTTAACTCTGATCATACGTCTTATGTTAAAACTGGATTGTAGACAGCAGAATTATATTAACATACATAAAAAACACTACAAATCTTACCAGTCACACTGTTTTTCAGGCTTCTTTTTCCTGCTAGAAGCAAAACATTAACTGAGATTTCAGACAATGTTTTGTCATAAACAAACTGCACCATCATTAAAACAAGTAAGCCACCTAATTTGTGGTTTTTACCTCATCAAATCCAGCAGCTTGTAGATCTTGCAGCATCTGTCGATTGACTTCTGATGTTCCTCTTGCTGAAGAAGTTGTTTCATTTGCAAAGGGAAGTAGAGAATTTCTAATTTCTTGCAAAGCCTTATGGTAGGTGACAAATTTAGGGGGATTTCGACCTTGTCTGGGATCTTCAGTTAATATTTTACCCATATTTTGGTCCACTTTTGTAGCTTCTGAAGGCTTAGGCAAATTTCTCAGACTCTCTCGTATTTCTTGCAACATTTGTCGGCTGCTGCCAGTATAGTTACTGGCAGGAAATGTTTTAGGCCTCATTTGTCTATATCCTTCTGGTTTCTCACTTCTCTTCATGAAACCGTAAAGCCTCTACCAAAAATTCACCTTCAATGCACTCAATTAACGTTGGATGGTAATTCCAAAATTCAGAATTGTCTTTGATTGTTGACTTTGGTTCCAGTATTAGATAGCTCCACCCAAACTTAGGTCAGCCAGCCTAAACAAACAAAACCCATTATTACATCATTATAATATACTATGCTTAGCTACTTTGGTCTTTTTGGTCCCATTTTGTTTTCTGTTCCCAAGTTATGTGACCTGACAAATTTAGCATATATTTTATTCTTTAAAACTCAATTCTAGAATGAAGGAGATGATCTGTAAAGAAAGCTTGACTTATCAGAGAATTCCACCAGATATATATTTTCATGCTACTAGCAAAGAACGGAGAGTGTGCTGGCACTCTAGTACTGGGGTCAGTGGGCTCCCAAAACAAGCAAGCCGGGTCAAGTACCTGCCCATCAGTACCTACATACTTACTTGTAATGTACTGTGGGGAATCCAGACTGCTTCTTGCAAGGACTTACTTCTATTGGGAAATATGGTACCTTCCAGCATCAAAATGCAGTATTTGTTCCAAAAAGAAAAAAAATACAATTCACCTTTTCAAGCTAATTTCTCATCACAATGATTTGTATAGTTTGGTCTGCAAATACCAACAACATAATTGGTGATGAAAACCATCCCCACCATAACTGTACCATTTTGTAATGTTTTAAACACACACACCCTTCTAAACAGGGGGTTTCTTATTTATCAGCAAGAGAACACTCATTTAGGCTGTCATCCTATACATACTTTCCTGTAAGCCCCACTGAACACAATAAGACCACAATGAGGCTTACTTCCAAAGAGACATGCATAAGATTGTACATTTGGTTATCTAAGAACTGTGGTGGTAAACATCAGGAAAGCTATCCTCATGGTGAAGGCTATCCCATGTCTTCTTCGTAGTATTTCATACTTGCCAATTAACAGGTCCTCTAATTAAAGGATTGCCAGATTTTGTAGGAGATAGCTCTTTTGAACTTTTAAAGTATAGAAAAAGCTGTACCTGATGAAAGTTTGCTGTCACTGTGATAAACAAGAAGAACCTAATATGTTCCATTCTGAACAATTATTAGAGACATGAGAGACCCATACCTTACTTGAGGCTGCACAGGACCATTTGGTGACGAGATTTTAGTTCATTATTCATTATTGAAATCCTAGCAACCAATAATCATAGTCTAGCATAAATTGGCAAGTGGCCCACCATAAATATAATCTTGATTTATCATCCCCCTCATCTTTGGTCTTAAGTGTATTGTGTAGAAGACTTTTTACACAAATCAGATCCATTTATTTTCATGTAAGCATGTTCAAAACTGGGCCTAAGAATATTAGCTATACTTGTCTAATTTAACCTTAAATCTATGGAGAGCATGCGCAGAGCGAGTGTTGAATATACAGGACCACTCATCTCAGAAAGGATGCCTAGTTAATGTCTGCATTTGCAGCAGTGTTATGTATTTCTCAGGAGCACATCTTATTTTTTTATTTCAATGAAACTGGACTGCAACCAATGGAAAAAGCAATAGATTCTAAAGATGTTGATTGGGATCTCAGTTTCATAAATCAAAGAGAGTGTGGGGAAGACCACAGTATGTGTCCCATTGGCACAGCTGCACCAGTGCTGGAAAGTTGGCTTTGGAATCTATGCCTGTCCACTCATATGTAAGTCTGTGTTCAGTGGGTAAATATGCATTTAACCCCTGCTAACTGGCAAGAGGCACTTTTCAAGTGGTGTCTTTTTTATATTTAGCAGGGGGAGAGTAATTGTCTCTATTCACCCCTGCGCAGTGGCTTTTCAAGTGGCTGTTGTAGGTAGTATGCTGCATTTTTTTTAGATTGTGAGCCCTTTGGGATAGGGAGCCATTTAACTTTATTCTTACTATTTGCCTGTAAACCGCTTTGTGAACTTTGTGTTGAAAAGCAGTATTGAAATCCTGTTGACTGATTGATTGTTGACAAAGAGTTATGAGAATGAAGCCAAAAATCAAATTGCTCACAAATGCCAATGAAATACTTTGGAAAGATAAGAGGTACCTCACTTTTCTAATATTGTATTAAAAGATACAACTTATTTCCTAGAAACAGTCAGAATACCCTCAAAAACCAGTTCTACCATCCACAATATTATTAAGGTACATTTTCAGTAACCATTACCCTCCAAAAATGCAAAACTGAACATGCCAGTCTGGTACCTTTCTACATATATATTGCATATTCTAATTACTTGAGTCTAAGTAAAGCAAATACCTGTATAGTTAAACTGTGTATTCACTGGTATTCTTCTCGCTTCACTCCCTTTGTTTATCATGACATGTAATGGGGGCACAATTCTACACGTTTATTCATGTATACTCAATTAAGAATGCAATTCTAACCAACTTTCCAGCACTGACACAGCTCTGCCAGTGGGGCATGTGATGCATCCTGCAGTTGGAGGGCAAGCACAGAGGCCTCCTCATGGTAAGGAAATGTTTGTTCCCTTACTTTGTAGCTGCATTGCTCTTATCCTGGTGCTGGAAAATTGTTTAGGATTGCACCCTAAATCCCACTGTTTTCAAAGAGGTTTTCTCCCCAGTGAATATCCATAAAATTACAGCCTAAACAAGCAGTCTTCAACCTTTTTCATGCAACAAACCCAATATACAAATAAAACAGACTGGGGAACCAGCATCAATCCCACCCTTTCCCAGTACCTTATGTGATAACCTCCTGCCCCCACATCACCACCCACCCCCTGGGGCAGTACACTCTCCCTGCACTGTTCACTGTAACCAGAGAGAGCAGAAAAAGGTACCGTGAACTAATGAAAGCTATTTTAGCACAATTGCCAAGAACCTAAGCAGTATTGGGACACAATCGCCTGGTTCCTGAAGGGGTAAACCAGATGCCACCCCCTTTACCTGGTGGTGCTGTAGTCCAGTGGTCTTCAACCTTTTTTGCTCCTTTAAGTTGCTGCCACCCTGAGGCTTTGTGACCCACTGTAATCCCCTTTTTAAAATTGGCCTAAACCATCCAGGTAAGACTCTATACTGTATTTTTTGTATTTTACTTAATAGAAATTAACATAATAGTGTTCATTTTTAACACCAAAGATATTTTAGCACAAACATACTCAACTTTAGCTAAGCTTAAATATACAAAACTGAAATAGCAGCATATTATTCTTCTGTTTACCCCTACCTCTTTTGCATCAATCTCTATAGTTTATGTCCCTGGAGGCAGGGATCTGCCCTTTCATTCTTTAAAACTCCATGTACACAGATAGTTATATAAATATAAGTATTTGAAGATGGAGCTGCGGTTAAGCGAGTAGGTAAAAAAAAATTCCCCTTTCCCTTGCCTGCATCCCATCCTCTCATGTTTTCAATATGGCTGCTCAACCCACTGGTGGGTCCTGTCCCACAGGTTGGGAACCACTGCTGTAAGCTGTAGTGTCTAGGCTTAATAGGCTGGATAGGCCAGGCAAAGAATGCCTAAAGGCAGAAATCCTCCGGTCCTGGCTGGGCGAGAAGAGGCGGGGCGAGAAGAGAGGGACTGCTATTTCCACCCTATGACACGTCATCGCAATTACGTCTGCCCACTCCCCTTTTTAAAAAGCCAAACAGAGCCGGTAAGTAGCCGGCTCTGTTCAGCTTGCCACCCTCCACTTTTTGAAACGGAACGGGGAGCTTACTACTAGTCACTTAAGGAGGGAGGAGAAGCGGGAGGTCGATCATCGCCGCCGCCTGCCCACGAGCAAGCCATCGGGGCTAGCAGTAGCTGCCGGCTCCATTCGCCTGGTGGGTGAGCGGGCTGCGGAGATCTGCCGCTGTCTTGCCTGACCGCTTTCTCTCCTTAGCCGAACAGGACCAGCAGCGAGCTCGGCTTAAAAAAAAAAAAAAGGCGTTGGGCATCAAAAAGTGGAGGGTAAGCAGGCGGGCAATCGGTGGATCTTTGCCGCCCGCCAACAGCTATTACTAACTCGTTCGGCTTTCAGGAGGGGAGGAGGGCCGCCCGCCCTAAAGCCGAATAGAGCCGGCAGCAAGCCGGCTCCGTTCGCTTTAAAAGACTGGAGGGGAGGCGGGTGGCTGACTGCTCGCGCCCTTCCCCCACCTACTCCTCAGAGCTCAATCGAGGCGACAGTGGATGCTGGCTCCATTCGGGCGAGCGGGGGGGGGGGTGCTGCGAGGGGAGGCGACGCTTCCGCCCCGGGGGATTTGCCCCCCCCCTCCGCCCCTGCACCCGCCTGGGGGAAATGCTCAATGAGGATGACGAGGGCGGGGAAACCGGGACACTTAAGAATACTCCTAGGAAGAGCAGCGTGTGTGTGTGTGTGTGGGGGGGGGTGCATTACAGGGGCCCGGGCGTTCCGGTCAAGGCAGCAGAACGGCCCGTTATAATACCTCAGGCCAAGGCGCGTCCTGCGCACGGCCTTCCCCAGTAGCTGACCACCAAGTTGCCTTCCCTGAAGCGGAACCGACGCCGTGTCTTCCTACTCACCTGCCTGAGGGAGAAACAGAGGCGGCGACAGCGCCACCAGCTCGGGGATTTTCGACGGAGGCTGCGCAGCGCTGCGACACGTCCCTACGACGACGACTCAGGAAAGCTTCGGGTTCCCGGCGTTAATGGCAGCAGCTGCTCATCCCCTCCCCACTTCCAATACTCCCCCCTTTCCGGGGTTCAGTTCCGGGCCACCATTTTGTCGGTGGGCCGCTCGTCCAAAATTCCCGGATATAAAACCTTTTCCCAACTTCCTTTGCGCGCTTCGCCGGCTCGTTCCTTTCTCCCATAGAGATCTTTACTCTATGCTTTCTCCTCTTAGATCTCCCCACCCCCCTCCCCTCGGAATTCCGGTAGGCCGAACAAGAAGGAGGTCTGCGGAAGTCTCCGCCCCCTGGAAAAGAGAGTCGAGGGGGGCGGCGGGGAGAGCGCAGGGCACTTGCGCAGTAGTGAGAGAAGCGCTCGCCCAGCCCTGGGAAAAGACGGCTCCCTACTGCTTCGGAATGTCTGCATCGCCTGTTCGAGAGGCTCCTCCTCTGAGCTGGCGCCTGCAGCTGCTGAGCCTTCCCTTCCGAGCAGGCGGGCTGCCGAAAGAAGCCGCCGCTCTGCGCACGGGCCTGCCCTCTCCTGCTCGGTGGAGCGGGTGATTGCAGCTGCCTTGGCAATTTGCTTTCTCAGGCAGCGTGACAGAAGCAGAGCAAAAACTTCTAGGAGGCCTTTTTGACATAGTATTTGGCACTATCTGCAATGGTTCAGGTGGCCAGATACGCCCTCTGCTGCAGGGGTGGCTCTCTCATTGGGCTCTGAAGCCAGGTGGCACTTGGGGAATGGGCAGGACGCGCACCCTCCCCATCTTCACAGTGGCAATAGCACCTTCATTGGGTGATTGTGGGGGAGAGAGGCCTCCACCACTATGGTTTTTTACTCCACTGGTTATGAAAGAAGCAGCATGCTGGCACAGAGGAAAGCAGTACCACAGAGATGGCGACTGAACACTTCCTGCTGCCCCCAGTCAGAGCACAGTCCTAACCTGGAGTTAGGCCTGCAAGGTTTGGCCAGCACAAGGGCCACCGTAAAGCACGTTCGAACCGCTCAGGAAGGATAGCGCTCATCTTTGTGCTAGCCTCTCTGATGCAGTGGTAGAAGTGTAGAAATGGCCAGCAGATGTTTACCGCTGCTGCTACCATTTACCTCTGTTGGCTGCTTCTTTCAAAGGGCAAAAAACAGGCTGTTGGAGTAGAGACACCACCAAGCACCATTATGACAATAACAAACGAGCACTTAACTTGCTGGCTGGCCCCCGTTTCCAAGCCCTTTGAAAGCAGCAGTGGAGGGAAGGTAAGCATGCACTTGCCAGCTCCATGGTGGCAGGCAACAGCACTTATGTGCTACCACCATCACAGAGAGGGTAGGGTGGAGAACAAACATGTACCAGTTCCTTTTGCCCTATAAAAGCAGGCAGCAGCAGGGCTAACTACCATGGAATACTTGGGCAGGGAAGCAAGCATTCACAGCTGCTCCCTGCCTGGCTTTCATCTTCTGCAGGGGTGGGGTTAAGGTGGTAGACCATCTTGAATGTTTATCCACTTGGACAGGTGTTCTATTAGAAAATATTTCAGGTAAGTACAAGGGTCATCTTTATAAGTCTGTCTTTTTAAGTTAATAAAGGGAAATTCTCCATCAAAACAAGGGGCTAATGGGGATTATATCAGCAGCCATGCCCTTCATTTAGAGGTGAATTCTACCCCCTAAATAAGGTTAACCTGAAGCGAAGCAGGAAAATCTGCAGTTTGCTTTTTGGATGGGAGACAAATGCCAGGCTGTGACAAGCTGCAGTACCTGTGGTGGCAGAACAGAGTCGCTGTGGAGCTGATTAGCTCACCGCAAGTGAGAGTTGCGATGGAGCATTTGAGGCCAGCCGGCAAAGAAGGGAATACGACCTTGAGGACCTGTCCAGGCTTGACCTGCGATTGCCTGCTGAGGCTTGATGGCAGGCAGCCAAAGGAGAGAACCACACTGTGAAGGCAACATCTGGGCCTGAGGATTGGCAGATCACAAGAAGACTGTAGATTTGTAAAAACCCCATTGGAAAAAAAAATGGTGGTTTAGACTAGCCTGCTCATGTAAGCCGCCTTGGGCACTTGCTTCGACATGGGAAAGGCGGGGTATAAATTCTTCAAATAAATAAAATAAATAAAATACATACATAAGAACTAAGGACACTGCCTTTTTGGTGTTAAACTATCTGAACAACCACACACCACATTTTGTGTTTTAAGATATATTCCAGAAATTAAAATACTATAGATTACTTTTCCAGTTAGAATACGGTAGCTGCATCTGCTGACACTATCTCACCTACCTAGTACACTTTTAAAGCATTTAAAATAAAAATGAGAACTTGGAATAAAGATACGTAACACTGCTTTCTGCTCTTCAAATCACAAAATCGGCAAAAAATAAATAAATGATCAAACACTCCTACCTATAAGAAATAATGGCAGGTAGGGATAGGGACTATAGAGAATGGCATGCTGTCCCAAGCACACAAACTCCTACATGCCCTCTTCAGGAGCAGCTTGTCCGTAACAAGAAGTTGAGAAATTCATGTCAGGCAGCATGTTGGCAGAAGCAGCAACTTGGCACTAATCCATTGTTTCCCCTAACCTGCTGCCTCCATGGAATTTAGACCTGATTCATTCTGTATACTGCAGGATGGAAGAGGGTTTAATCTTTCTTCCTCAGCATGGAGCATCACCCCTCTTCTGGGTTCTTAGCATCCCCTCTATAGCCATTAGAGGAAGTAGCGGCAGTGGTGCACAGTATTGACAACACTTCTCTGCTTCATTTACCCCTTGGTGTAAATCAGCCATTTTCAACCACTGTGCTGGGGCTATTTGGGGAAGGGTAATTTCTTAGTAGGGCTATTGCCCCCTCCCACCAGCACCGCGGTGTGCCTTGTCAATTGTCAAAAAGCTGATGGTGTGCCTTGACAATTTTAGCACCTTGCCAGTGTGCCATGTGGTGAAAAAGGTTGAAGATCTCTGGTGTAAATGAACCGCTGTCATTTACCTCTCTTCCTTGGTGGCTACCAGCCATTACAGGAAAAAGCATCAGCACTGGACATGGAGACAGGTAAGTGGCCAGAGGTTACTACCCCTGCTATTCCAATCAATGACAACACCAAAACTGAAAATACTGTAAAAATGTCTTATTAAGAGCTGGGTGGGTATAGGGAGGAAAAAAGCATGCTGGCCCAGCAACTGTAAAACCTAAGCCTCAGGGATGTCCCTTTAAGAGCATAGAAGAGAATGAAGCCATGCAGACATGGAATTACATCAGAAGAAGGATAGGGAAGGAATTTATATCTAGTTCTTCAAAGTTGGTGACTTAAATAAATCAACCCTTAAATAAAAATAAATACAGGAGAACATAAAAGCAGAGATTTACAACTCATATTTTAACATGCTGGTTTTAACACTGAAACCTTTTAGCTGCAAAGAGTTTATTTTGATCTCCATGTATCTGGTTCATTTTAATAACGGCTTAAAAGCATTATCCCTTACTGTGCCTGACTCGCATCTCAACCCTGTGCACGTTTGTGTGAAATGAAGCCCAGTTTTATCCAGTGGAGAAGTAAGTATAGGATTACAGTCTCACAGTTATTGTGTTTCCCTGATTCCAAGGGGGGGGGGTAGGGTGGAAGTCTCTAGAAGAACCCAGACTGCTTATTTTCCTGCATAAAGCAGCCTTAATATTCAGTTTTGGTTCATGTTTTATAGAACGTTAGCTCTTTAAAAGTTATGAAGCAATGTGAACAACTTACAATGAACATTTACCATGAAGGTTTCCATGGGATCAGGGGACTGATGGACAGTTTCATTAAATAGTTTGTTGCCCTTCACACTTAACTGGAATTAAGTTCCATTAAAACCCACAAGGCTTGCATCCTTGTAAAAAGGATGTCGACAGGCTAAATGGAATCCATACCACCAACAAAACATTGGTTTTCTCAAGACATGGTAAGTGTTAAGAGGTAAGCAATATAAAAGGAAGGTGATATGAAATACATTTTATTGTTTACTCTGAGGTTTTAAATGATATAAGACTCAAAAAGAGAGCACCATTTACTATAGCTATTCTCCTTTCCAACGTTACATTTTCCTCCAACATGAATGAAGATTCTCTTTAACCTAACCTATTGCATTTCTATGTATCAAGAATTTCTAAGAAATAAGCTATTAGTCAAACTTTAGTAACAGCAAAGGGCAAAGTTTCTAAGAAAACAACTAAAGCATGCAAGTTTTCTTGTGAAACTGAAAAATGGCAACATTATTGTATTATTTGAGTATTACACAATTTGGGCAGGTAGGCGGGAGGGGGGGAAGTAGATCACCTACATGTAACTACTGACAGTTCTGTTTACTTTGTGATTTTTACATAAAGAATTCATAAATTATATTCTATCTGCCATTCCAAATTATGTCCCTGTTTAATTACGGCTGTACAAAATCATGAATTTCATTGTTTAAAAAAGATGACTCCGTTTTTTGTGAACCTCTTTTTGTGAAATGAATCAAGCAAAAAGGTTCTTCTTAACATAAATACATTCTGCATCTGTTCCATACACCAGGCATGAGCCTAAAACATCTAAGCTATTAACAGACAATGTTGGATTAGAAAACAAATTTGTAATCTCCATGCGATCTTTAGTAGGGTCATTCCTTAGCCAGGTACTTATTACAGATTGATTAATTGCACTGGGAGCAAGAAATGTTGTGCTTCTTCCCCCTGGGGAAAAAAAATACAAAAGTTAGGAGATAAACCATCAGAAATGCATATTGTCGGGCTTATAAAATGTAAATTCCAAAGAATGGGCTGGATCAGATGACCCAACAAACCACGGTTTGTTGAATTGTGAACTCAGTGTGAATGAGTTGTGAGCAAGCACATTCCTTCCTCTTTCTTTCTCATACTGCCAGTTTTATATCCTGGTCCATAAACCATTGCTTCCAAGTTTGTACTGTACAACATATGGAGGCATGGTTTAACCAACAGTCTTGATGACGCGGGGGTCCCATGGCTCCTCTCTGTAGGCCACTGCACTGTTCAAAACGGCTCTCTGTGCAATTGCAACCCACTTCTGGTTTCACAATGCAACCTGAAAGTAGTTCATGATTGTAGCAGAGAGCCGTTTTAAGCAATGGGGAGGCCCACAGAGGGGGTCTTGGGTCCCCCACACCCTCCACATTGGTGGTACCCTCCAGATGGCCAGCACCACCCACGGGTACCTCTTTTTTGCCACAGCAGCACAACTGCCAAAGTGCTGTCGCCATCGTCCCCTCCCAACAAAGACTTAGTGTTCTCAACCTTCATGTAAAGGCTGCACTCCAGAATACACTTACTGCAATGTAAGTGGAGCTCAATGAAGCTTACTTCTGAATAGGCATGTACAAGGTTGTGCTGTAATTACACGAGATTTTTACTCAGCCAAATCAAACCTTTTACTGCCTTCACCAAAGCAGCAAGTCATTGGTGAGACTTGCATTAACTGAGCATTTGCAATGTTTGCAAATATACTACAACTTCACAACTGGGCAATCAGCACCAGATCCATCACTGCTTCCAGAGGAGCATTTTGATGCATAGATTCTTTTTCTTAAGAATATTTACATAAATTGCTGTTTCCTATTCTCCCCCCCCCCCAATGAAAGAACAGGTGGGAGAAAAAGGATCCAGCTATATTGTGAACTTGGTATGTACATTAACAACAGTCAGCATCTTGAGTTTTAGGGGTAATTTGGCAAGGCACATAGAAACAAACACAAAATGACAAGTTAAAACCAATGAGATGTTACATTCCTGAAGATAACAGCGGATATGGAAGCACAGTCACATCTGTATTTCTTGCCTGTACTTATTCATCCCAATCCTTTCCTATAGGTTTACTCCCTAGTAATCCAACAGCATAATTTTTTTCCTTCAGCTATTCAAAAATATGAAGTAAATATTACCTGTATGAAGAAAAGATTTTCTTTCAGATGCATCAGTGGAAGCATCCCAGTGCCAGAGAGATCCATCCTCCGAACAGGTGAACAGATTATCAGGATTGGAAGGATGAAAGTGCACTTCCCACACTAAAATAAACACATATGTATTGAAGTATAGACTATACATGGCAATCACCATTTATAGTATGCAAAGAATAAATACTGTGGGTCAACCCCTATCCAGCTTTCCAGGGCTGATGCAGCCATACCTATGGGGCATGTGCTACATCCTGCAGTGGGGCAAGAGCAGTCATGGAAGCCCGCACAAGGTAAGGGAATATTTATTCCCTTACCTCAGGGGTACATTGCAGCTGCATCAGCAGTGGAAAGTTGCACAGGATTGGGCCCTTAGATAGTTATGAATTCATGCAAGGAGCTGAAGGTAAGCCAAGAAGAAAACAGAAGCTTAAGTTTTAAGGAGGGCTTCTATAATTTATAGCCCATAGAAATAAGACAATGCATCTGTAAGCGTACTAGTAATTCCAGTAGTCACATTTCTACTAGTAAAAAATAGATGTATAAACTTGATCCAGTTCAACTAAATTAAACATTTAGACAGTTTTCATCGAACAATTTTTCACATTACTATTTGCATCTATTCAATCCAAGTTTAGATTTGTTTTTAGTATGCTTCCATTTGCAGAGAAGCATATTTACATATAAATTCAGTTGATTCTGTTCATATTATATTTCTCTGTGCCTAGCTCATGTTTTGTTTTATCTGCTTTTATTTAGCATGAGTTTTGGTATCAGCGCGGAGTCTCAGAACCAAACACCAGCAGATACTAAGGCACAACTGTACTTACTTTCTGCTTCATGAGCATTTAACAAGCAAACCGGCATGTTGCCTTGTCTTACGTCCCAAGTACTCAACATTCCATCTTGGCCACCTGTAGCTACAATGTGCTGTTGACTGGGATGTCTGTCAATACAGTGCAGTGGAGTTCTCTCCCCTGTTCTATAAGGAGAGAAGAAAAACACATTGGGGACAAGTCAGTCCACTAAGACTGTGGTCTAAGCAGTGATGGACAAAAGCAGCAATCCAATGACCAAGAACGGTGGTGTATAAATATCATTATCATCATCATCATCATCATCATCATGCAGCTGTACTGCTTGGATTTAACAGTGCTCCTTATCTGAAAATGAAATGCTTACACTGAAAATATTTGTGAAGGTTCATTTCCCTGTTGTCTGAAATCCCATATTTTAAGCTGACCAATTGAATTGACTGTCAGGATCTCAGTTGTGCGAAGACAAGTCACGGCGTGGAGTGTACTGCTATCAGCATTGTCTACAGGAAATGAGAAAAATAGTCATAGTGGTATTTTTAAAACGTGCTCAGTTTTAACAAGCATAATTTGTTATATCCTCTCATTAATAGTACATTAAGGTATTACTGTATTTGGCTCTCCAACACTACCCACATGCCTGTCTTACAGTGAGAGATACTGTAGAGGTCTGAGTGCAACTCAAAGTTTGAAGAGCCCAGTAATGATAAGTTAATGGTACAAAAGCAAGAGAGAAACTTTTTAAGGCAGTGGTATTCAAACTTTTTAGATCAGGACCCACTTTTTAGACTGGCAATTGTGTTGGGACCCACTGGAAGTGACGTCATTAACCTGGAAGTGAAGTTGTGACAGGAAGTGACATCATCAAGTAGGAAGCGCTGTCATTGTAACATAATAAAAAGACACTCCTGAAATGCAAATTGGCATTTTTGGAGTGCATCAACTGTACAACCATGAAACATCCCTGACAGAAAGCAAGATTAGGAAAAAATATGATGTAAAAGCACTGAACAAAAAACAAAATTTAAAAAAAGCCCTCACTTCAAAATTCAAACTGTTAGCAGTCACAAAAGGAAAATAACAAGAGTAAAGTCTGCAGTTTCCAAGATGGCTGCTCCTAGCTTTCCTCAACCCATCTGACATCAGGTTGCAACCCACCAAGTGGGTCCCAACCCGCAGTTTGAATAACACTGTTTTAAGGCATACGTAATCATGACAGCTGTCATCTTTTATCCCCTGTGTATGCCCCTTCTCCTCAGAGAAAACATTCTGTCCCTTGTGAGGAAGAGGAACGCCAGGAAGGCAAACAGTCAACATCACTGGTCCCTTTTAAAAGGTGAATTATACCACCCACCCCGAGAAACACCACCTGCACTGGAGCACGAGGAGCACCAACCAGAGGCATATTCCCTGACCTTTACTTCTGTATTCTATTAATATGTAGAACATAACTTGGCACCTTGGGCACCTGATAATAGGTACTTAAAATATTTTAATAACTAGAAAAAATGCTGCTTCCATGAAAACTGCACGCGGGTTCATTGTATCCACTTGACTTCAGAGTAGTTTTGTCAGAGAAGACACTGAGTTCAGATTTTATCTCACAAGACGAATTGAATCATTGTTCTTGGAAAAAGCTTTAGTTGGTAATCTAATGAGAAAATATCTTGTTCTTGAGGTAGCAAACAATATTTGTGCAAATGAATTCTTCTATTTAAATGTGTGTGTTTTAATTAACATTTGAGCCAGTAGTGGGGATTTGCATTATTGGGAATTTGTATTTTCTTTATATGATTTTTTTCCATATGTATAATATGCCCAGAATGTTCATGCCCAGAATCCCCCAGTATGTTTATTGTAAATAGTCTTAAATGTTAAAAGCTACTAAAAATAGAACATGTCTGATATAAAAAATAGAACATCTACTAATATTACTGGTGGTAAATATAGCAAGAGACATGGGTGCGACTGGCGGCAAGGGTCACGGAGGCCCTTGCCTCTGTGCCTCTTAGCCAGCAAAATAGCTGGTGCAGGGGGGAGGAGACTCATCACTCGCCTGCACTCTTACCACAGGGGAAGGGGACAAACATCCCCTTCTCCTGTGAAGCCTCCTGTGGCTGCCTGGCTGCTGCAGGATGCAGCAGTTGCCATTTGGCTACCACGGTTCCCACGGTGGCCAAGCAGCTCAGGATTGGGCTGCCCAAGATCAGTAAAGACCTTTCAGTTTCATTGGCCTTCTGTTAAAAACTATGGAGTTCTGGTCACCGCACCTCAAAAAAGACATAGTGGAGCTGGAAAAGATGCAGAAGAGAGCGACAAAAATGATTACAGGGCTGGGGCACCTCCCTTATGAAGAAAGACTGCTGCGTTTGGGGCTCTTCAGCCTAGAAAAAAGGTGCCTGAGGGGGGACATGACTGAGACATACAAAATAAATAATGCACGGAAGGGATAGAGTTGATAGAGGGATGTTCTTTTCCCTCTCTCAAAACACCAGAACCAGGGGGCATCCGCTGAAACTGAGGGTTGGGAGAGTTAAAACAGATAAAAGGAAGTATTTTTTTACCCAGTGGGTAGTTAATCTGTGGAACTCTTTGCCACAGGAGGTGGTGATGGCATCTGGTCTTGATGCCTTTAAGAGGGGACTGGACGGATTTCTGGAAGAAAAGTCCATTGTGGGCTATAGGCCATGATGGGTGGTGCTACCTCCTTACATTAGTAGTAGGCTACTTCAGAGTACTGGGTGCAAGGGAGTGGCAACAAGATGCAAGCGTCTTGTGTCTCATGCCTCCCTGGGGCACCTGGTGGGCCGCTGTGAAATACAGGAAGCTGGACTAGATGGGCCTTTGGCCTGATTCAGCAGGGCTCTTCTTATGTTCTTATTTAAAGTAAATAAATGCCTACCTATAGTCCGTACAGCTTCCTTACGATCAGCAGTGAATACATTTATTCTCCCATCTTCACCAACAGTAAAGATTTCAGGGCTGTGGCAGATGACTCCAGTGCACGGTGCATTCCCACCAAATGGATCATAGTAATGTGCATTCTCCCATTTCTGGCTTACAGATAGAGTCTATAAAACAAAGAATAAGAACAAAAATCAAAGCAACCACTCCACTGGTAAAAGTCCAGTGGCTAAAGCTGAAATGTGAGATTGCCCACAAGTTCAAATCTCTAGGTCTCAGGTCACTCTATGGCGTTTGTAGAGAAGTGACCATGTTTCAGTCTAACCCTGCTAGCAGGAATATTGCAGGAACATGCAATGACAATAATGAAAAAAAAATGTACACTGAAAAGCATTATAAAAACAATGTGAACACTGGAGACTAAAATTTCTAAAATAAAGTCTATGTATTGCACAAGTTTATATTCCATTCAGCAAGGGGAGAGACATTGCTGACTGTCCCTGGAAATCTCCAGAAAGGTGAAACCGTGTACCCAACATCTGCCTCTGTCACAGAAGACAGAGACAGCGCCAAACATGTTGTAGGGAGAGCTTTAGTCTTTTTAAGTTATTGTAGGGAGAGCTTCAGTCTTTTTTAATTATTAGAATAGCAGCAGCACATGGAATGGTTCTTAGCATATGGCAAGGGGGCATTAACACCTTTCTTCTCCATCAGTGGTTCCCAAAGTTCTACTTGGACTTTGGGAACCCTATTTGTGTGGCTGGAGGGGGGCAGAGAAAATGTTTTTTTAACTTACTTGGAGGGTTGCTATGGCTCTCCGAAGGGTCTGGGGAGCCTGCAACCCCCTCTGCAGCCCTCCCAGCAGCTTCAAATGGCTGTTAAAAGGGAAAAAAAACCCTTCCTACTTCCTGTTTTCGTCACAAGGGAGGGCTCTGTGACTTTATATTTTCCGAACTGTGCAAATCACACAGGAAAACCTGGCATCACAAGCTGTGGGCAGTCTGTTCTCCATCCTGTCTGGTGGTCTGCGGGGATACACTTGCTGAAAGTTATCAAAGGCTATCCCCCGCCCCGCCCCAAGACCTTGCAGACCACTTCTCATGGCCTCACGAACTACAGGTTGAAAACCAGCACACTCAATAATCTGCCTGTTATTCTCAAATAAGAAAAATCGAAATAATTGATCATTAGCTTTCAAGATCCATGTTTAGCTTCCTCACACCGTGGTTGTTCTAGAAACTGCAATTGCCCTAATGTTACAGCAGTAACAAAACAGAATAGCCAAAAGCAAATGTTATCTATTCACCTGATTATTCTGATGATGTCGGAATATGGTCACACTTCCAGTGGATGAAGCTGCCACAATTCTCTCTGGATCCAAAAACTAAGAAAAAAATAACCAAAAACTTAAAGCTTTTTAAAGATTCAGCCATATTAATATACAAATTCACATACACACCATATTTAATTAAACAAATTGTACCATAGTCCCAGATTCATATTTCCCAAACAGCATAAATTAAAAGCTTTATTTCCAATAAATAATTGAAATTCCTTGCAAGTTTTTAAATACAGAAAATATATTCCTTGCAGTCACCGAAGTGTCACTCGACAGCACACTTACCTCCATATCCATAACATCACCATTGTGTCGGATATCACATAGCAGATGTGGCTCTCCATGATATTCTTCATTTGAGTTCAAGCCTCCAAAATCCCCAACAGACCAAAAGGAAATCTTATTTTCCTGTAAGGTTTCAAGAACAAAGTCATATACCAAAATAAGGAAACCATGCTTGCATATAAACCCATATTCAATCTACCAAACACATGCCTGTTAGTCCTTCATTTTAAGAATTCAACCTAGAAGCTGGATTTTTGAAATCCTAGAAAATCATTTCAGAAAGGTTACCATACGCTGGGTGCAATCCTAACTAACTTTCCAGCACTAACATAGCTGTGCCAATGTTTGGCATTCTGCAGTGGAGTAGTAGTCATGGAGGCCTTCTCAAAGTAAGATAATGTTTGTTCTCTTACCTAAGAGCTGCATTGCCTTTACCCAGATGCAGGGAAGTTGGTTAGGACTGCACCCTCTAAGTCAGCCATTTTCAACCACTGTGCCACTGTGGCACACTGGTGTACAGCAAATGGACCTCAGGTGTGCCAGGAGACAGTGGCATTTCTACAGGGATGGCAAAGCTCTAAGTTTTGCAAGAAGCCTTACCTTGCAGTGGAAATCACTCCTCTCCTGCACCGTTTTAGCCAATCCTCACAGGGAACAGCAACAACTTGGCGTTGCTTACTGGCTGCAGCAGCAAGAGAGAGGAGGGATTTACATGACAGGGTAAGGCTTCCTGCAAAACTTAGAGCTTTGCCATCCCTGTAGAAACGCCTCTGCCAGGAGAATTTGGGAGAGGGTCAATTATCAGTAGGGGGATGTGATAGAGAGGGTCATTTATCAGTAAGGTCATTGGGGAATGCGAGACCCCCACTGACTGAACCGTGGGACCTGTCAATTGTCAAAAAGCTGATGGTGTACCTCCATCATTTTAGTGCCTTGCCAGTGTGCTGTGAGTTGAAAAAAAAAATGAAAATCACTGCTCTAAGTAATAAATTCAATATGTAGATTGGTTCTAGAGCACAATACCGTCATAACAAATGTAAAAAAAAAAAGGATATTACATTTTATATGGACCACACTGGGTTGAGATAGGCTACAAAACACAGAACTGCTAGATTTGTTCCATAGATTTCAACCCACGGATCTCAAGCACAGAGCTGTTACTGAATGATCAACAGGCAGTTTTTCTAGGAAAAATTTGGAATAGTGAAGAAACAGGGAGAGAAGAAAATTCTGTGAAATTGCACTTTCAAATCAAACAACAAACTTTATCGGAACGAGTCTCTTATTTCTTGCCTAACCACATTTCTAATGCTCGGATGGATAGCGGTTATGTAGTCTCTCAATGAGACGGGGAAAGACGGGATATAAATAAAAGACTTTAAATATATGACTACTGAAGACTAAAGCGTGTGCGCGCGCGCATCAACGTTTTAAAAATAGTCTCGAAGCCGCGGGAGTATATGAAGGCCGTACAGTGCAGCGGAAAGCTGGAAAGGAGCGGATCTGGTTGAAAGCAAAAGAAACGAGGAGGGACACTGTCACGCAGGCCCTCGTATTGCGTTACCACCTCATTGTCCCACGAGCCGGTAGCAAAGACTTCGGGAGACTGCAAGGCAGTCGCGGAACTGCAAGGCCGCCAGCGGGTCTTGCTGACTTTCTGAGACACGTACTTGGCGACAACATCTTCCATGCCTACAGTGAAGCCACCACTCCCGCCACCGTTTCCGTAGCCTATGCCGGCTTTCCAAGTCAGCCCTTTGATTGGTCAGCAACTGTCACGGGATACGGCGCACGAAAGAGGACAAATGTTTGTATAATGGCTGCGCTCAGAGAAAGATACTGCTTTTTCAAGGACGGGTTAGTCCTTTGAAAGAGCATTGCGCGAAGTTCTTTCAACGGAACTGCTGGGGGGGGGGGGGGGGGGGCCGCGGGGGGGGGGGGGGGGGCCCAGAGGGGTTTTACTTGCGCTACACCTAGTTTGAACCCCCTTTTTGGTTTTTGAGCATTTAAATTAATTCTTCACTCTCATCTCTGTTTTCCTTTGAATTACATAACTGTACCACTGGTCACTACACAGAATCTGTGCCTATAATTGTTTTCCCCCTGTGTGTACATTACACATGTTTTAAAAAGCACTGCCGGGAACAAGTTTTAGGACTCCAGCGTGAGGGATACAAGTGTTGTAAGGCACTCCAATGCCAGCTCCATTGTTGGAAGGGAACCCCTAAGTGGTCAAAAGCCTTGTCGTCTGGTCCCGTTGCAGGGGGACAAGGACGGCAGCATACTGACACCACCAACCATGGTAAGATGCTCCAATAACACCACACACATGATACTGTGATACTATGATACAGACAGCAAAGAGGCAAAAGCAGCGAACTGCTAGCTATCCCAGTACTGGGAGTTCATCCTCTTATGCCAGTCATGCAAACCCACACTTCCAAGAAATACCAATGAAACATCTTTTTGACTAAGGTGGACTAGGGGAAGAAAGATAGCTCCCTTGGGAAAGGGCAGTCATGTGAAATAAACACACAGGTGTCTTTATGGCAAGGGGTTGAGTTCCTGTGGGGAGTCTATACTACCAGCTGGAAGGAACTCTTATCAGGATGCAGTCCTAACCTGGAGTTAGGCACAGTTATGCCAACAAAGTTTGGCGTAAGGGATACCAGCACAAGGGATACTATCAAGTATGTTTGGACCACTCTTGGAGTTAGAGAGGCCAGCAAATGTGCATCATCCTCCCTGACTCCAAGAGTGGTCCAAACACGCTTTACGGTGTCCCTTGTTCCGGCCAAACTTTGCTGGCCTAACTCCTGGTTAGCATTGCGCTCTCAGAGGCAGACCAGGGCAAGTCACTTCAACAGTGCTCAGGCAAACTAGCTGTCCCATTAAAAAGAGACTGGGATGGGAGCCAGAAAAGGCATGTTAAAATCCATCCAAGGGGCATTTCATAACCAATAGCATATTCACCTTTTGCATGATTGGACAAATCACCCATGGAACCACTACAGGCCCAGCCATGAGGTGACCTAATGCGGTGTGCTTTGATGGCAGATGGCAGGTGTGGGTGAGGGGCAGCAGATTTGGTGTGCCTTTCAGATGTAGACCCAAGTTGCATAACTACTGTTGCTCCAGCATCTGAGGACACCCACCATATCCCAAGCTAGTCAGACTGGCATTTCAGAAGTATAGGATTGCACTGGAAGGGTACTGAAATAAATTGGCTAGGCACACCAACTCTGCATAAGGCTGGGCTGTTAGTCAATTGCACAACAATGTGGAAGTAAGTCCACTGCATGCACTGGGATTACTGCCAGGTAAATGTACACAAGGGGGTTCCACCCTAGAAAGGAGCACTATTTATTAGCACTCGTGTAAGATTAAGGGCTTTTTGAGATAATTTTGAAGGGCGCATTTTTCTTTTACCACCAAACTCAGTGCTAGTGCTAATTCAGCACCAGTAATCCAATACTCTGCTTCAGCAAATGGATATGGGGTAACCTTACTGCAAGAGGATAGCTGTGCTTCTTTTTACTACTTTTAAAACATCAGGAAGGTATGTAGCTCTGGGGAAAAAGCAATGAAATAGCAAGGCATTGCTATGTGGTAGGGGAATATAGCCTTGCAGGTATTAACCCCCACCCCAGTGAGTATATCAGCACTCTTGAATGGTAATGCAAAAAAAAAAATCCTTTAAAAATTGATGAATTTTATGTCATCTGTAGTAGGGATGTCACTGGCCAGTACATGCCTGGGACTCTAGTGCAACCACATTCCACACAGTACTCACAATTGCATGCTAGCTAGTGGGAGGGGGGAGAAGCACATAGATTATGATCATGTCATGTTCCTTATATTCCAGCTGTATTAGTAGTTGGTCTATTTCCAGATGCAATTTAAGGTGCTAATCAGAGCACTCGAAGGACTGCCTGAATCCACATGGATCTATCCACAGCCACTGTGGGTATTGTATGGTATGGGGGGGGGGCTCTCTTGCATGGTGTTCAATGTAAGATCAGATACAGAGACAGGGATTCTCTATAGTGACCCCCTCCTTGTGGAACTCGCTCCCCCAAGAGGTTTGCTGTGCTCCTTCCCTTTCTTCATTTTGTTACTCCCTGAAGCCCCATTTATCTTGTTTGGCTTTTCCAGGGGAATGTTTAGTTTCTTATTGCTTTCTCTTCTGTTTCGTTTTCACAATTCTTTTTTTTTGTATTGTTTTTTATTGCTTGATTGTTGTATTTTAAAACAATAATTTTAAAACAACTTTTATAAAGATCCTTTGTGAATGAGATAGGATACAAACTTTGTAAAATAATAAATATAATTCCAACAGAAAAATATTGTGGTTTAAGGGCTGGCAGAATGGAATATTCTTGCAACAGAAGTGCTGAGGAATGACATCTGTATCACCTACAAGAAAATGAACTAACAGTGCAATCCTGCACATGTTTACTTGGCAGTACACACCACTGTATTCAATGTGAATATATCTCAGGTAAGGGTATAGGATTGCAGTTTAAAATGCCCAAATCCATTGCCTGAAAAAATGATCATCTGGGGAAGCCCTAACAGCAATCTAATATGCATGTTCCTGGGAGTAAGGCTCATCAAACATATTGGGACCTGCTTCCCATTGTAAGGCTGCATTCCTATGGACACTTATGTGAGTAAAAGCAAAGTCCTATGCATGTTTACTCAGATGTCTGTGTTGTATGGGCTTTATGCTGAGTAAGCATGCATATGATGGCAGCCTAAGCCTCAATGAACACAGTGGGACTGAATTCTACGTAAACATGTATAGGATTACATTGCACATAGTGCAGCCTTCTGTGAATGCTGCAGGCACATTTGGTCTACGCAGCCATGAGGTCTAGAAACCTATCAGCTAATCCTCACAGGGCTAGATTGGCAAGTAGCATGCCCTAGATATTTTAGTAGTTTAGGCTGCAATCCTATAGGGCAGTGTTCTTCAACCTTGGGGTTGGGACCCCAATAATCAATCAATCAATCAATCAATCAATCAATCAATCAATCAATCAACAGGTACTTACCACTTTTCAACATGAAATTCACAAAGCAGTTTACAGGCAAATAGTAATAATAAAGTTAAATGGCTCCCTGTCCCAAAGGGCTCACAATCTAAAAAAAGACAGACCACCAGCCACTAGAAAGACACTGCACGGGAGTGAAATAAGATAGCAAAGCCTCAGTTGCGGGGTCGCGGCAATTTACAGGAATGAAAAAGTTTGAAAACTACTGGCCTAGAGCACCAGGCCAAAGAGGGAGGCATCTGGTGTACCGCTTCAGGTACCAGGGGACTGTTTCCCAATCCTGCTTAGGTTCTCAGAAATTCTGCTAAATAGCTTTCACTAGTGTCAGACTTCATGGTAATTTGGCTGTAAAGTATGTTCGGACCACTCTCAGAGTCAGAGGGACCAGCACATAGATGTGCACCAGAGTGGTCTAAATGTGTTTTACTGTCAGTCAGTCAGTCAACAGGTAATTATATACCGCTTTTCAACACGAAGTTCACAAAGCGGTTTACAGGCAAATAGTAATAATAAAGTTAAATGGCTCCCTGTCCCAAAAGGGCTCACAAACCTTGTGCGGTGGCCCTTGTGCTGGCCAAACTTTGCTGGCCTAACTGTGCCAGCCTAACTCCAGGTTAGGAATGCTACCTTAGTTACAGTGAACTGCGCTGGGAGTGTGGAATGGGTGGTGACAGGTGTGGGAATGGGCAGATCGGGTCCTGGGAAGGAGCAGGGTAGATAGTGGGGTCCCCAGTCTTATACTTTATTTATTGGGGTCATGGTGTGAAAAAGGTTGAAGACCACTGCTAGAGTGTACACACTTCCCTGGGAGTCTCATTGAATTTTATGGGTCTTACTTCTGAGTAGACATACCTAGGCATATGCTGTAAGACTAAGACAAGGGAGTGTATATTTTTACAGCTCTTAGAGCACAGTCCTGACCTTGAGTTAGGCTGGCAGTTACACCAGCAAAGTTTGGCTGGCACAAAGGACACTGTAAAGTATGTTTGGACCACTCTCAGAGACAGAGAGATGTGCACACAGATGTGTGCCATCCTCCCTGAGTCCTAGAGTGGTCAAAACGCACTTTATGGTGGCTTTTGTGCTGGCCAAACTTTGCTGGCCCGTGCCAGCCTAACTCCAGGTTAGGATTGCACCCTTGATGGTGTTAGGTGTTTACTCAGAACCCACCATAGATATTGGAAAGGTCGGTGTTTGCAGCAGGTTAATCGTTTTAGTAAAAATCTTCAATAACTTTCAATGAAGTGTATAATCCCACAATGCAAACGGTATGCGTCAAACTTAGAATGATGCATGTTGTAATTGCCACTTGTTAGAGGCTTTGCAGCTTTGCAACGCTGCTTCTAAAATCCAGCTCTGCCTCAAGAGCCTACCCACACCACACTGCAAATGAGCCTGTCACATTGTACCATGTCACGGTTATATATAGACAGAAGCAAAGTCAGTCACATGGATCTGTTAAAGGCACAGGCACTTAGCCCAATTTCAGTCAGACCCTCCTCTTCCTCCCGCGCCACCCCAAAAACGCAGGCTCCTACCCCGCCCCTCCTTTGATCACCAGGAGTCCCCCCCACCTTGTCCCCTGTAGCCAGGGTAGTGCGCCTGCGCACACCGGCCTCGGTTTCGCGGCGGCGGCCGTTCAGAATGTCGAACGCGCGGGGGGGCGGGGGAGCAGTGCCTCCCTCCGGCGGACGCGCGTCGGCAGCAGCAGCAGCTGCTGCTGCGGGAGGGGAGGAGGCGGCGCCTGTGTCGGCGCTGGAGGTTGTGTCCTTCCTGGGGAAACTACTGTGCGCAGTCGCAGCTCTGAAGGCGGCTCTCTACCTGCTCCGCAGAGTCTGTCTAGCGATGGCCTGGAAGTCAGGAGGCGCCAGTCACTCCGAGCTCATCCACAACCTCCGCAGTGAGTGTGTGTGTTGTGTGCGCGCCAGGCCCTGTGGAGAGGGAAGGGGGTGGGAGGAGGAGGCAGAAGGAGGGGCCAGGGCGCGTGCGGTCCATTCATGTCTCTCACACGCACACGCACACACACACACACACACACACACACACACCCGCTGGTCGCTAGGAAGTAACCGTTACTTGCCGACCCTGTGCGGCGCGCGGGGCGGGGGTCAACTGTCACTGGGCGACCGTTCGAAGCGGGGGGTGTTGGCTCTCTAAGTGCGCCTGTGTGTATCCTCGCGGGGCGGGGGGAGTGACGGTGGAGCAGCAGCAGCAATCCTCGCCGCAAGGCGGGTGTGTCTCTCGGTGCCTGGGGAGCGGCGGCTGTTGCCTCCGCCAGCAAGAGGGAGCAGGGCGGGTCTCTGTTGTCACTGCTGGAGGAGGTTCGATGGCAGGACGGAGCCTCAGCTCCGTATTCGGCTGGGCCAGATATTGGGCGCAACAACAACAGAGCCTCTCGCTCCGTTGGGGTTTCTTCCTTCCGCGTCGGAAGGCGCCACGCAGAGCCTCATGTGAGAGCATCGCTCCCTAAACCCTGCCGACAATCCTTTGTTAATTGTTCTGCAAAGTGAGCGTAATTGATTTAGTTCCAAAAAATATTAAAGGCGTGCCACATTTGGATACATGGGCACAACGTCCGTAGGGAGGGTTTCTAGTCCTTATGGAGGCGGACGATCTATATAATAAGGGGAACGCAGTCTTGGAGTGTACACCACGACTATCTTTCACCCTCTTTGCGGCTCATAATTATGCAGCTGTCTAGTCTCTTGGGGGGGGCTGTCGTCCGTTTAGCCGCTCTCATTATCTTTGTTTGCTTGGGAGCTGTGCCACCCATGCTAATGTCCACTGAAAACAAATGTGTAGTTGCCATGCGAGGCCCAGAATGAGAGTGCTGAATGGGTAATGGTGATAGCTTTTGTTGGATCAAGTCCAGTTGTTTAACGATGTTCTGAAAACGTTCAGGCTGTACAGTACCAGGTTTGTTTTTGAAAGACAGGACTCCTGTGTTTTTTGTTCTGAGCGCCTGTGTCAAACAAAGAGTTCTGCTTGCTTGGAAAAATTGCAGGCCATCTTCACATCTTTTTTTTTTTTTTTATTAATCAGAATTGATTTAGTTAAAAAATTATGGGTGTTTTGTTTTGTTGTCTTTAGACCTTTGCCTATGAAACTTCAAGAGGTAGTTTGTTGAAATTTTTGTGTACTTTACAAGTGGTTGCGGGACAGGTGAACTGCAGATTTTAAAAGTATCAGCCTGCTAAGATACTTGAGCTTCACCTCCTTCTCTGTGTGTCTTAAGTGTTTTTGCATTGTTATGGAAGAGCCTGGGTGGAAAATGCATACCTGCCCTGTTTATTAAGTCTAAAATCAATTATGGCAGCTCCTGCTGTTGCTTTCATCTTGTCAGTAAGCCAGTGGCTTCAGCATCCTGTTGGGCCTGTTTGTGAAGACAGAAGGATTGGAATGGAGAGAGATACAAGTAATATTAAGAGGGAAGTGAATGAGCTGTTATGATAGAGAGGATAACTAACTGGAATTTTAGAGCCCAATCCTTTGCATGTCTACTCAGAAGTAAGTCTCATTATAGTCAATGGGGCTTACTCCCAGGTTAGCATGGGAGGTGCAGTGCCGACTGGTGCTGGCCTCAGCATGGGTGCTCCCTACTTGGCAGGGGCTGTAAACGTGCTCTATGGCACTGTTACTACATTCGGAGCTAGCAATATATGCGTACTGCCAGTGATAAGGGCTATTATATAGGATTGGGCCCTGAATTGAGCCTCAGATTTATTTTAGGTCTTTAATGAAGTAGGTACAGATAATATTTACAAGCAGAGTATATAGCAAGGCTTATTTTGAATGTTGCTACTCCATGCTACTAAATAATGTAAATGAATCTTAGTACCTGAAAAGACTCTGAAAGTGTTACATAAACATTACTGCTGCTTTGCACTTTCTGAGTGGCAGCTTCAGTATTTGGAATGTAATTTTCACAGCCCAAAATGCAACAGAAATGTGTTAAAATGAAATGCTAACTATCCAAAATGGTGTTAAAATGTAAGCTTCAGATTTTGGAGAGCTGGATGGCATAGATCTTTGGCAGCAATCATTTGACAAATCTTGAATTGCTGAAGAACATCTTATGGACTAATTCAATAAAATTGTTTAATATCATTCACCTTCAATAGGACTAGATATTCAAACCTCATCTCTGCCAGCTGCTCAGATGATTTGAAGATTATTCCATATACCTGAAATAGGGAGAAGGAGCAAACTTTTTTAAAAGTGAGAAGGAAAGCAGATGTATCAATACCCTGTTTAAAAAATGTAAATAGCCAGCACGGCTAATAAGAGACAATGCAAGTCACGCTAACTCACTAACAATACTATTCATGTTTACTTAAAAGTCAGTTCTATTGTGTTCCATAAGGCTTAGTCCCAGGAAAATAGTATATAGAATTGCAACCTAAGATGCATAATGCTATTGCTAGTTCAATTTTAGCAAATCTGTTCTATAACAATTATGAGTCAGTTGACTTCTGTGTGTGTCAGATGAAAAGGGCCGAAGGCTTATTCAAAACTTGAAGAAACACAGCTGAAATGATAAATAATATTTTAAGACATAGTTTTTTTGGGACTAAGTAATGAAGCAAGGATCAGATGCTGTGTCACCACCACCCCCATGATCGCAGTTTGACCAGCTTCTCTTTCTGCTGCTGTTTCATTTTAAAAAGGAAGTAGCATTATATGCCCCAAATATGAACCCAAAGGTTCACAACGTGACCCTAAAGGAAGTTGCTTGAATGCTCAGAAGTTACTTTTTAATGACATTTCTGGAGTATATTACTTTAAAACTTGCTTTTGCCATTATAAAATAATTCTTAATTGCCTTAAGTCTCCTTGTTTGGACATTAGCCAATTTCATATTTTCAAAAAAGCAATTTACCTCTAAAGTTCATCTTTAGAACTATTCTGAACAATGTGAAACTTCTGAAAACTGAAATAGTTGGTAATGTAAATATTTGGGGTCTATTATACTCATATGTATTCCTTTTTGTAAAATTTGTTCAAGTTCCTGAAAACCTTTAACTGTCATTTTGGGAGTGGCTGGTACTGTTCTGCTTTTATTGTTTTATACCATGCTTTAATCATTATTTGCAGCCAGCCTGAGAATACTTGTAAAGGACAGGATAGAAATGATTTTGGGTGTTCTACAAAAATTCCTTACTTGATAAATTGTGTGTTGAACTTTTTTTTTTCTTCATCTTTGACAAGTTTTTCTACCCTTTAACCCAGTGGTTCCTAAACTTTTTTGATTTGCAGCTCCCATGACCATAATGGGCCATTGGCTGCAGCTCGCCATTTGGGCTACAATCCTACACATTATATAGGGTGATGGGTTTTTTTGTTAGGATTCTGTGGCTCCTAGGGAACCCCAGGGAGCCGCAGAAAATAGTTCAGGAACCACTGCTGTAACCTAATGGTCAGTTTTTGCATGCTTCCTATTTAAGCTTTTGCTGAATTCTATTTCTTTTGCTTCTTTGGTCTTGTGTTTGTGGTCTACAAAAAACTTGTGTTTATGTAGCCTATAGTAGTTTTCTGTCAAAAGTAACTGCAGTTTGCCATCTGGCTTTCCTTATAACAGTTTGTATGATAAGTGGAAAAAATGTACAGTGATACGTGGGCTAGTGATAGATTGTGTTCAGAAAAAGTAGTGTTGTACCTAGCTCCCTGGACTGTCACTATTTAGTTTTGTCACCACAAGATGTGGAGCAAAAATTATTATTTCTGTGTGTGACAATGACATTGTTCCCTGCAAGATCTGGTTCTAGAATCCATAGAAACAGAGGCAGTAATCTGGTACATGGGAGCTATTCCAGAAAACAAATGTCACTCAAATAGTAAGCTATAGTGGTTGGCCTATAGCTGTGCTTCATGGATAGCAGCACATACATTCTGTTTTGTTCTAAATGTTTTTTCAATGCTAGATGCTCTTATAGCTATATCCTGAGACTCTTTTTAATAACTTTTGTTTAAAATGGAAGGTTAGCTAGACAGTTAGCGAACCCTCTTGCATTGGAGACAACTTCTTGCAAAGGAGGTGGACAGCCACAAGATTTCATCTCTTTGGTAACTTTTCCTCCTTAAAGAAATGCTGAAAGTACCTGTCAACAAAAGTACCAGAACATCAGTATTTGCTTTAGTTATGCAGGTATGAATCAGAGCAGTTCCTTACAGGTGTTAATTCCATCCACCCAGCAGTTTCTCCTAGAGTTCACATATAAGGCATTAATTAGTGTTGGGTCAGGCACTGGTCCAGGGCACATCTGATCAAGTTGACCCCAGTGGTGTCATTCAAATGATTTAGGAACAGGAACTCACTTTTGATTGGCACTTGTCGGGAACCCGGAACCAGCCACGGAGCCAAGGGGCGGCCATCCCTTTAGAAAGAATAGGAAAGAATTGTAACCAGGGGGCGGGCTTAGCGGCCATGTTAGTTGACTCAAAACAATCCATATTCCAAGCATTTCAGATTGGTTTTCTGGTACTGTTTGGGACTGAATCGTTTACTCCTGAAGTAAAAACTCATGAAAATAACAACGTGTGATCGTGGAGAAACATCACTGGTAACCTTATTATGAGTTAATATGCAATTCCAAGGTTTAATTCCGCGTAATTATGTTACTGAACATACCGGACGAAATGCTACTTGCTGTCTATTTAAACTCGGATTGCACTGTTTTGACAGACTTATTTTTTGAAATCTACACAAGCAAAAATAAAACGGCCATGCCCCATAAAAAAAATGTCTGTTAATGTTCAGAATTTCGAAAATATTACCGTAGGAAAATTACATTAAAATCTCTTCATGACACAAGTAGTTGTCAATATGAGAGGATTTTTTTTTTACTTGTAGACTACGAAGAGTATTTTTGAAAACTTCTACACTCACCCCCCCCACACACAAAAAACAAATTCTGTTAATGTCCAGAAGTTCGAAAATATTACCGTAGAAAATGGAAGGCGGGAAAAAAAGTGTAAACGGGAAGGGGGGAAAAAGGAGGGGGGAAATATATATATATTTACCTTCTAGACCATTAAGAGTGGGTGTCAGAAAATGGTGAATAAGACTGCTAGGAACAACAAGAAATTACACAGCTTCAAAAAATAAGGCACTCACTGTTAACGGTTAACGGTAGCTTTATTGAGCCGATGTAATATGAATACATGAATCTTTCCGTGGACATTAAATCCCATTTTTTGTTCAGCGATTCGCACACCCGTATGCAGAACACGCAGGCATGCTTAAAGAGGTTGAAATTAACTTTTACACGCGTGCAGGGAGATTTTTATTTGTGAATTCGCGGCAATCCTCTTTTATTTCGCGTCGATTATCTGCGTCAGCCATATTTGTTGACCCGGAAGCTTCAAGAATGTGACATCATTTCATCTCCAGTGTATTATTCCTCCAAGCACGGAGCCCATTCCCCCTGAATGACATCATTGCCTTCGCCCCCCTAGGAATCCGGAGTTGCTCCCTTTAACCCCCTGAGTGCCAGCCAACCAAGAAGAAAAGCTCTTTGCAGAGGAATTGGGAGGGGGGAGGGGGGAGAGTGAAGTGGGCGGAGTCAGCCCTAATTTTAACTAGTGGAACTGAGTTCCCCCGTGTTCCCCCTGCATGACATCATTGCCCTGAACCCCCTGTCCCAATGGCAGCAGTAGCACCTAGTACACTATTAGGTGGTTGGCAATGGAGATACCATAGGTCAGTGATGGCAAACCTTTTGGGCTTGGCAAGTCAAAACTTTGAAAACTGCTTAACTTGACTCTGCTGGTGTGTCAGTCTCCCAAACAAAAGAGAAATAGTTCTTTATATTCATTTATTTAAACAAAAAATGCAGTCCAATTATGTGTGGTGCTATATATGTTATAAAGAAACATCAAACTGTAAAAATGAAAAATGAGGTAAAATTCCATTTTTGTCAGGCGTTGGTGAACACTGGTGTGTTACCCCAAATGTTGTGGTATGTTATCTTTGACACGCATCACTGCCATAGGTCAATCTGGAAGCAGAATCTATCACAAGCCAGGGTCCAGCCCTGGAATCTGTCCAAGTGAGGCTGGAACAGAGGCCTGCAGCGGGAGAGGGGAAGCAGCAAACAGAAAGACAGGCAGCAAACAAGAGAAACTTGAGAAGCTGAGATTGAAGTAGATGTTTGGGGAGTTCTGAGACTGAGGGAACAATCCTAACCTGGAGTTAGGCCAACATAAGTCCCATGTGCTGGACCAGGAGTGTTGCAAATGCACCGTAAAGTGTGTTTGCACCACTCTGAGTCAGGGAGGACAGCGCACATCCATGTACCGGCCTCCCTGACTCAGAGAGTGGTGAAAACATGCCTTTACTCCCTTTTGATGACCTAACTCTAGGTTAGGATTGCGCCCTGAAACTCGCTATATTTTTCTTTCTTGGAATGTAGCTTCTGGTAGGTGGAGGACATTATGCCTTTGCTCTTGTGCAGACTCCCAGTTTCACCCAACTCTAAGGCTCTTCTTTGCTGTGCAGGGGAAAATGTACAGGTACAATATTGGTCCTGAGTGTTTGCTGAGAGCAGCTTTTGGGAGAAGGAAGCTTGCCATCAGTGCATGAGTGTTAAAACACCTTTTTGCTCTGCACCATGGCTCCATATTGGGCCCCACATAGTAGTCTGAGTGGGGGGGTGGTGGATAGAAAAACTATGGAAATAATTTCTAGTCATGGCATGCCTACACAATGTCTAGTTTGATACATGGAGGACTTTGAGCAGGCAAGACTAGCACCTGTTCTATGCAGGCTAACCTGAGAGCATTTATAGCCAGACCACGTTGGAAAGAACGCATGAGCCGCTATGGGTAGAATGGGGTGTAGCCAGCCAAGCACAGATATTGGAGGACAGTACTGTGCTTTTCCACCCTAAAGTTTCAAGTAGCTGAGTACAATGTTAAGTCGCTTTGATACAGGGCAGAGCACTTGGTCCCAGCTGATCCTGACCTTGGATTTAAAAATCGGTTTAAAGTGGTATGAATTTCTTGGCTTCCATATTTCACCATGGAAATTATTGATGTCTTTGATATAGGCTGAATTTTTAAGTGATGTTCATTTTTCTACAAATGAACTTTTCCTTTCTGATATTAATATTATCTAAGTTCAAAACGTATTCTTTCTCCAACCTCACAGTTTAGCATTACTAGAGTAAGCATTTCTGGGGTTTCTACAGATTCTTGTACATATATTTCTTGTATTTCAAGTAAATGATATTATAGAAGGACATTGCCTTTAAATATTGACTATTTCTTTTTTTTTCTTTTCAGAAAATGGAATAATCAAATCAGATAAAGTATTTGAAGTCATGCTTGCCACAGACCGTTGCCATTATGCAAAATGTAACCCATATATGGACTCTCCTCAATCAATAGGTATTAACACTTACCCAGTGTCTTTAGTTGAAAGAATCAGGGGAGTGGAGTACTTTTGCTATGGAAAAGTCTAATGCGTCCCAGGCTTTTAAAGACAAAAGGTGATGGTTTTGGTGGCATGACAGATGTTCATAAAGTTATGGATGATATGCAAAGGATGGGTGGTTTTCTTCCCCATAGATCTAGGGGTCACTAAGTAATAATGATTAGTACATTCAGAACAGATGGCAGGTACTCTTTCATAACACATAATTGTGAAATTCATGCAATAGGAGGTGCTAATGATAACTGGCTGTGATGGCCCAAAAAAGTTGTGTCAGCAGCTGTTAGTCATGATGATTAAACATAATATCCATGTTCAGAGGCAGTACCTTGATATCAGATTTGGGGACATATGCAGAGGCCTTCATGCCCTGCTTGTTTCTGGGAGGTCTACATCTTTATGGCCATGGTTTGACAAAAGATGGTAGGCCAATTGGTCCTCAGTCTAGTCCAGCAGGTTTGTTTTTGGGAGTTTGTAAAAGTATGGTGGTGAAAAGAAGCCTCCATCCTCTGGTGTGTAAATACAGGGCACTGTATGGCAGGGATATATTGCTTCTATCCAAGATGGGGCTACAGAAGGCCTGCCAATGTACCTGGCTTAGTTATGAGCATGACTGAGCCACACTGTGATAAAGGAGGCTGCCTCTCAGAAAGTGTCAGTTGGAAAGCGTTTGGCTAGGTGAAGGAGGCTGCTAGCAACATGATTTAACGGACACAAGGCAAATTTTCACCCTCAGAGGAGAGAGCTGCACATCTAGAGACTAAAGATAAGCAGTCAAACAAACTGATGGACATGTCACTAAAATTACACAAAAGTGCTACCTATAGTGATCTATTCTTCTAGTTAAAATTCTATTTTTACTTCTAATTTACTACTTATTTTAAATACTGCGATACCTTGAGGGCACAATCCAAATGAGCCATTGATCAGTTGGTCCAATGCTGTTGTGAAAGTGCTGTAGGGCACTTTCGCAACAGTCTGAGTGGCCGCAGCTTTGGCCCTGCTGCGCCAAAGACAGGTGCAGGTAAGCCACCCCTGCTCTGGTCCAATTTGGCCAGCGTGGGGGCTTTTCTGGGCAGAGGAAAGGTAGGAGGGAGGCAGGAAGGAGGTGGAACAGGGCAAGGGGAGGGCAGAGGTAGGGTGGGCCCCAAAGAAGGGGGAGGAATCTGGGCCCACCCTACCTCTGGAATCAAACCCCCGTCCCTGGGCCATGTGGACCTGATTCGGGCCGCTATAACCCACTCTGACTTGTGCCTGCTATTTAGCAGGTGCAGGTCCGAGCAGCTATGTTAGACTGCCTGAGGCTTACCGTGCTATATTAGGCTTACCGTGGGGCAAGGGGATATTTGTCCCCATCCTCTGCACTAAGCTGCTGCCGCTTCTTGCTTGGGTTAGGATGCAGTTCAGGTAGACCAGCCTGCCTGCTCCAGCCCAAGCTAGGATTGGACTGCCCTTTACTGCTTGATTTTCATTTCTTCCTCTTTCATCCATTTTCAATTACAACTACGTTTCAAATTTAATTCATGTGCTTTTCTCTTTTGTCCAATTTCATCCAACCTTCCAGGATGTTTGTCAGTGTTATGTTCATCTATTATTTCCTTGCGTTTTGCAGGCATTTGCAGGTGTTGTAATTAGTTTATATTTTTCATCACTCAAAATAAATTTGCAAACTAAATAAGGTTATGCTTTGACATACATCTATTTTTGGTTGGGCAGTCATGGACATTTTTGATCATGCTCTGGTCTGTAATCAGAAAAAAGTGCACGGTATCACTGTGTATTTCTGCAGACCCTAGAGCAGTGATTGTCAGCATTCATGGCACACTGACAAGGTGCTAAAATTGTCAAGGCGTACAATTAGTTTTTTGACAATTGACAAGGCATACCATGCTGCTGGTCAAGGTCTCATACGCCTCAATGCTCTTTCTAATAAAAGACCTGCAGGCACACCTGCATTTGCCGCATACCAGGGTGCCATGGCACACTGGTTGAAAATCGTTACCCTAGAACATTAAGTACTAGTATTCATCTAGAAGAATCAAAGACTCCAGCGTTTCTCATTTCAAAATGTCTACTAGATTGTATCTGCTAGTGAATGATCATTACGGAGCTTGGCACTTCTGCTGGCTGGCTGTAGTTATCTACACACCTGATTACTCATTCTTCATTATCAATTAAATGCTAGAATTTATTTTAAGCAGTGTAATTCTTGGAAAGATGTCTATGTGTTATTTATGTCAGACTGTACAGTGCTTCAGATACATTTTTGTACATAATATGTAGGGGAAGATGTGTGCTTTATTATAGTTTTCTATCAGATGCATCTAGCTCCATAGTACTGACTCTCCATTTGGGAGAGCCCATTCTATTTAGTATATTCACTGAGTTTATATATTCTTTATATTCAGTTTTATACAGTGGGCATTCCTTACCTGCAGGCTCGGCATCTGCAGATTTTAATATCTGAATGCTGACCCCCTTGGCTGGGGGGCCTGCGGCATACTTCTAAAAGGCACTTCCAGTGTGCTGATGTAGGCTCCTGCAATTTCATTATCTGCTGAATTTGAAATATGTGTGGGCGTCCTGGAATGGATTTCCTGCGGATACTGAGAGCCCACTGTATATACAACTGAAGTAGGAACATGGCAGTATTTAAATGTGAACAGTATATAAATGAAATAAGTGACAGCATGTAAGTGACATTAAAATGGCAGTCCTGTGCACAGTTTGAGAGTAAATCTCAAAAGAGTGGCACTTAGTTTGGATTAAACATGTAGAGGATTGGGTTGGAAGACTAGTGTAGCTCTTATATTTCCCAGTGGCCCCATTCTGGACCCATTTTGATTTTTTCTTGTGTTAGATTATTCCAGACACGTGCACATTTGGTATCCTTTAATCATGGCAGAGCTTTTGATTTTGTTAGCCATTGTACAGATACGCATGTTACTTGGGGCCCAGTGCAAAGGGACTTATTGCCGTCAGTTAGACTTGCCAGGTTTTCAAAACGGCAATAAGGGACACATAGGTATCGGAATCCTGCTTTTTATCAAACCACTCAATGGTTACCAGAAATGATATAAAATTATGCAGTTATTAATTACTGTAGCTGGAAAACTGATAAAAACCAGGTATTAAAATATCAATAGGTAGAAACAGTATTCACAAATGCCACATAACTATTTCAGCTAATTTCACTCACTCACTCACTCTTTCTCTCTCTCTCTCACACACACACATACACACACAGGGCTAACAATCTAGTCTTCCAACACACTAGTCCAGTTCCTTACCAGCACACTTACCATATAAAATCAAAAGAATTCAAACGAAAGCCCTCTCAACTGGATTCGACAGTACTGGGTGTGCACATTGCAGGAAAGGCAGTCCGGGAACTTTGGAGTACCCGGGGTGGGCCATTTCCACCAGGTCCCAATCTGTAAATGGGCCAAAATGCATGCAAAATCCTAAAACCTCAGACTGGAACCTGGTGGAAATGGCCCACCCCGGGTACTCCAAAGTTCCCGGACTGCCTTTCCTGCAATGTGCACACCCAGCTCTGAGAAAAACTGCAGTCATACCTGTGGTTGGACTGTGTCCGAGCTTGGGACTGGCGCAGTTTACGTATAGGACTTTTCAATGCATTTTGGCCCATTCTTAGAATGGCATCTTGTAAATGGCCCACTTCTGGTACTCGGGATTTCCCGGGGTTTCTTCCCGGCAATATGCACACCTAGTACTGTCGAATCCAGTTGAGAGGGCTTTCGTTTGAATTCTTTTGATTTGATATGGTAAGTGCGCTGGACTACACAGAGACACAGGGCTAACAATCTAGTCTTCCAACTCTGTTCTGGATTCTGGGCCTCACTTGACTCCTCCCTGTATTAGACTACGGATAGTAACTACAATTGAATGTATTTTTATGCCTGATTTCAGTGGTACATGTTCACTAGAACATGTCTCTTTAGATATTACCAGTGATAGAAATATTTCACTTGCATGTGTCTGATTGCAAAAGGTACTGTTGTTAAAATGTTTGATAATTGAAATACTGTCCGGTGCAGATCTTTTTGTCCTTGCCTTACAGGATTTCAAGCAACAATCAGTGCTCCACATATGGTAAGTATTAGGTTTATATGCTGAATGCCAGCCATCTTCAACATCTAATCTATAGTTCAGTTTGGAAAATGTGAATGTTTGCAAAAATCACAAGATTTCAAGAACTCAAGTATTATTGCATTTCTGCTACAACAAAGCCTTTTGCACACATTTGTATTTTAGTGCACAATGCTGAAATCTAGCCCCTTGAAGATGAGTAATTTTGAACTTCAGTCTCTACATTTTGAAATAAAGGTGTTCAAGAGCTTGATCCTATTGGATTCCAATTAAGAGAGAACATATATTGGCCCCAAACCAAAAATGCTAATATCTTATCTTTTTTCCCCTTTTGGTCAGCATGCATATGCTCTAGAACTCTTATCTGAACAGTTACATGAAGGAGCCAAAGCTCTTGATGTAGGATCTGGAAGTGGAATTCTAACTGCCTGCTTTGCACGGATGGTGAGAAAACTGTTTAACCACTTAAGATTGTTGTATCAACCTTGTAAAAAATAATAGTCTTGTACGTTCTCCAAAAGAATAAGCTCTTCTATATATTTTATCTTGTGTCATGGTTTATCCAGTCCATGAAGCCTAGCCATATACATACTTTGCTAAAGAATATGAAAGCTGTACCAAATCAAACCAATGGACCTGCCTATTTTTTGTATTTGCTTGCATATGATAGTTTGAATATTTTGAAGAGCTCACACTTCATGCGATGGTCAGTAAGCAAAAATGACCAGGGAAGGTTATTTTGTAAAGTAAGTATGTCCTGAAGCAGGATACTTTATTCTTGTTCAGTTATTCATTTTAATGAATGCATACTTGCAAGCAAACATGGATAGGGGAGCAGCCTGCTTATACATTCCTTACTGCAGTGATTTTTCAGATTCAGAAGCAGTATTCACTGCACAGGTCAAAATGGAGCCTAATTTCAATATGGCACTCTGGAGTTCAGCAACAATGTCGTTGCAGGTGCTCCAGAGCTGTCCCCTGCAGCTCTGTTACAGTTCCATGCAGACCCTGTAAAAATTACAGGGGATGTTCCTCAGAACCACCTTTAACTTCAGCTGGCAAATGCCACATACTCCATATTTTTATTATGACTTCCTTTGTCATCTATCGCGTTCAACCCTCCACCTCCCCCCTACCAGCCTTCTTCTTGAGGCGCACATGAGTGGGTCGACCTCCAGTCTAGCCAAAAGGCTGGCTACTTGTAAAGAACTAAAGAAAAGGAGACGGGCCGTGGCCATCTTTTTTAGGCCTGACTCCATTTGCTAAGAGGCCTAGTCAGTGTAGGGAGATGAGATACACCAGAGCAGCTTGGGAGATGAAGGTGACAGCCTTTTGGTATTCCTTATCAGCAGTGGTGTGAAGATTGGGGGAGTAAGCCTGGGAAGGCCGGAATCAAGGATACCAGATGGCCTGCCCTAAATTCCAACAGCTGTTGTAAATTTTAGTGATAGCCCTCCCTTGTCACTAATCAAAAGAAGTAATTAATGCAAGTGGAGAAACCTGTGCATTTTTTGGGCTATAAAGATCCCCCTTTAGCAAGGTATTCAGTCCTTTTGGGGGCTGTTTCTCGTCAAGATGTGTGTGTCCGCTAACTACGGAAATTAAGGAATGGACCTAGCTTTGATTGCGCAATGGGAACATCGAGCTATGTAAAGTATTATTAGTTAAGCATGTGTTATAAGTCTTGAGGCTGAGTTATAGTTAGCTTTTGTTGTTTTGTTAATTTGTTATGCATGTAATTCGTTGCTGACTGCCTTAGTGGCCCTGTAGCCAAGTTGGGTTCTGTTAACTTTCTTTAATAAAGTTGCTTTACCTTTTATTTGGTCTGGGAGTACAATTGTATTCTGTTGGGGGGAAGTGAGGTGCTGGCTAAATCCAAGGGGAACGCTACTGTGGTTGGTTGTACTCCTGACTGGCTGCGAGGTGGATTTGGGAGCCAGGCTGGGTGCCTGGGTTTCCCGGTTTTTCCCCTCAAGCCTCTCTGACACTACTCAAGCCCCAACCTTGCCAAACTTGAAGGATTTTTCTGCTAATTACAGCAGCCAGACTATCCCAGCCTGGATATGTTAACTAATTTCCCCCTTTTTAGGTCCGTTCCTATTGAGTAGCTAGATACCAGCATGAATCAACAGTCAATTTAAGGTACCAAATAAAAGTTTTATTAAAACACACACACACAAAGGCACAGTGGTAATATTGCAAGCTCCAAACAAGAAAATAAGAAAGGCTAACTCCTAAATGCTTACTGGTTCCTTAACTACACGTACAAAAGTATACTTCTCTTAAGCAGCTGAGTAGTTGTTCACAAATGCAGTCCTTTGGCCACAGGGTTTCAAGCCTGGCTCCAAATCCTCAGCAAATCTTCCAAGAAAGATAAATATGGTCCCAGCACTCAGGCTAAGCCCTTCCCAACAGCTAGCAATTTGATTCTCCCATCACCCAATTTTTATGGAGGTTTCAAACCCACTTCTGTCAATCAAAGTGGTATCCAATCAATACTCCACCTTCTAACTGGGTCTTAGTTGCTAGGCAGTTTGTGTCTACCCCACCCTTTCACAGCTAAACCCAATTAACACTCTCTATTAGCTAGCTCCCTCTTAGCATGCTAGAAACAGTTCTTATTGAATGACAAAATGGCTTGACTTTTAGTTCTTTTGCAAACCAAGATTTATTTGCACGCAACATCATCTTCTTCCTCATACTCAATTTAAAAAAAAAGGCTTGCCAAGGTCCATTTAATCAGCATTCTGTTTCTAATGAAGATGATCCACTAGTTGGCTCTTGTCTTCTTTCCCCATCTTAAAGCCAAACAAACAAAAACTGGGAGTGCCAATGATACAGTTGAGCCTGGGCATGTTATATTGCAGTGTTTCCCAAACTGTGGGTTGGGACTCATGTGAGCCGATTTTTGGTGGGTTGCAAAAAGTTTGAAACATTAAAAAAAAACCTTTTCAAACATCCTTGCCTGGTTTGCAGAAGAGAATCATAGGCTGGAATGCTAACCTGTGGTACAAGGATGGGAATCTCAAGTCCTAAAGGCTCAACTCATGAAAATGCTGATTTTGGCCACTCATAATAACTCAAGTCACAGAAGCCAACGACTCAAATAGACTGTGTGCACACTTGCTTGCTCAAGGACCTGACTTGCTTCTTAAAATGACTCAGAACTCCAGTCAAAATTATTCTAAAGTGGGTCAGATTGAGTTGCAACGGGTGCATGCTATGACTCATGAATCAACAGGAGTTGTAGGGTCATTCACTCGTGGCTTGGGCTCAGTGACTCTGTGGTATAAAGTAGTCTCCATACCACCAAATTAAAATGTCACATTTTCCTATTTTCTCTAGTAATTGGCATGCTGTAGATCACGTGTAAACTCAGTTTCAGCCTTTTGTCTGGCCTGGAAATCCCAAACAGAACATCTTGCTTTTCAGTTCAGCCTTCTGGGTACTCCAGAATGACTGTAAAGGTTTGGGGCAACAGTCCTTTAACTCCCGTTTCTAAAGAGAGTCTAGCAAATGCCTACACACATACTATATGTAAGGTCTCTAACAGCCCTGGGAGCACAGGACGCCAATAATTATTAATAAATAAATAAAATATTTCTTTCTAGGTCTCTTTTTTGGTCTAGTGGGTCATAGTAGATTGCCATTTTAAAAAGTAAGTCCCACAGCTTACAGTGCTTTGGGAAGTAAGTAAGCACAGGACGCCAATAATTATTAATAAATAAATAAAATATTTCTTTCTAGGTCTCTTTTTTGGTCTAGTGGGTCATAGTAGATTGCCATTTTAAAAAGTAAGTCCCACAGCAACAGTGCTTTGGGAAGCACTGTTGTAGTGCATTGAAAAAGTGGGCGCAAATGAAAAATTAAAATGCATATTCTATACGTAATGTAGCCTTTCCCAATATAAACCTGCATTTTTGTTTCAGGTTGGTTCCAAAGGAAAAGTTGTAGGAATTGATCATATCAAAGAGTTAGTAGATGACTCAATAAATAATGTCAGAAAGGACGATCCCCTATTGCTATCTTCAGGAAGAGTGAAACTGATTGGTAAGTACTGGAGTATATTACCAGTAAAAGAAGGTATCTGCATGTGCCTACTTGTTGTAGGCATGAACAATTGTTACAATTATAACTATTCAATCCTCAAAAGAGCCTTTTGTTTATTTTATACTAATGCTTGGTTTCAGTTAAATATGCTAATTTTATCCCAATATCTTGCTTAGCATGCCCTCCTTTTCCTCCATTGTTTTTCTTATGTATCTCTTAGAACAGGGGTGTCATATTATGGGCCAAACTGCATTCATGGCACTTGCAGAGGGCTGGAAGTGACATCATTAAGCAGTTGATGAACAGAAATAGGCATTTGTTCTCACATAGAAATTTACTAGTTGCAAATGACATAAGAGAAAATGTGCAAATCTTCAATCAATCACTAGTATTTATATACTGCTTTTCAACACAAAGTTCACAAAGCGGTTTACAGGCAAATAGTAATTATAAAGCTAAATGGCTCCCTGTCCCAAAAGGGCTCACAATCTAAAAGAATGGAGAAACACCACCAGCATCAGCCACCAGAAAGACACTGTGCTGGGGTGAAGAGGGACAATTGCTCTCCCCCTGCTAAATATAAGAGGACACCACTTGAAAAAGTGCCTCTTGCCCAGTTAGCAGGGGTTAATAATCTTAATAATTTCAAGCTATGAGAGCCCAATTATCTGTGGGCTGCCCTTTCAGCAATGCTGCTTCTGCCAGTGTCACTTTACAGCTCAGCATCTGAGAGGTGGTCTCAGCCTCTTGTGACACCTTAGCTGAAGCAGTTCTGCTAAAAGGGCAGCCTCTGTGACAATTGGGCTATCGCAGCACTTTAGCAGCACCTCCCTTCCTCACCCCTCTTGGTCTACCTGATCCCCTATAGCTTTCATTTCCTTCTGAGGCCCACTTCCATCTCTCCATTCCAGAGCTTTAGCAGAGAAGCAGTACTGCTGAATGGATGACGGTGGGAGAGCCTATTTGTCATGGTGGCTGGATAAAGAGCTTCCCGGGGGCGCATTCAATCTGTCTTTGACATCCCTGTCCTTATGGGGACCTCATGTCCTTTCACTCTTTGTAAAGCAGCATGTATACATTAATGGGTGCTATATAAATAAATATATTCATTTAAGCCACTACCTTGAATGACCCATTGAATCTGATGATTTTGTAATATCGGCAGGAGAGACCTAGTTGTTTCACACTCAGCCTCAACTTTATCCCTGTTTTGGCACAATAGTGCCATATGAAGATTGCACAGTTCTGAGCGCACAAAGATTTCAGGACTGTCCCCTATTCTTGCTTATGGGTTTCTATGCTGCTTTGGGATACAGAAGAGGCCAAGTGTTTACCACCCAAAACTGACAGCAAGGGAGATGGGATGGGGTTTCTGTCAGTTGGTGCGGAACCAACTCGCTTTGTCATGTTCCCTGTCCTTGCTGGATTGGCTCTTGTTTGTGGTGCAGTTCATTGGTTGGGCTTCTGCACTTCAAGCAGATACATGGAGTTGAGCATCTGATTTACTTTGAAATAGGCTTTAATGGAATCGTTGGGATTTGCTTCCAAATAAATGTTTTAGGATTTTGGTGTTGATCACTTAACAATAGTTAATCTCTTCTTAAGCCAGAAATGTATTTATGCTTTTGGTTTTTTATCCAGTTTGAAAATTGAAATAAACATCTTAAAATATACATGGATTTGCATGGTTTTCAAGTGTGTATGAATTTTCAGAAGGCTGACAAACCTGTGATGCAGAAAGCATGTAAAGTTGCATTATCTTGGCTTTTGTGTCTTCAGTGTGGTTGGCCGCCAAATGTAGTGATATTGCAGTACTGAATATTGGCTAAGGCTATGCAGCAGCTTTGGTTCTCCCTTCCAAGAATAGTACTTTGGTCTACCTTTGTCTTAGGACTATAATCAATTATCTTCTGTCTGTATTTAGGTCTAGATTTTGAACCAGTTCGTTCATTTCTGTTAAAAATTTCATCACAGTTTGGGGGGCTAATTATGGTTACATTTTGAAGTCCATTCTGGCAATGTTAGCATAACTGAGAATATTTGAGCATATTGGCCATAATACTTGTAAATCAACTGTTTCCTATCGTATATGTTTTTTTCTTGCAGTAGGGGATGGAAGAATGGGAAATCCAGAAGAAGCACCATATGATGCTATTCATGTAGGAGCCGCTGCACCAGTTGTGCCCCAAGCAGTACGTGTTTTATGTTTGTGTATGGTGTACAAAGTTTGTTGTGAAATGTCTTTTAAAGTAAAATGGGCTAAAGGTAAACGTTTCCCCACAACCGAATGGTCTAGTCGTGACTGACTGTAGGGGGCAGTACTCATCTCCATTTCTAAGCTGAAGAGCCGGTGTTTGTCCTGAGGACATGTTTCCGTGGTCATGTGACCGGCATGACTATACGCCAAGGTACACGAAACGCCATTACCTTCCCACCAAAGTGGTCCCTATTTATCTACTTGCATTTTACGTGCTTTCGAACTGCTAGATTGGCAGGAGTTGGGACAAGCAACAGGAGCTCACTCTGTCGCGCAGTCTCTAACTGCCAACCTTCTGGTTACATTAAGCATCACGTCACTTAAAAATGGCCTAAGACAGGCCTAAAATGTCTTTAAACAGACTGTAAAAATTGGATTCTTATTAACAGAGACTTATTAAACAATGGAACTACTTGATTTGCAGCGCAGTCCTGTGCAGGTCTACTCAGACATAAGTCTCATATAATTCAGTGATACTTGCTTCCAAGTAAGTGTGCATAGAATTGTAGTCCTAGTATATTAAAGCACAATCTTTTGCATAGATTAGGAGTCAGCCCCATTGGAGCAGCTGAGTAAATATGCATAGGATTTCACTATGGCCAAATTGGGGTGTTTGTGAAAATGACCATGATCCAAACCAAAATCCCTTTGAATTTTGACTAGGCTTCTAAATAAACATAGGCCTTCTGTTTTCTAGAACTTACCTTTCAGCAGTGATTGATGGAAATGTGGGGGGATGACTGTTTCTTGAGCTTGTAATGAGTCTCAAAGCCTTACTAGTGCAAAGATTTGATTCAATTTACCAGTCTTCTAGATTCTTAATAAGGAATTGTACAGAAACTGTAGAAGTGAGTGGAGGCATTAGAGGACTGGGTACCCTCTTCCTCCTTGGATGAATGCTATGACAAGGCATGATCAGAAAATGAAGCAGCTGCAGGGAGCTCATCTCTCCGTGTCTGAAGAGAACTTAACAGCTAGTTATCCAGGGATTGGAGAAGGCACCAGTTGGAGAACTATCCGTCTCCTGGACTATTTTCGATTGTCATAGTAAATTGCCATGGGGATCATTTTGATCCCCAAGGCAGGCTATAAATCTATAGATAACATTTATCGTTGCTGCAAAATTGGGCTTTTTGCACATTGTACAGCTTATTGCAGTGGTTCTCAAACTTTTTAGACTGAGACCCACTTTGTAGAATGGCTCTTGTGTTGAGACCCACTGGAAATGATGTCATAGCAGGAAGTGCCATCATCAAGCAGAAAGTGCTGTCAATATGACGTAATCGAATGATACTCCTAGAATGCAAACAGGCATTCTTGGACTGAAGCAAATGCACAACCATGAAACATCTTTGACAGAAACCAAAATTAGGACAAAATATTATGTAAAAGCACTGAACAAAAATAAAATTATTTTAAAAACTCACTAAAAATTCAGACTGTTCACATTCATAAAAGGAATATGACAAGAGTAAGGTCTGCAGTTTCCAAGATGGCTGCTCCCAGCTTTCTGCGACCCAACTGACATCAGGTCGCGACCCACCAAGTCAGTCCTGACCTACAGTTGGAATAACATTGGAAAGGAAATTTACAGTATATGCACTGAATAATTAACTGTTTTTACATTTTTAGCTTATAGATCAGTTAAAACCTGGTGGAAGATTAATACTACCTGTTGGGCCTGCTGGAGGAAACCAGATGCTGGAACAGTATGATAAGCTAGAAGATGGCAGTGTGAAAATGAAGCCTCTGATGGGAGTGATATATGTGCCTTTAACAGATAAGGAGAAGCAGTGGTCCAGGTGGAAGTGATTTTCTGTTCCACTTTCTTCTTCCACACACTTACACATACAAGGTGAAAGGGTCTAGATTCTTAAGAGTGTAGCTTGCCAAGGCTGCTTTTGCTCTTAGCTTTCTGCGTCACTGTACCATCGAAACAACTCTCGGCAATTCTTTGCATTGTTACATCACCACAAGGACATTTTTGAGCATGTAGTATTAAATACTGGAAAAAAAAATTATTGCATGGAGTGCACTTTATTTCATTATAAATGATGGTTTCTTGAACTTCGGTAGTGTTGCCTAAAACTGTTACCTCTATTTTAAGCTAATATTCCCTAAACATAAAAATCTAACTGTTTCGAGTTAGATTTTTAGAAGTATCTAGGATAGGCAAGAAATACCTCTGGACTATGTCTCACCTAGGTTTGATCACAATAATACAGTAGGAGTTCAGGAACTAGAAGTGCATTTCTCAATTATTAGAACATGGTTCAGAAACCTAGAAGAAGCAATGTAGTAATATATATGTTAATATAATTATATATTAAAGATTTAATTGATCAGTTTACAAACAGGTACTATTTAAAATTTAGGAAACAAATCAAACTGCTTGTATTTTCAATTTTGAAAAGAATAGCTCTTGAATGTGTTCTGAAGTGTGTCACTTTTTTTGAAGCTTTCCAGTTTAAGGAACCACTATTTCTCAGCAACTTTATGTAACTCATTTTGGGAGTCAAAGTTTGCAGTTTGTTGGTAGGTCAAAACAGAGTGGTCTTCACAAAAAGCCTGAAAGTAATTACTGTGTGAATGAGTACACCAGGAGTTCCAGTTTGCTGTGTGACTAGAAATGTTTGCTTCATTGACAAGAGAGCACGCACTCACAGTGAACCCTCCAAATATATAGCAGCAACTTAATGTTGACATTTTATATTTGTTTTCAATTGGAGCATTTGCAAGCACAGATTTATAACTTTTAGGCTGCAAATTTGTACACACTTGTTTGGGAGTAAGTGCCACTGAGCTCAGTGGGACTTATTTATGAGTAGACTTGTTTGAGATGGTGCTGTTAGAAACTTACTGTGTGCAAAGATAAACAAATTGATTTTTGTTTGACTTTCTGATGAAACCCCACTGTATTGTGGGAGTAGTATTGAGCTCCCAGAGCCATGTACAATACACAAAGTTCATGAGTGCCATGTACAATACACAAAGTTCATGAGTGACTGCCTACCAAAAACTGGTAGAGAAAGTTATTTTGTATTTATAGACCTAAATTCAACTGAGCAAGCTAATGAAACAACCACACAGCCCTCCCCATTTCCAGCATCCCATCTTCCTATATTTTCAATATGGCTGCTCTAGGTACTTCATGATGACCCACTTGAAATTGGCTTGTGACCCACCGGTGGGTCACAGACCACAGTTTGGGAACCACTATAGTATACCATGTCATATAATAGAAGCTTCATTTTTAAACTAAATATTTTCAACATAGGTATGAAACTTTCCATTTGGAAATTGTTAGATTATTACAGTGACAAATTAATGGAGCCTGCTGTAGATAGCTACATCCAGCATGTAGATAATACTTAAAGAATGTAGAAAGGTCAGAAACTGGAAAAATGCCAGGTAGCACTTCTGGGGAAAACAAGCTAACAGCCACTGTAGCTAAGAAAACTATAATGCAGAATGAAAATAGGACTGTTCCCTGGGTAAGCTGATGAATAGATACATTTAACTTAGTTCCTTGTCATCATGCCTTCAGAAATCGAGTCATGTATCAACATAGTTGTATATGAAGTATCTAGTACTGAGAGAAACTGGACTTGACCAATACTCAAGATTTCTCCTATCATTCCATCATTTTTACAGTACTTGGTTGCGAAGATGGACATGACTGTCATCACAGGGAGATTGGAAAAAATCAGTAATCAAAATGCTGATATATCAGGATGAACTCCCAAACTGAATATACTTGTGTTTACCAAAATAAATATAAAACATTGAAGGTTTTAATGTAGCCGACCAAATAGAATAATGAGGATACCAAATGTTGTTAGACTTACGTTTCCCAGTTTCTATAAGTATAAGTTGTGTAATATGCTGAGTTTTGTATTATAGGAGTGACATTTTCTAAGCCACAAGATATCTCACCTCAACAGTCCATGCTATTCTGTCCTCTGCACATTTCAAGTCATTGTGTGGTTTTCCCCCTCAATAGCACCTTCCCCTTTCTCACCACTTTCCTCCTTTTCCCCCCTAACTCTTTCCTTTCAGCCATGGCTACCACCTTCCTTTTGCCTGGTACTTTGGTTTGCTGTTTCCTTGTGACTTCCACCTCTCCATGAGTACCAGTGTCTCATTTTCACCATATAATCATTCACAATCAGTTGCATTATCTGTTTTCTTTACCAGGAGCCTATAATTTTCACTGCACATACATTATATAACAACTCTCAATCCAGTTGGGATGCTACTATATTATGCGATGGGTGCTTAATAAAGTACCTCATCTTTTGCTGGAAGAGAAACTGTTCAATCTTGTGTCTTGCTGATTCTGACTATGATGCAAAGCTGGTTCCAGATCAGACCTAGGTCGGGCTGTTTCATACATGAATTCATTGTCAAGCAGGAAATTAGGTAGAGATGAGGTGCGAGGAGCCTAGAGCAAATATAAATGCCTGCTGTTTCATCTTAAATCTTTATTAAATGCACTGGTAATGGAATTCATCAGGGTCCCTGACCATAGGCTAAATTTCTGTGAAAATATCCTTGATTAACACAGATTAGTATTCTTTTATGAGAAATAATTTAATTTGTTAAATTTATGTAATTTCTGTACAGGATCTCTATGTATGAATTATGGTATGTCCTCCCTTTCTTCCATTGTGGAATCTAAAGTGGCATACATGGGGTTATCAAGTGGTCGCTCACATAGGCACTGAACTGCTTACATTCAGTACAGTGAAGTCTCTTCATATCAGACCCAAGATTTATAGGCTGAAAGGATGTCAGAGAAGCAGCACAAATTAAATTTCTCAACACACCAAAACTTGGTTTTCCGTCTACAATGTTAGAATGCATTCAGTATAATTGCCCTTGCATAGACCAATTGGCTTTAAATAGTACTGAGGTATTCAAATCATATTTCTTGCTGAAGAATTCAGAAGAATGGAAAATTCTAACTATAGTGTGCCTGGAAAGAAGTCATTCTATCAGTAGTTGATGGCTGCTGTTACAAACCACAATGGGCATTTCTTTGGTTCTGTGCAATTGCGGTATATCAACAGACCAGGTGAAGGATTGTCAAAACTTCAGGCAATACCAGTGCAAAAATCTAGAAATTTTGAGAGCTGCTGTGCAATTCAGTGCACTTGATCTTCACAAATGTGACTACATCTGAGCATAATATGTGTTGATCCCTTGATCTTTATGAATCTGGTAGCCAGTGGCATCCACATAGTTGAGCAGACATGTATTAAAGACTTCCAAATCCTGCATAACAGGATAACCTTTGCGGGTGTTGTTTCACTTCTCCAGTTTTCCACTGAACTGGGGATGCAAGAAGAGTCTGTACAGACATGCCTTTCTGAGTTACGTTGTGAATACTGCTTTCATGCTACAATGCTGCAAATGCATGTGCATTCAGATATAGGCGTTGCATGACTCGTATGCATGTAGTGGCACACTGTATTTGGCAGTCTGGTTGCTTTACCTGGTTATATTATGTACTGGGGCCTAGAACTATGCTATTGAGAACTTGTACCAATGCTGTACTCTAAAAATACTTCATTTGGGAACCTGTAACAGTAGAATGAAATTGGATATACATTTTCTAGCCATGTTGTGTTACTGCAACTGTCCATTGCAAAGACATTTGAACATAACACTATAATGGCTGTTGCTAGATAAGAAGCTACATGAACATAGTCCAGCCTACATGTTAGTCCTTAGTGTTAACTTTGACAGTGGTGTGGATATACAATTTTGAGCTCTGAAAATGGGTGACAAAACTGTTCTGCAAAACTAGCAGATATTTTAGAACTTGCCTAACATTGTAATAGATTAACTACTTTGAAGTTCTTGCCTTGTTAGAAAACTGTTAGAAATGGAATTGAAGATTGCCATTCTTTACATTTAGTGGATAAGGAACTTTGGCTGAGGTAGAGTGACTTGCTCAAAGCCGTTAGGTGAGTCTGACAGTGACTTGGAAGTCCAGAATCAACCACTTTGTTTCAGGACCAAACTAGGTATTGTAAGCAAATGTGCAGAGCTGACCACTGAATTTCAGAAAAAAGCGGCTTCAGTATGTAACAAGGAACTGGAAGCCTGTAGAACTGTTCCATATTAGCTACATCTCTACTCCAGATTCCCACCTCTGTTCTGCCACTTTGACACATTTAATGTTGAGTATCCGCAGTGGACTGAACTCATTCATATAGACAAAACAGGCTGCTTCCTGCAGTAGGGCGAAATCCTGTTGCTCACTGGGAATAAACCCTAATCCTGAAACTGGATTTCACATTTTGCAGCCTCTTTTGCAGGGTACCAAAGACCCTATGAGTCTGCAGTGAATGGTCTATAGAGAGCTAAGGCAGACACTTCGGGGGGGGGGGGGAACCATGGAACATTTAAGTCCATGTCATTTTTTAAAAAAGGTAAAGGTTTCCCCACGACCAAATGGTCTAGTCATGACCGACTGTAGTCATCTCCGTTTCTAAGCCTGTAGGGCCGGCATTTGTCCGAGGACAAGCGTCCATGGTCATGTGGCCAGCATGACTATATGCTGTAGCGCACGGAAAGCCGTTACCTTCCCACTGAAGCGGTCCCTATTTATCTACTCGCTTTTTTTTACGTGTTTCTGAACTGCTAGATCGGCAGGAGCTGGGACAAGCAATGGGACTTCACACCGTTGTGCAGTCTCGAACTGCCAACCTTCTGGTCAGAAAGCCCAGCAGCAGCGGCTTAACCTGCAGCGCCACAACGTCCCCAGTCATTTTAACTGACCTCTTAAAGCAAATGAGGCACTCAAATAAGAGAGAGAATCCCATATTTTTTATATATAACTCTAATTTTGGTATGAGGCCCTATTAATTGGCACTGACCCCATGAACGGAGTTCTGTAATTTAGGTCCGCTGAGGGAGAGTTTAATCTTGAGTGATATTTAAAAACAGGGTTTATAATTATGTAAAATCTTTTTTTTTTTCAGGGATGAAATGTAAAAGCTGCGTCATCTGACCTAAACATAGTGTTAACAGTGGACTGCTCATCTCCAGTTCTTAAAAGCTTTTTCAAAACCAACAGCATTGCAACTTGTTTTGGACTATGTTACGCTGTTATCAGCATGGAAAAGTGTGGTTTTTTATTTTTTAATTTTATTTTGTAGAGGTTTAATGCCAGTTTGGTAAAGAACTGATGGAAAGTTTAAATTTGGGCAATGTGTTCAACATACCCTCATTTTTACCCGTCTAAAGAAATGAAATCTGCCTGCAGAAATGCAGACACACATGCAATTTGCTACCTTTTTGGGGTTGGGAAACTTTTGAGCACTTCTTTCAGCTCGTGTTCCTTCATCAAACTGCTTATCTGCACTTTCTGACACTACATGCACACTATAAGGTTATTTGTGTTCAGCTGTCTTCTAGATGCAACTAAAATGAAATGATGCTCCTCTTCAAAGCTTTCAACGTGGTGTCACTGACTAGCATGTAGTATATACAATCAGCTGCTTTCTTCCCTTTTAAAACCAGACATCATGTATATAAACTTCAAGACATCAGAAGTGACAGCTCTTATTGTATACTCTACTGTTCAAGATGGACATAACTGACATAGTTTTCTACCCTTCTGCCCACTTTCCTTGTAGACCAATTTAGGGAATCATAGTTCTGTATTGTTTTCTAGTTAACTTGCAGATTTGGTGTATGTGAATTTAATATAACAAATACTGTGTAAGCTATGTCCTAATCATTGAACAGTTTATGCAGTGCTGCTTTGCCAAATAAAATAAAAAACAAAACCGGTGTTGCAAGTGTTGTGTTTCATTGAGAAGCTCCTGGATAGTTGAGCAATTGCTACAGGAAGGAGGAAAAACTTGTACGGCTATTCAGTTTCATAAACCTAGAAGCGGTCAGGTGGTCATTTTTCTGTTGAAATGGACCAGTTTCTCTTTTCATGGTCTCTGTGTAAGCGCATGGCAGAGAGTTCTATACCTGCCTAGAGCTGACCTTGAAAGCTCCCAGAACTGCCTTGAGTGTTCTGCCCCTGCATTTGAGTAAAGGAAATGCTATGTGCACCATGTGCTCAAGGGTGGGAGGAATGCTCAGTTATTTTTTAACTGCTGCTGAAGCAGCATCATGAAGAAGGTGTCCCTTTTGTCTGTCGCCTCTTAGAAAAAGACGTAAAATTTTTTATCTTGGTGAACCTTGTGAGTTCTTGATAGTTTTATATAAGTATCAACATTTTTGAAATGGTTACTTAGTCCTGCCTCGTTGTATGGCGAGCAGGGTCATCTTTAACATGCATTACCACAGTAATGAGCATTACAGCAGTATAGTTGCCAGTCATTAAGCCTATGTTCTTACGTTGTTACCAGTCAGAAATACTTTTCAATCAAATTGAGAACTAGCTATTTATCGACAGCTTGTGCTGCAAAGAATAGAAATCGTCGTGTAAATATAGAGATCGAGACATAGTACTATCGTGATTGTGTCTGCGGAATCTGCTCTTTGCACTTGAGAAAAATGGTTCACTCACCAGTTGGTAGCATATGCATGTCAACACTATTTGTAAGGCAGGGGACTTTTTCAAGTTGGACTGGAAAATGTTTTCATGGAGCTCTGTTTTACCATTTCTGTAGCCTTGAATGCATACAAAGATAAGTCCTTAATTTAAAGTACTATAAGACCTGATCCCATGAGGATCTAGGTTCAACTGCTTCAAATCTACTAGGATTCATTTGCATATTGTCTATTTTTACTAATCTTTTTCTACAAGAGAGACTTACTGTCCGATGGCTCCTTGATATTTCTTTTCTAATATTTGCAAAAAAGCTGATGCTGTTAAGTATAACCTGTCTCAAAGGAGACTGGGAGGAGTCCTGAGAGGAGAGGGCAGAACATGAGTATTGCAGAAGTGGAAAACCATTTAAGAAAAGGCAGGCATCAAGGTGAGACCTTAAACAGGGATCAATGTTACCTTGCATTACCTTTTTAAGTTTCGGGGCAATACAGTCGAAAGCAGTCTGAAAGGTTCGCTGCTTGCAGATTTGTCTCTGTTTTTCTTGTATGGTCTCCTAGCTCCTCTTATTAGATGTATGGCCTAGTGCAGTGGTTCTCAAACATTTTAGCTTTGAGACCCACCTGAAAAAAGATTCATTTTACCAGCCACTCAACCCTTGTGGCTGTAATAGTGATTTGGTAGCAGTGCTCTCTCCCTCCCCCTGCCCCACCCCAGTAGCAGGTAGTTTAACCCTGGATACACATTGACAAGGCAGTTTAGATTGTTTTGCAACCCACCAAAAATTGAGTTGTGACCCACTGGTGGGCCATGGACACAATGAGAACTGCTGATAGTGTATCCCAACAATGTAGGTTACATTGTTAATTTATAAAATCCCTGTTAAAACTCTTGAACCATCATCTTGATTTAGTCCTGGCTATCGGAAACAAATGTGAATAGAAATAGCTTGCAGTGCTTCAAAAGGCATATGCCAAGATTGTGCCCTGGATAATACCCAAGGAATGCATTGTTGATACAGCCATCATTAGGTACTGCTTAGCTCCTCCCAAAAAGTTATAAAAGTAACTTATAAAAGCTCAATATGAATGCAAAACAAACAAATCCAGCACATAAGTGTGATGAAAGAACTATGTATGATGATCATAACTATGAAAATGAGTCAAGTAGAAGACAAATTGTGCAATGTATTAAGAATAAAATAGGTTTATTCTCTTATTTTACATAATCAAATTGGGACATTTAGCAATGGGGAGTCTGGCGGGATCCCTAATTTGCTCTCATTCGTCAAGACACACCCAAAGTTGCATGCCTTTTCTGCATTGATGTGTACTTTGAGATTTTAACATACTTGCACATTGGCTAAACAGGAGTGTTCACATACAATAACTAATACGTATAATATATACTTTACTGTATAACGTCTTACAATTTAATCAGACAGTGAGTTCTTCAGGTAACTTGATGATTTAATTGGAGTAGCTACTGATGCCTTAGAACTTAGCTCTGAGGTTCTAACAGGAATCCTTCAAACTTCATAGAAGTAGATAGTATAACAATATTAATGGAAAACGTATTGGCAGCAGCAAGGGCAATATTGTTGACATGAAAGCCTAGTCCATATAGCAAAATGAGGGCAAAACTACATGTGCCACTAAAAATATCATTGCGCTTGTCTTAAAAAAAAAGATGTGATTGGGGAGATGGGGAAATCAGGGCTGTATTCTATTTTTAGCTAGGAGAATTGCTGGAAGTGATGTTTCCAGCATGCTACTAGCATGCTTCTAGCACAGTTAATTTAAAAACAACAAACTTGTGTCCATTCTCTTCCTTTCATTTAAGTCGATTGTATAAAGGTCGCCATGTCACTATGGAGGCCACCATATTTTTCATAGGGTCCTGAAGCAGTTTCAATAGAAAAACAGAGGGAAGTGATGTCACATGGTGGTGGCTATCTTTTCTAGCTCCAAGCTCACTGCTAAATGTTCTAGTGTGGGGCGGATGCTAGACTCTGAAAGAAGAATGCAAGCCGAGTATGCTGGGAGGTAAAACAAAAACAGCTCTCTTGCACTTCTAGTACTAGAAGCTAAAAAAAAATGTATCGCAGGTTATATTAGTACAGCAATATGACACGATAGGAGGACTTTTAACCTCCTGCCACAGTCCAGCTGAAACTGGCCCCCCTCATGCTGTTATTTGACTTAGGGTACAATCTGGAGTTTGGCAATCTAGGCCAGCACGGTCAGGCCAGCAAAGTTTTGCAGGCACAAGGGACACTTTAAAGTATGTTTGGACCACAGCTCACAGACATGCGCCATCCTCCCTGACCTGAGAGTGGTCCAAACGCACTTTACGGTAGCCCTTGTGCCAGCCAACTTTGCCAGCCTAACTCCAAGTTACGATTGTGCTCTTAGATTCATGCCAATGGCAGAATCCTTCCTGCAGAAGAGTGGATTTTCCTTAGGACTAAAGTGCGAAGAGAAAAGGGTTAATACCCATCCCTATATCATAATTTTATAATGAAAGACGGAAATACAGTGATGCCTTCTGATCTCATGTAGTTTGGTCCAATCTCACAGCGCCATCCTATCAGCAGCCCACCCGTGCCAGTGCTAAGGCCACAGGGCCAGTGCTGCTGGCAGCACCGGCCCTGTAGCACCCACGCAGCGCTTCTCTTGCGTCAGCTGGTGCAAGGGAGGTACCCTGACCACACGCCCCGGGGATTGGAGGGAAGGAGGGAGGCAGGGGCGGGACTTGGGCGGGACATGGTGGGTCTTGGATTTGGCCATAAGGCCGAATCCTTGGCCCGTTGGAGAGGCCATGCGGCACCAATTCGGGCCATGTGGTCTCCTCGGATCTGCACCCGCTCTTTAGCACATAGGGGGCGCTGGAGCGCATAGGGGAGACTGGAGGCTCCCCTATGGTAAGGGAACAAATGTTCCCTTGCCGCGGGGAGAACCCAGCGTCGGATATGACACTGGCCGGCTGGCCTTGCCATTCCGGCCCTGGGTTGGATTGCGCCCTCAGTGGAATCCTGACTGTTAGATGCACTGTACCATGCCAAGCTGCACGTTGGGCTCACATTTGAATGCTCTCCCATGCATAGAAGAACCACAGATCTTGCAGGTAGGATACTAGCTTCGGAGGAAGCAACCTTTTCTCATGGTTGCTAGTTTTTATTTGCGTATAACTAGAAGTAAATTTTTTTTTGTGTGGTAAAGAAATAAAAACACATAACACCACTTCCTGTACTTCTTGTTGTAGTAGATACCCCCCTCCCCTTCACAATCTGCCAAAACAAACAAGCAAACCTGTTTTCTAAAACCTGTGTGTATTGGCCACTGTATGCTGGTTGGGCTGGACTGGGGGGCTGAATGGGTGATGACTGTGGCTGAACCTGCTGACACTGTACCACCTATTTCACCTGCCTGTTATAATTTATAAAAATGCACCCTTGGAATAAAAACACACCACCATTTTCTGCACTTGTCATTTTAGCCAAAAAATGAAATCTGCAAAAAATTAAATACACTGCTACATATAACCTGTTTAAAGGGGGAATTAAAAAACATTGGTACAGCTGCAATCTGAAGTACTACTGTCCACCTTACCATCTCAGGCTTCTTTTGCTTCATTCAGTTTGTGTAGACCTGGCTGAATAATATGTCACCTTAACTAATCTTAAACTGCAGTTTCATTCAGGCTTGTAAATGGCTGCTTAAGTAAGAGAATTGTCTCCAGGCAATTACAAACCACAAGTACATACCACAGATGACTAACAAATACGTATTGGCAGTGGCAGCCATTAACATTGTGGACTAGTAACATTTTTGGCCTCATTTACAAAACTGGATAAACCCCCTCCCTGAGACAGTTATAGCCAACCTCTAATGCCAGCTGAATTGGCTACAGTTAATCCTTTTTTCAGTGTTCTGAAAACAGGGATAGGATTAGAAAAACTGAATAAGTTCTGAATTTGGGGAAAGAGGTACAAGACTGAAGTGACACACACTTGTCACTAAGAGTGCAATTGTAACCTGGAGTTAGGCCAGCACGGGCCAGCAAAGTTGGGCCGGCACAAGGGCCAACGTAAAGAGCGTTTGGACTACTCTTGGAGTCAGGGAAGATGGCGCATGTTTGTGTGCTGGCCATCTAGTACACTTTTGAAATGATTATAGTTTATAATGTAAATTTTGAATAAAAACACACAACACTGCTTTCTGTACCTCTACCTTTTGGAAAACGTCAAAAACTGAAAAAAATAGTTTTCTCCTGCCTCTAATTATTGGTATTTTGCTGCCCTATTTGTAATTTTTAATTTTTAAAATTGTAATTATGATTGTACAGTTGTAACTGTTTGTAATTATTGATTTTTGTTGCACTGTATTATTTTTAATACATTTATTTTTAATGTATTTATTTTTTAGATAAGCTACCTTCAGCTGCCCATTAGTAATGAAAAAGGAATATATATGTATGTTTTACAAATAAGATGTACATATGTATAAAACCTGGTGTGAGTGCAGCACCACTGAAAGTATGAAGCACTCTTACACCAAATCCATGGACGATTAGTCCATGTAGCCCAGGGTGATGCCAACGATTTACTTTCTCCATTCAAAGCAAGTGTCTGAGCAATGAGCTTTGGTTCCAACCCAAAGGGCAGCCCAATCCTGAGCTGACTGGCTGCCACAGGAGGGGTCGCCTTGGGAAAAAGAGACATTCATCCCCTTCCTCCAGGGAAAGCCCCACCTCCTGCCATGGGGCTTCTTGACTGTCTGCCAGCGTTTTGCTGGTCAAGAATTGAGCAGCCCCATGTTGGGCTACCCGGGCCAAGGTGGGGGATAGGATCTGGTGGTGGATACCACCAGTGGCCCCAACCTGCCCTGTCTCTCCTTCTGCCAGGTCCTCCCTCCCCACCTGCCTGAAATCTTAACAGTGCCAATGCTAAAATTGACCACTCACCAGCTCTGCGAGGGTGCCTCCGGGGGCACCTCTGGGCACGTGAGGATGGCACTGCCGCAACATGGGTGATAAGCCCTTACCGCCCACCCTGGCCATGATGTACGGCACATTACGGCACCAGCAAGGTTGGTATGCTCACACCGCCTGCCCTGGAGGGCTCAGGATTGAGCCCTTGGTCTGACCTTCATCTTACCATTCGTACTATCTGGGCTTGAGCCTCGTTCCCATCCCAGGTTTCTGTGCACAGAGCCCTGAAGTGCAAGGCCTGACCTGTGGCATGGCATGGGCATCATGAGCTAACTCAGGCCATCATCCTGTGAGTCGAGTGGATCAGCCATGCACTGTCAACAGGCACCATGATCGTAAGTGGTGCTGCAAAGTGTACAAAGCTAGTTTGCAACACAGAATTAGGTGACTACGCAGAGTAAGCAGGGGGCAGGCCTATGAGCAAGCCACTTCCAGGGAATTCTGAAAGGCGTCCCACCCACTACACAGCTCCATCAGTGCTACCCTGTACACCTGAGATATGGAAGTAAGATGCGTTGGGGGGAATGCAACCGATGCCCAGCACAGTATGACAGACCTACCGCATTGCCTAGGATATGCCTACAATTTTGAAAGAGGAAGCCACTCTGCATGTGCCAATGCAGCTATATGCATCTACTCTACCGCAGACTTTAAAAGGGACTTTTTAAAGGTACCTGCTGCATTTTTCCACAATGTGATTTTTTTTTTAAAAAAAAGCTTGAAACACTTCTTTTACTTTAAAAAAAATGCAAGAGGCACAGGGTTTTTTTTTCCTTAAAAAAAAAAAAGCTGGAGGAAGGACAGAGAGTAACCTGCATCCTGTTTTAGAGATACATCCCATTGATGAGGTAATCGGACTCCTCAGACGTCATGGGCCGCGCTTTCTTCAGCTTCTGTCTCACTAAGTGCAATCGGCAAGCAACCATGAGCAGCAGCAAAGCAGTGATGGCCAACCCGAGCGCCAGGGGAAGTACAGCACCTGCAAAAAGGAGCACAAGTCACCAAGGATGACAAAGTAACCTATTTGAAAAGAGTTGTATACCCACCCACTTGCCATAAACCAGCACTAACCATTGTCTCACATAATAATAGGTCAACAGAGAATGAATCTTTGGTTCCCAGAAAGTGGTTCCAATCAAGGTCAAAGATGGTATCTATCAGATTAATACACACATATTAAGTTTCTGGGCTCTGTACTTTCTCGTGACCTGAAATGGTCAACTAACATCAGTGGCATTATTAAAAAAGCCCACCAGCGGCTATATTTTTTGCGCCAACTCCGGAAATTTAACTTGCCCCGTGAGCTGCTTGTCCAATTTTACAGAGGCATTATCGAATCTGTCCTCTGTAATTCCATAACTGTTTGGTTTGGTTCAGCAACCAAACTGGACAAGCAAAGGCTCCAGAGGACCGTTCAAGCCGCTGGAAGAATAATTGGGTCCGAGTTGCCTTCATTAGAAGAATTGTACACCGCTCGGGTTACAAAGCGAGCGAATAAGATTGTTGCAGACTTATCGCATCCTGGCAATAAGTTGTTTGATCTTCTCCCCTCGGGTCGACGTTACAGGACTCCTTATACTAAAACATCAAGGCACAAAAACAGTTTCTTTCCTTGCGCCACCAAACTGCTAAATCTTTAGTTATGTTGTTACAATCTGATGTTTGAGCAATGTTGGGATTTGCCTTTATGTATTGTCGTTTTTTGTATGTGTGGTGGGTGGGCGGTGTTGTATGTACGTATGTAGCCGAAGGCCACGTCAAATTCCAGGCATGGTTTCCATTCCTGGCCAATAAATTATTATTATTATTATTATTATTATTATTATTATTATTATTATTATTATTATTATTATTAATAATAATAATAATAATAATAATAATAATAATAATAATAATAATAACTTTCCATGTGTATTTCAATCCTTTTATTTTTTATAAATAGCATGCATGGGCGGGGAACCACAGCCAGGCTTTATGCATTGTGCACTCTACCAGTTTTCCTGCCATAGGTCTGATCCAATTCCCACCCCCACCCCCGAGGGCCATACAGTTCCCTGTACGTCCAAAAGATTGTACGTCCAGAATGCTTCTGCAGTAGGCTCACAAAAATTAGGATTATTCTGATGGAGAGACAAAATAAATGAATCCAATAACGTATGCCTGTGCGCACCCTTAGAAATGCCTCGTAATTACGATTAAAGAATTGATGAAGTTTAATGTAACTGATGTACACTTAGGATGGAGAGGCCAGACTTCAAATTCCCTCTTGGCCATGAAATTCATTGGGTGACCTTGGGCCAGTCACTTTCTCACAACCTAGAATCCCCGCTTTAGAGTTATACATCCCACTGATGAAGTAGTCAGATTCCTTTGGTGTAAGGACCAAATATTATTCAGTTTCTGTCTTGCTATGCACAATTGACAAGCAACCATGAGCAGCATGGGGTTTTGTTTTTTTTTTAAACGGTATCCCAATTACCTGCTTCTGGAACTGGATGGCTCTTTCCAGTTTCCTTGAACTGGTCAATGTCATTTTCATTGTTACCATCCATGTCTTTCCCTGAGGTTCTAGAATCTGGAAAAAATTAAAGAGATACTGTATATCTATAGTCAACAGAAGTGATTATAGAGAGAATGAGGCCACCAGCAGACAACAGGTGGGCACGGGGTACACGACAACACCTGCCAGTTTGCCACCTGCCTTAGCCCACCACCTGAGGCAAAAGGGAGGGCTAGCTCTGGGAATAACAATTAGATCTATCTAGATAAATACACATGCATGGTCATATTAGGCTTTTGATGCAGAGCCTCCCACCCCCACCAATCTCAGGGCAGGAGTGAATGTATGGTGTTTCCTTATATTGCACCAGATCATTGGCCGATGTAGCCCAAGATAGTCTCTTCTGCAGCTCTTAGATCTTGGTTTTCTCCCATAATCTCCTATCTGCTCCTTTAACTGGAGAAACCAGGAATTGAACCTGGGTTCTTCTGCATGCAAATCATGTGCTTTACCACTCAGCTGTTGTCACTTACAACTAGGTGTGACAATGCATCTCATGTGAAGATACTTTGCCTCATTCCACAATGGAGCACAGCAAGTCTGCCACCCTTCAAGCCCGACTTGCTGGAGGCTAACTAGTCATTAAGAGGGAAGCCAAGCAAAGCCGGGCACTTCCTTCAATCGGTGTGGAGTTGCCTCCCTAGTGTGAGATGGACCACTTGGTGTGCGCACACTTCTGAAGTATCCAGTATCCAGCACAACACAACATGTTAAACAAGGCAGAAAAGAAAAATGGAGATCCTTCTTGTTCGCACACAGTTTGCTGACGATTGCGCTCTAAGTGATTGTGTCTTCACCACAGTTTAGAACCAGCTTCAAAGACTTATCTTAAGACCAACTACAGCAACAAACAGAACCTTAACTAAGGGTACATGAACATGCACACCCAGTATAAGACACTATAATCTTTGTGCAGGGATGTGATTCCAATAACATATGCTGATGGTCTGATGCAATCACTTAGGATTCTAGTAGGAAGGCATGCTTTTTGTTTTAAGGAAATCTTATTCTATACATTTAGTTTCAATTAAAACAGTTGAAATTTCTCAATTTCAGTGACAAATTATTTCACATAACTCACTGTGAGAGGAAAAAAAGAGGTTAGTTGTGTTGTCATTTCTATAAAAAAGACATCACAATTACCTGTTTCTGGAACTGGATGGCTCTTCCCAGTTTGAGTGCCCTTTAACGCCACAATGCCATCTTCATTGTCACCATCGGTGTCTTTTCCTGAGGTTCTAGAATCTGTAAGAATCAAGGAGCTGTAACTGTAATGGTATCCCATTAACTCCAAGAATAATGTGCACGATGGTATGTACTCACTCACTCTTGCACATTGCCATAGCACCAGCACGCACTCGATCACAGAGTTCGCTTCCTTATTGCATTTGAAAGGGAATCTGAAGCTGGCTGCCTTTGAGAATGAGATTGAAGGAAAGGGCAAGACAGCCTTTTCCAGGCAGCCAGTCAAACAGAAAAAGGTGCCGATCACACAGAAGCAAACAGAGAGATGGAGGGAGGGAGGGAGGCAGTGGAGCAGATCATGTAAGCAGGCAGGCTATCAAGCCACAAAAGGGCCTTGACGAGCTCACTCCATCAAGGGCCTTTTAGTCAGGGAGGCCAATACACAGACATGTGGCATCTTCCCTGACTCCGAGAGTGGGCCAAATGCTGTGGCCCTTGTGCTGGCCTAACAATAGGTTAGGATTGCACCCTCACTCATATGCCGTTCCTTGGAGTTGTGAAACCAGGGTTCCAGGCAAGGAGTTGAGTCCCTTGGCAGGCCACGAACTCACTGTAGTCACTCTTGATAAAAGACCAGTGCTTCCCACTGTGTGTTTCCTCTTAACCAGAACACTCAAAGGGGTTTGTTACTCTCTGCCCTTGAACCCCACAAATGCAGTACATTTTCCCCAGGTTCATGTATTACCTGGGTCTTAAAAAGCACATTTGGTATCAAGGATCATGGTGAAAGTGGCTAACTAGCACTTCTTTCACTTGACATGCAGCTGGACAGGCCATTCAACCCAGCATAAGGTTTCTGTTCGGCCGGTGTGCTCTCCTTTCCTACGCCACACAATTTCCTAAGGAAGGGGTAAAAGCATCCTTCAAGATCCAGCTCAGTAGGGGAGACAGAAACTTGGATAACAGTTATTTGCTGGGGCTGGTGTAGTGTGAACTGATGGTGCAGAGGGCAGACCCTGGCCCTACTGGTTACAGAACTCAGAAGTCTCTGTCTGAGCTGCTTTCTATCATACAGGACAGCATTAGACTTAGCATTAGAATTAGACATTAGCATTAGGGTTTATCCCGCCATACTGATTTGCAGAGGTCAACGTTTCAGTAGGAAGGTAAAGGGACACCTCCAAACTGTTTTTAGTCCCATTAGACTAGCAAGGAGTCAATATCCTAGAGGTGTGCATGCGGGCACATAGATCCATTAGAACCGTATCTGCGGACCTTAAAGCTGCTGCAACAATCCATGGGGCATGATGAGGCAATAATGAAATATAGTATATGCATGGTATCCAGCACACACACTTCTCAACAGCAAAATATGATTGTGGGTACAATCCTAACCACCTTTCTGGCACTGACATAGCCGTGCCAATGGGGCATGTTCTGCATCTTGCAGTTGGGAGGCAGTCATGGATGCCTCTGCAAGGTAAAGGAATGTTTGTTCCCTTACCCCAGAGCTGCATTGCTCTTACCCCGGTGCTGGAAGTTTGGTTAGGAGTGCGCCCTGGGTGTTCTTTGCATGCAGTAATTTCAAACAATGAAGACTTACAATGTAATCTTATGCATGTCTACTCAGAAGTACACCCCATTCCTGGGGCTTACTCCCAAGAACATGTGTTGGCATGGGAAAGGCAGGATGATGATGATGATGATGATGATGATGATGATGATGATGATGATAGTAATTACTACTACTACTACTACTACTACTACTACTACTATAGTTCACCAGCAGCCTAAGATACTAGAAAAGGCTGTAATCCTATACACACTTTCCTGGAAGTAACCCCAATAGGACTTAATTCTTAGTGTAGCCATCTCCAAACTGGAGACAGCTCTGCCAGCAAAAAGCATCCCTGGTGCGAACAGCATTTGCCATTCTGCCCGGGACTCACACAAAGACCCCGACTCCAGCCCAAAAGGGTCTTTGCACTGAGCTGCTACCGGGGTCTGCCACCACAGCATGCCTTGGGTGCAGCGTTCCTGGAGGCTGTAGTCAGGGTTTTCATGATCCCCTGAGCAGAACAACACACACCGTTCACTCGGGGGAAGGAACCAAGGGGCACAGGACCTGTTTGCAGGCCGGAGTTTGGAGCCCCCTCTCTTAGTGGACAAGCATAGGTTTGTGCTGAAAGTTAGTGGTTGTGTAACACTGCATTGATGCAGCAGTTGGTGCTCCTACATGAATCCATTTCATTAGCTGGCAGATATTTTGGCTGTGACAAGCAGATTGCCACAGCTGCGTTAACAACAGCTGTTGCTGTGTTGCTTGCCAGACAATGCGTCAAGCCAACATGCATACAGTAAACAAACCGTTCTAAAGCAAGAGATGACAGGTAGGTTTGGCTACAAAATTATCTGTTGGTGCCAGGGGCGTAGCTAAAGAAGTGCAAGGGGATGCAGCAACTGTGAAAACCTTGGCATGTATAAATAATACCATCATGTTATATACAATTCAATGCAGAATTTAATGCAGAATGCAATGAAACAAAACAGGGTGTAATATCTTCATTCTATCAAAAGTTAAGGCAACCCCCCCCACAAGAAAATGAAAATACAACTGCGATGTCACTTCCTGTTGTGATGTCACTTCCGGGCAGTGGTGGTATCTAAAGCGGGAGGAACTGGTACGCTGGGCGGGACTTATGTGTGATTGGCTGCCTGTCCATTCGGTTCCGCCGCCCGCCCGCCCGCCCACCCGCCCGCCACACAGGCTGCCCTGGCCTTGGAGGGGGCGCCTACTCGCCGGGGGGATGGGTGGGGGGGCGCGCTGGGTGCCTGGGTAAGCAGCGGTGGGGCGTGCCAACCAGGGACAGCCCGTGCGGTGGACGGGCAGGTGGCGGAACAGAACGGACGGGCTGCCAATCAACCGTACGTCCCGCCCAGCGTTCCGGTTTTTCCCGCTTTAGATACCACCACTGCTTCTGGGGCATCGTTTTGCACCAGACTCCAGACTCTACACCAGGCTACATTTTCATTAGCTGCGCCAGTGATTGGCACTGTGAAGAGCTCAAGTGCAGTGTATTAAGTTCACATTAAAGTGGAATTGCCTCTCTGTGAAGATGCATCTTATATAAATATGTTCCTCCCAGAAATAAAATGGCTCCAATATATTACTGAGGATGGGTTGATTTGGAGACGTTTTCTCATGCTGCCACGACTTGTAGGGAATTAAAACTACACATCAAAAATGTGATTGCTGAGACACTTCAGGAATAATTTCATCTGAAAATGTAGTTTTTCCGATATAAAAATACAACTTTTAATATGTATGTATGTTACCGTCAAACCTGAAGTACATTTTTACTAGTTCTGACTAGTAAAAACTAGAAACAGCATCAGATATTTATTGTGTTGCCTAGGAAGAAAGTACCACACCTATTGAGTGAAACAAGTTCTGGATAGTTTACAACTAGAAGCTCTAAACAGCATTCGAGGTTTCCAGTATCACCTAGTTGGAACTAGAAACTACCATATCTGTTGGGAACAACTAGTTCTGACTGGGAAAAATAAGCAGCTTGGGACATTTTCAAGCTTACAAAAATGGGTTTTTCTAGTTGGAACTATTGTTCTTGGGCCAGGCACAGGAGTTTCTAGTTTGGAGCAGGCAATAGTAGAAACCTCCAATGCCATTTGGAGCTTCACATTTTTACTCGTCAGAACTAGTAACAACAGTTTTGGGGTTCTTATTGTAACACTAGCTTTTTTTACCCGGCGTTGCCCAGGCAACAAATTATCCCAAGACCGAACGTGGACTGAAACGGCATCGGGACCGTTCATCTCGTCGACCCCGGAAACAATGGATTTGACAACGATTTCGACCTTTTCAACCATGTTCACATGGGGCCCCCTGTGTACCCCCACCCGTGGGGGTGCTAGGGGGGTCTGACCCCCGCAGTGTTTGTCTGCAGACCGTAAAGCATACTGGTGTCAATCACTCCAGGCGTTCCAGCGGGGCATGGTGGACATTTTGTTTTGCACCCCTTCTCACCCCCACGTCAAGGGGGGACAAACCTGGACTCCAACGGTGTCAGGAACGTCACCGCTCTTCTCAGTGGCCCCAGAAACTATGGAGGCGACACTGATTTCAGCCATTTTCAACCATTTGTACGTGGGGTCCCCTGCATACCCCCATCCCTGGGGGCAGTAGGGGTCCGTGACCCCCGCAGTGTTTGTCCGCAGGCCGGCAGGCATTTGCATGCCATGTTTAGTGCCAATCGGTCCAGGCGTTCCAACGGGGCATGGCAGACGTTTTGTCTTGCACCCCTTCTCACACCCCACGCCAAGGGGGGCCAAACCCGGACTCCAACGGCGTCGGGAGCATCACCGTTTGTCTCGGTGGCCCCAGAAACTACGGATCTGTAACCTATTTCGGCCGTTTCCAACCATTTTCACGTGGGGCCCCCTTCGTACCCCCACCCCCGGGGGCGGTAGGGGGCCCTGACCCCCGGAGTGTTTGTCCCTATGCCGCCAGGCATCCGCCTGCCAAGTCTGTTGCCAATTGGTCCAGGCATTCCAGCGTTTTGTTTCGCACCCCTTCTCAGCCCCCATGCTGAGGGGGGGGGGACCAAACCCGGACTCCAACGGCGTCAGGAGCATCGCTGCTCATCCCAGCAACCCAGGAAACTATAGATTCAATGCTGATTTCGGGCATTTTCGACCGTTTTCATGTGGCCCCCCCCACATACCCCCACCCCTGGGGGCGTTAGGGGGGTCTGACCTCCACAGTATTTGTCACCAGACTGCAAGGCACACGTATGCCAAGTTTGGCGTCAATCGTTCCAGGCGTTCCAGGAGGGCATGGTGGACGGTTTGTTTTGTACCCCTTCTCGCCCCCCCCCCACGCCAAGGGGGGGCCCGAACCCGGAATCAAACGGCATTGGGGGCGTCGCCGCTCGTCTCGGCGACCCCAGAAACGACAGATTTGACACTGATGTCGGCCGTTTGCAATCGTATTTACGTTTCACCCCCCTGCACCCCCACCCCCGGGGGTCCTAGGGGGGTCTGACCCCCGCAGTGTTTGTCGCCAGGCCGCAAGGTGTATGTGTGCCAAGTTTGGTGTCAATCGGTCCAGGTGTTGCGGAGCCTATGCGGAATGTATGTACGTACGTACGTACATACGTACAGACAGACAAACAAACGTACAAACACACGTTCTCTTTTATATATATAGATTTATAAAACGTTTTTCAAATGAGAAAACGTTTCTCACGTGTGCTCTCAGAAAGCTCTATAAAATGGATTTAAAGCTTATAAAACTCATAAATCATACAAAGACAGCTTCATATGGAAGCTTCATATGGAATACTTGCTCCCAGTGGTGTTATTCTACAGGAACGCTGGGCGGGAAATCCGGGTGATCGACAGCCCGCCCATCACGTTCCGCAGCATTACGCCGTTTGTGTAACCAATTACGCCGCTTGCGTACATTACGCAAATGGCGTAACGCTGCGGAACGCGACAGGCGGGCTGTCGATCACCCGGATGTCCCGCCCAGCATTCCGGCAGAATAACACCACTGCTTCCCCCCCATACACACACCCCAAAGGTGATCAATTATTACCATGAATACTTGCACATTCAGCAAGGCAATCAGATTCTTGAAGGAAATTGTTGTCATTGCCTTGGCATCCACCATAGATGAAATGTAAGCATGCGCCCGAAGAAGCATCAAAATGCCAGCGAGGGAAGTGCCCGCTACAAGGGCCAGCAGTGGGGGGTGCCAAGCATTGCTCTGTAATTGAGGAGCAGAAAAAAGAAACACAGGTTGATGTCTTAAAATTGAAAAACAAGGCATATTTTTTCTAATAGTTGGATATTGTTACTTGGGGTACATTTTTATAAAATTGTGTTTGTTATTTTATAATGCTTCAGTTTCTTGACCAAGGCATTAAAAAGTTTTCGTTTGTTTGTTTTAAACAACTTTAAACTTTTGCTTTTAAACAGCACTGCTGATGTTAAGATGCTGGCTGCATCTTTGAATCCAATTGTGTTTTCAAGTGCTCATCTTATGAATTGAATCACAGCACAACGTGAATCACAGCACAAAATAATCATCTTTTTTCTTTCAATGTCTGAAAAAATGAAGAAGGAGAAAGAAACAACATGGCTACATGTGTTATCACATGCTTGGTTACTTGGACATAAGCCCCACTGAGTTTAATGGGACTTTCCCCAAAAAAGTGAGCATGCAATTGTGGTGTGAGTGCTTGTGTGTGTCACTACATATGCAGGGGCGAATCTATTTGAAAGGGCGCCCATGGCGCCCAATGAAAATGCGCCCCTAGGGGCACGCAACGTCATGACGTCACATGGTGACATCATGACATAGCGCCTCGCCCCTTCTAAGAGGCGCGTTCTGTTCGCTGCCGCTGGCCCTTTAAGGCCAGCGCAGCGAACAGAACGCGGCCGGGGCGCCGTGTTCGGTTCACTGCTGTTGGCCTTAAAGGGCCAGCGGCAGCAAACAGAACGCGGTGCCCCAGCAGCGAACGCGGCGCCCCAGTCGCGTTCTGTTCGCTTGTGCCGGCTCTTTAAGGCAAGAGCCGGCACAAGCGAACAGAACGCGGCCGGGGCGCTGCGTTCTGTTCACTCCGCGGCGAACGTGGCGCCCCGGCTGCGTTCTGTTTGCTTGTGCTGGCTCTTGCCTTAAAGAGCCAGCACGAGCGAACAGAATGCGGCGATGCCCAGCGCCCCGCCCCCCTTGAGAAGCGGGAGGGGGCGCCGGGTGGCAGCGCATTCTCCTTGCTCCGGCTGGCTCTTTAAGGCCAGCCGGAGCGAGGAGAATGCTGCACAGGCATGTGCGCAGGGCCTGGTCGGGAGCAGGCGGGCCGTGAGCGCCATTTTGGGGGGGGGCGGGCGCCATGCGAACGGTGCCCCCTGCAAGATGGCGCCCATGGCTCGTGCCACCCCCTGCCACCCCCTAGAAACGCCCCTGTACATATGTACTCTTGTCCAACTGTGATAATCGGTTATTAGGTAAAACTGTACACTTTCTTGTTTTTAGCTCTGAATCAGTCCCTACAAACAACATTACTACACCAACATGAGCTCTCTCACCACAGGACAGCTAAGTTCTCTATATCTTCTTGCCAGGCAGTAAGGAGAATTTTTTCCCTCCTATCAGGGCCAGTTATATCATGACATGCATGACAAATTGTGATCTTTATGGGCTTAGGTTCTTTTCTATTGTAATCTACATATGAAAGATGGAAGGAAGCTGGTCATTTTATACAAGCAAGGAATAATTTCTACACAGACAATGGAAAACTTAATCTAATACAATTTAGATCCTCTAAAACTTCAGAGAACATGTTTGACTTTGGACATGACAGGAAGAGCTATCAGAATCAGGAAGGTCAAGAACACTTGTTTACCTCATTGTATGAACCATGAAAAATATTTCCATGATCATGCTCAGAACATCCTTGAAATTCCCACCTAGTCCTATATTCTGTTTCCTACAATGACAAACCAGATCTTGGTTGTGGGAAACCCACCAGTGGCGTTTCTACAGGGATGGCAACGCTCTACGTTTTGCAAGAAGCCTTACCTTGCAGTGGAAATCACTCCTCTCCTGCACCGTTTTAGCCAGTCTTGGCGTTGCTTACTGGCTACAGCAGCAAGGGAGAGGAGGGATTTACACGACAGGGTAAGGCTTCTTGCAAAACTTAGAGCTTTGCCATCCCTGTAGAAACGCCTCTGAAACCCACAAGTGGGGCATGAAAGCAATGGCCTTTTTGTCCAACTGGTATTGGGAGGCATATTGTTTCTGAAACTGGGGGTTTCATAGAACTATCATTGCTAACAGCTAGTAATTCCACCTCCTGCTTTCTACTCCAATGTATCCTCAGAGTCTTACCTGATATAAACCCAACAGTTTGTTTCTTTGGTCCCTGAGAGGGTGATTGGTTGAACTTCTTTGCTTGATTGCTTGTAACAGTTTTCTGGGTGATTTCATAGGAATGTTCCATGTTGGCATCTTTAGATAGTCCCATGTTGTTTTGCTGGACAGAACTAACAGCTGTGTGACTCACTGTCTTTATTTCAGAATTAACTGAACATGTTGGAATTGAAACAAAGCAGTCATGCTTTTAAAAAAAATAAAAAACACCAAATAAAGTTTATTTTTACAAAAGGAAAACTTTACATGCTCTATGGCCCAATCCTAAAGAGGGCCGGTGCCAGCAGAACGCATGTTCTGCTATCACGCACCCTTGCAAAAGTGCCTTAAGCACTTTGCAACAGTACAAGGCCCAGGTGTGCCAGCAGGAAGTCTGGAGACTGCCAAATGCTTCACAATTGCTTTTGTTTCCATCCTGCTTTCAGTGCCTAAGAAGAAAACATGTACACATATGATATCACAGAGATGGTCAGCACCACCCACTCTGACAATGCCAGGCTGTAATCCTATCCACGCTTACCTGGGAGTAAATCCTATTGAAATCAATGAGACTTATGTCTGAGTAGACAAGCATAGGATTGTGTTGTCAATCACCTTTTGGTGGGGCACCTGTGTCCCAGAGTCCACCAATCAGTGATCAGCACCAACAGTGCTGACCATCTGTTTGACAGTGGAAAGGGGAACCTCACTGACTTGCTTTCAATAATCTTTCAAATGCTTGCTTAGCATCACTGTTTACATTCCACTAGATTAAAATGTCAAATAACATTATATTCAAAATCAGTCCAATGTTATTTTTTAAAATGTAGCAAGAATCGGATCAGCCCTGAACATCTCTTCTTTGCAAATCACATACTGTCTCAAATTCTACTACGCAAGTACCTCTAACTATAATTACAGTACTTAAAATATATCTAATTTTCCATCACAATCCAAGGAGTTCCCCTTATATAGCAAAGCAGACCATTGGTCCTTCCAGCCAAATACTGTTTTACTGCAACTCTTCCGGCTTTCAGGCAGATTCCTCAGCTTTGCTTCCAATAACTGCAGGTACCAGAGACTTTCAATATAATGTATTTTTCCATTGAGAACATATTAACTTGCTTTAGGCTGAGTCACATCACAGTCTATTTAACCCAACACTGTCAATTCTGATTGGCAGGGGCTCTCCAAGATCCCTCCAGATCAACTACCTAAGATCCCCTAAGTGGAGATGCTGGAATCTTCTATGTGCAATGCAGGTGCTTCACTGCTGTAATATAGCCCCTCCTTATTACCATCACCTTGCTGTGGATTTTAAGGTAACTTAAGCAGAACCTACAAGCAGGCAAAAACTCAAATTTAAGGGCTGTTCACTCACGTTTCTGGCAAAACGCCTCATCTGATCCGTCACGACATTGCTCCTCTCCATCACAGGCAAAGGTGATATCGACGCAGCAGCCATCATCACAAAGGAACTGGTAGCGGGAACAAACCCCAACACAACCTGTGACAGACCCATTCTCAAGTTAGAGGAACACTGAAACATGACAAAACTGAGCATGAGATTTTTTTAAAAGTGTTTGAAATTTAAACTGCAAGAACAGAAGTTACAGGAAATGTTCAGCTTACACCCTTGTCATCAGTGAAACAACTACTTTCAGAGCCCAATCCTATCGTTCCTCTTCCCCACCCATGCAGCCATGCCAAAAAGGCACATCCCTTTCACTGTTGCAACGCGCTCTGGCCAGCAGCTCAGTCCTCAACAGGATTGAACTGTCAACCCTATAATTCAGTGGTTCCCAAACATTTTTGACTGGCGGCTCACTTGAACTACTGGGCCATTGGCGGCAGCTCCCCATTAGGGCTACAATCCTATACATTGTACAGGGCAGTGGGCTTTTCACTAGGATTCAGTGGCTCCCCCTGGCTGGCTTCTGTGGCATCCTGGGAAGCCATGACTCACAGTTTGGGAACCACTGCCATAATTTTTTAAGCCAGTGGTTCCCAAACTGGTGGGTCATGACCAGCGGTGGAATCTAACTGATCCAGGAACCGGAACGGTGACCGGGTCTCACCTTTGATTGGCAGCCCGTCCTGTTGGTTCCGCTGCCTTCTTGCCCGCTGCGTGGGCTGCCCTGGTGGACGCGCCCCACAACTGCTCGCTCAGGCACCTGGCGTGCCCCCCCACCCGTCCCCCCGGTAAGCAGGCGCCCCCTCCAAGGCCAGGGGCGCATCGCAGCGCCACGTCCATCACGGAGGCGGCGACGAATGGCGGCGGGTGGGCAGAGCTATCCCTAATCAGGTTCAGGAACGGCCGTTCTGGCGCGTTCCCCCTGGATGACACCACTGGTCATGACCCATCAGCCAGGGAAACATTTCTCTCTGCCCCTTTAGGGGGTGGGGAGGGGGAAGGCAGCAATGCAATTCCCAGGATTACGCTGCTGTTGGGTATGGGAGGGCATGAAACCAAAAGTGCCCATTTTTTAATACATTTGGAGGCAAGACCCACAGGACACCCCCCACCCTGAATTCCAGTGTTGGAGGCTGGTAAGCAGGAAAAAAACCCTTCCCATCCCCAGCAGCAGCACAATTCTGGGGATCACATTGCTGCCAAAGCCCCTTCCCCCAAAACACTTACAGTGCTTCCAACTCCCTTGTTGCAGTTTGGGAACCACTGTTTTAAACTATATGAGGAATGCAAAGTTTAAGACAACAATTCATATCCCTTAAAACATAAGAAGGTCTGAATCAGTGAAAACCCAAATTCTGTGTTCTATCCAAAGTAATTGAGCAAAACTGTAGAACCCAGACTGTACTTGTGGTGAAGTTTGTCAGTGTATATGTGTGTGCACGAAGACCTTATTTTAGCCAGATCACTTCCATCTCACTTCAAAGTATTTGGCAGATAACATGTTGTTGCAAAATTATTATTTCATGTTTTCTCACCTAATGCCATTGGCAGGACTGTCACTGAGACATTGTCTGAACTCCTTTGGCCAGCTGTGTCTGTCACTGTCAGCTGCAATGTATATGTGCCTTCTTGCAAATGAGAGAGTTTCATAGTTCCTGGTTGAGTTACCTGAGCCAAAAAAAAAAAAAAAAAACAAAACCCCAGGATATTAATTGACCGAGCTCCATTCCTGGAGTAAAGCACTGCATAGTATCACTGCAGAAGAGATGGGCCTTGAGTGGTGATGGGAAAGCAGAGGGTCTTCCTTTTTCCCCTGTGTCTGCTGCAAACAGGTTGTAGAACTACCTGTGTGTTCCATTGCTGGATGGAACAAGACAATGAATTGCTGATGCAACTAGACAGGGTGGTAATAAAATGCCACTTGCCATACCGGTCAATTGTTTCACGCCCACTGGAGCCATCTGACTAGCAATCTGCCCTTAATTCAGCCAATTCTCAATTTGCCTAAATAAGCAGGATACTTTCTTTCCTTAGGATAATGGGGACAATCTGATAACCCCAGTTCCTCCGCATCCTATTTCTCTTTTTGAATTAAATGAGTCATGCAATACGGCACCTGCTTTTTATCTTGTTCAAACATACAGCTCTATTTGCGGTTGTGCTCCTGCATAACAGAAATGCAGTAAGTACTTAACATATGGTGGAACCTCTAGCAGTATGATGTGCATCAACAATTAACCCAGTTCTGACAGGAGAAATTAGCAGACAGTTACCACAATAATTGCAATCTACACCTTTTTTTACCCAGTGCCTTGTATGTGTGGACTATTCCACTGTTCATCGAAGAAAACAGGGAAGTCCATGAGCAGGCTGAACTGCCCCTGTGTGTCTGAGCTGCTGGTTCATGGCCATTCAGAGTTCTCTGATATCTATATTTTCATCAATGGCTTGAAAAATTAAAAAATGCATTTTAAAAAAATTATACAAAAAGTGCTCTCAATTCAATACTGGGACTGTACTGGTCTATGACTGCAATACACTTATTCATTCATTCATTCATTCATTCATTCATTCATTCATTCATTCAATAGTGGGACTGGTCACCCAGTTTTATAGATGGCGATCCTATCCACACTTTTCTGGGAGTAAGCCCTATTGAGCACAATAGGACTTCAGAGTAGACATATATAGGATTGGGGTCTCAATCTGTAAGAAGAAAGTCTAATGTCAGAAAGGGAAGTGTACACCAATGTGCACCATTCTCCCTGACTCTGGGAGTGATCCAAACACGTTTAATGCCAAACTTTGTTGGCCAACTATGCTGGTCTAACTCCAGATTAGGATTGGGTTCTAGATTATAAGAAGATAATTCAAAAATCATTGAAAAGTATAGACTTATTTACTCAGCATTGAATAGGTGCCGTCCTATCCAACTTTCCAGTGCCAATGCAGCCATAATGCAGGCCTTGAAGAAAGGGGACAAACAACCTTACAAGAAGCCATACCTGGGAGCCTTACCTGAAGCCTGGACGGGCCATGGCAAAGCTGGTAGTGCCCCAGCCCTTGAAGTGACATCACTTCCCAAAATGACTGCAACACTGGTGACCGGTGGACTCACCACTCTCTGGCTTGCGGTGGAGCCTCCAGGCGGTGCAGGGACATTGTTGGCCCATCAGTCGCCCAGCACTGGTGCTTATGGCACCTTTTGCAACAGTAGAGCGAGCAGTACACTCACACTGCCTGTGCTAAGGCCCACAGGATTGGGCCCTAAGCACGCTCTAAAATTTCTCATTTATCTCTAGGGCTGGGTAGGAATTTTTTTCTGTCATCCAAACTGGTCATAGATGGCAGGTTTTTTTTGCCTACCCTAGATTGCCGAGGGAGGATCAGTAGGTTTCATGATTTAAAAATTGATCCCTTGTATTTAATAAAGCTAAACCCAACTCGTAGTCTGGTGTCTTCACTGAGAGGACGGGGCTGTGCAGGTAAATAGGGTAAATGCCAGATGCAGGGGAGTGGCAGTAAGATTCTAGTATCTTGTTGTTATATATAAGAACATAAGGAAAGCCTGGCTGAATCATCTAGTTCAGCTTCCTATATTTCACCAGATCTCACGAGTTGCCTCAGGAAGCATACAAGACAACCAGGTACTTGCATATGGGCTTCCTGACGATCTGGTAGGCCACTGTGAAATACAGGAAGCTGGACTAGATGGGCCCTTGGCCTGATCCAGTGGGGCTGTTCCTATGTTCTTATCTTTTTTTCCCCAAGCAAGGTGACACTATGCAAACTTCACACTGTTATTTCTAAAATAGCAATAATAGCAAATAATTAACCTTCACTGCAAAGCTTTATGTACCTTCATATCAACAGAAGGGGCACCTTGAAGCAATGCCCACTCGTACTGTATGATTCCATGGTCATCCGAACTTTCTCGGCCATCCAGAATCACCCAGTCAACAGGCAACTGAAGCATAATGTCTTTCCCTGCCTTGCTACGGGGAGGCTTGTCAGTTTCTAAATAAACAATTAGATTGTTTAGTTTCAGGAAGAAAACCAGAATACAAAACACATTTTAATTGCTTTGAATCAAGCATTTCAAATTAAGAGGAAGACTAGACAACAAAATATTTCAGGAATTACTTTTTCCCCTTCCCATTCAAAGTTATTTTTGCATACATGAAATAGACAGAAGATTCTATTTCAGGAAATTGTGTTTTAAGATACTACCTCCAAGGAGACTTGAGCCCCAATACCTCTTTACAAAATGTTCCATTTGCTTTTACAGTCTGCTAAATCCACCGCTAGTACATCTGCCCCAACCTTCCTTCAAAATTGCCATGTTGGGTGCACTCCAAGAGGGCTCCCTGCCCGTACCAGAGGTCATGTGAACTGGTCACAAGTGGGATCCAAGTAAGAACAGAAACTTTGGATGAAATCCTATACACATTTGTTTGGGATTAGGCCCCATTGACCACTATGGGACTCCCGACTGAGTAGACATGCCAGGATTGGGCTGTTAAACATGCAAACAAGGCCACTGTTGTAGCTGGCAAATCTTGCAGAAAATAGCAGAACGGTGACCACCCATCACTCCCACCACCACCAAAAGTATAACTAAACTCCGGGTTTAAACTGATCCGTGTCAGGACTCAGCCCTGGGTCGTTCACAAAATAAACGAGCTCCGTGAGCACGTGCAGACTGCCTACCGCTCTCTACAAACCAAGCGCAGAGTTTTGCATCCCAAAATGCTACTTTGAGTGCCCCGCCCTCGCCCTGCGTTAAGCAGTAAACCAAACTCCAGCCCCGAGACAGTTGCGTGGGCCGTGATGTTGGGCCCTTCTTACCCAGGTCTGGCGGGTTGCTGTCGGGCTCCAGGCAGTAGCTGCTATAGCCGCGCTGGGGGGAGAAGAGGCAGACGGAGCGGCCGCGGTAGGTGCAGTTGAAGAGGTAGCAGCGGAACGAAGCGGGCTGGGGCTGCTGCTGCTGCAGGACGGCCAGGGTGCAGCGCGCCTCGGCGCAGCAGGCATCCAGGCACTGCCGTGGGTCCGCCACCGAGCCCGGCGAGCCGAGGAAAGTGGCGCCCGCCGCGATTGAGTCCTTGGCGTGGATAATGGAGTCGGGCTTGTCCGAGAAGACGCCGCCGCCCGCCACCCCTTCTCCTCCTCCTCGGCAGCGTCCCGCTGCCTCTGCCCGCTCGCCGCCGCGACCACCGCCCAGGGACTCCTGCTGCAGCTGGCGGCGGAACTCCTCCAGCAGCGACTCCACGCCCGACACCGCCGCCGATCTTGGCTCGGCCGACGACGGCGACAGCAGCAGCAAAAGCAGCGGCGGTAGGGACAGGAGGCAAAGGCGGCGGCCCGGCGGCCTGGGGCCCTGCATCTGCTCAGCCGCCATGGCGCCGCCGAGCCGAGGCACGAAGGAGCGGGAGGGCGAGCGGAGCGCGGGCGCCGGCGGCGGGAGCCGAGGGCGAGGGACGGAAGGGCCGCCGCTACCAGCGCCGCCCAAGAGGCGAAGGCTTCTGCAGCCGCCGCGCCATGAGGCCCCTCCTCGCCCCAGCAGGGCGGCTCCAGACGCGAGCCGACTTCGATCAGCACCACCGAGCGCTGAACAGCTCCCAAGCGGAGGTCGCTCCGCCTCCCGCCGCTCTCGCCAGTCACCGCCCGCGCCGGGCAGGCGGACGGGGGGAGGGGAAAGGCCCAGTGCAAGCTCCGCCCCGTGGCCTTTTCTCCTCGTGCTTCTTTCTGTCGTAACTAAGTTTCCTCGAAGCCGCGCGCAGTCGAAGTTTTGCGCTCTAGTGTTGCGTTCCAAGGATGGCTCCTCCACAAGGGTCCGAACGCGCAGGATGCGGCGGTAGATTTGCTGCCTTGCAAGCGGCCCTGGATAGGAGGAGGGACTACATGTGACCCTTTCTCTGACCTTTTCGGGGAGAGAGAGAGCGAGCGAGCGAGCTGGGGGAGGCGCCTGTTTTCACTGCTAATAATCTCTCAGTGATTATTCTCTCTCAGTGATCAGTAGGCCGAGTCTCCGGATACACCCCCCAAATTCTCCCATACAGTTCGAGGTGATCACTGGGAAAACTAGGTGTTAAGGCGCTGCTTTCCCTTAACATAACTAGCCGTTTTCATACCCTCTCTGTGCTATGCAACAGGTAATCTATACAGCTGACGTTGATGCAGCTATTGGTACTTAGTCTGTAAGCAGATCCATAAGGTAAGAAGAGACATTCATCCCAGTTCTAACTGACTTTCCAGTGCTGATCCAACTGTTCCAACGGGGAACAGGCTTCATTCTGGGGGGGGGGGCAGTCACCTTCCTCAAGGTAAAGGAACAGGGCTGCATTTCAGCTGCATCAACACTGGAAAGTTGGTTACTATCAGGCTGATAGGGATGATCTGTGATCCTCTCAACTTTCTCAAAAATAAGACATTAGAATATTTCTGACTGAAAATCCATAAAGTTCCAAATGTTCCTATCTTTGATCTTTTCTTTCAGAACAACCAAGAAGACACGTATCCATTTTGTCCTTTCTTTTCTTCCGTGTCAGGTATCTGACAAGAGCAACAGCCATGAACACCGAGAAATAAGATTGGTAATTGGTAATTTATGACAGTTTTCATGGGTATGACTTCTTTCTGCTCCTGTGCACAAGATTTGTAAGATTTCCTTTCCCTTGTGTCCTTGTCAGTTCTGCCCAAATTGATCTTATAGCCTCTTCCCTCCTTGGGACTTCCTGCCATGTCACTCTCTCACCTTCAAATTGGCAGGCCTTTATATCTTCCATGTCTCCCCCAATCCACCCAGTTGTATATTGAAACATTTTATGAACCAGCCAAACCTCAAAACCACCACCTACCCCACCCCCTGCTCAGAGGCGTTTCTACAGGGATGGCAAAGCTCTAAGTTTTGCAAGAAGCCTTACCTTGCAGCGGAGATTACTCCTCTCCTGCACCGTTTTAGCCAATTGTGGCATTGCTTACTGGCTACACAGCAAGGGGGAGGAGGGATTTACATGACAGGGTAAGGCTTCTTGCAAAACTTAGAGCTTTGCCATCCCTGTAGAAACGCCACTGCCCCTGCTTCAGTAAAATCCTCCCCTTCCTCCGCCTAATCTACCCTTTCCCCACTCTGCCCACACCCCTAACAGCCATGCTGCCAGCCCGTGGTAACACTTACTTTGGTCAGCGGCGCAGGGCGGCTCCAGGGTGCTGAGGCTCAGTGCTAATTGCACTGGACCAAGCACAGGCAGTGGAGCCCTTGGCAGTGCCGGAAACACACATTTGTGACACTTTTAGCCGGTGATACTGAAGTATCACAACAAACTGTGGCAAGTTCTTGAAGAGATGGGAGTACCAGACCACCTGATCTGCCTTCTGAGAAACCTGTATGCGGGTCAGGAAGCAACAGTTAGAACCGGACATGGAACAACCGACTGGTTTCAGATTGGGAAAGGAGTACAAAAAGGCTGTATACTGTCACCCTGCTTATTTAACTTATATGCAGAGTATATCATGAGGAAGGCAGGGCTGGATGATTCACAAGCTGCAATCAAGATTGCTGGGAGAAATATCAACAACCTCAGATATGCAGACGACACCACTCTACTGGCAGAAAGTGAGGAAGACCTAAAGACCCTTCTGATGAGCGTGAAAGAGGAAAGTGCCAAAATTGGCTTGAAGCTCAACATTAAAAAAACTAAGATCATGGCAACCACTCCCATCACTTCCTGGCAAATAGAAGGGGAAGAAATGGAAGCAGTGACAGACTTTATTTTCCTGGGCTCCAAGTTCACCGCAGATGGTGACTGCAGCCAAGAAATTAAAAGATGTTTACTTCTTGGGAGAAAAGCTATGGCAAACTTAGACAACTTAATCAAAAGCTGAGACATCACCCTGCCAACAAAGGTTCGCATAGTCAAAGCGATGGTTTTTCCAGTAGCAATGTATGGCTGTGAGAGCTGGACCATAAGAAAGGCAGAGCGCCGAAGAATAGATGCTTTTGAATTATGGTGTTGGAGAAGACTCTTGAGAGTCCCCTGGACTGCAAGGAGATCCAATTGGTCAATCCTCCAGGAAGTCAAGCCTGATTGCTCCCTGGAAGGACAAATCCTGAAGCTTAAGCTTAAGTACTTTGGCCACCCCATGAGAAGAGAGGACTCTTTAGAAAAGACCCTCATGCTGGGAAAGATCGAAGGCAAAAGGAGAAGGGGGTGGCAGAGGATGAGATGGTTAGATAGTGTCACCGAAGCAATGAACATGAAATTGGGTGAACTCAGGAAGCTAGTGGAGGACAGGGAGGCCTGGCGTGCTGTGGTCCATGGGGTCGCAAAGAGTCGGACACGACTTAGCGACTGAACAACAACAACAACAACTGAAGTATCGTTGGCAAAAAGAGCCATAGGATCGGGCCCTAATTTTGTCAATCAAATTCTCAATCAAAACTGATCCAATTACTTGTTTTCTTGTTCTTCCATAATTCATTGGAAATAAACATGCAGGTTTTTATGGAGTGAGTTCCTTTTGTCATCTTACATGGTGACCTTGTAAATTACTAGAAAAGGAGAGTCAGCTTTGTCTCACTGCCACATCTGATCACCCCCAAGCAGTCTCTGGACCTGTGCCAGTGTTGTTGAACACAGGCAATATAGATTCTTTATTGGAACTTTGAGTTCAATAACAATTAAAATAATAATTTTAATCTTAAAAGAAAAAAGCATTTTTACCCAAACTTATTTGTATTACGCACTGTTATTTTATTTTTATTACGTACTATTAGAAATTCCAGGCAAGGAATGCTGTAGAGTAATTTTAGGTTTTGTTCAGAAGATGGCAGCAGTTTCCTACTTAAGGAGATAGGCCTCTTCTGAGAGGGTGGTTGTGTTCATTACAACATTACATGCAGTTAGATGTCTGCCCCATTTTTCTTCATTAGTTGTTGAGTCATGTTATAGAATGGGTTAGACCAGTGGTTCCCAAAGTAATGGGCTATGCCTCATTAAGGGGTGGGGAGAAGGAAAAGTCAGCAGTGCGACCCCCAGGATCCCGCTGCTGCCTTGGCCAGAGGAGCCCATTTCAGACTGACCCCTGGCAGTGGTGGCGTCCAGGGAGGGTGGGGAGCCCTGGGGATTGTGAAGTTGCGATTGCAAACAGGGTCGCAATTGCATTGTAAACACGTTCTGGAGCTTGGGTGCCCTACAGGGGGGTACTCAGGGCTTTCCACTCTCCCCAGAAGCCACCACTGCCAAGCGTCAGTCAGAAATGAGCTCCTCTGGCCAAGGCAGCTGCTCAGTACTGGGGATTGCCGAAAACCAAAAACCAGTCGAAAACCAGAAGTGATTTCCCCCCTACTTTTTACAAGATTTTCAAGCCTCTGCGAGGGCTGCAGAGGGAGCCCCCAGACCCCCCCAGAGAGTCGACGTGACCCCCAGATAGTTGAAAAATCCCCGCCCTGCCTGGCAACAGCATGATTGTGGAGATTGTGCTGCTGCTCATTGCTGGGCCATTGCCCTTAAAGGAGAATTGCTCTCTTTCTATTTCCCTGGTGGGTCATGACTCATGACCCACCAGTTTGGGAACCCCTGACTTAGACAGGTATGATGTTCATGAGTTCAATGGTAATGTGAGTTATTAACAGCCTAATCCCAACAAAATCTCTGCAAGGCAATGCAGCAGCAGCAGCAGCATGGGCTATGCTGCATCCCTTCAGGGACTTTAGGCTGTTGGAGGTCTCCTCAGGGTAAGGAAGCATTTGTCCCATTGCCCCAGGGTAAGTCCCAAGCAGCCACTATGGGTCAACTCAGACCTGTGCCAGAGATATTGCGAGACAAAGCACGCCCCAGAATGCAGCGGGATGCTTCTCTTCCTGGTCACACTGAATTCTGGGGCAGCTTTAACAATGGTGGACCTGGAAAAGGATGCAGGCAGCTTGGAAAGTTGCTTGCAAGCCTAGAAATGCAACGGTTTCACTGCCATAAGATCACTGCCAAAAAAAAATCTAACTCCTTTTTTCTATGGAAAAGGCACCCCCAGTATCTGTGGATAACTGAAACCACAGATACTGATTCCATGGCACGCCTATATCTTTATTTAATCTTGACAAGATGCAGTTCTTAGGGTACATCTTCTCCTTTGCAAGATGGATTGTGATTGTGAGCTGACCTTGGGTTTTGAGTGTATTACATATTTTATGTTATTGAATTTTACTTATAGTTTATTATTTGTGAGTACTGTATTTTGCTTGTTATGCCAATAAAGATTCATGCATGCATGCATGCATGCATTCATATTAAACCAGAGGAAAGACTGACAGTAAGGTGATTCTGTATCTCCTGTATTCCCACCCCCCCAAGAATCTTACTCTTCACTAGCTGTGATTAGAAAGACATTCACAATATGTGATGTATTTTAACATATACATAGAGAAGAGTGTTGTGCGAAAAGGAGAGCATGGAAGGAAAAGGTTGCAGAGCTCATTTCTCTGCCCGGATACTGCATAATTGACGGCACAGCATTAGGTAGACACCCACGTGGTACAGAAGATGAGTACACTGAGGAATCGGTGCCAGGAGAAATCCTTCAAATCTTGTGAAAAAGCAAACGGCAAGTGGAGAAAACAATTTATTTGAAGGGTTTATCTTTTAATTTGTCAGTTGCTTTAGGGAGGACTTCATCCGTGACAGTGAATAACCTTGTTCCGCTAAAAAACAAGAGAGGCACCTGTGAAGAGGGTGAATGTTGACATTACAAAGCAAATACTGGCACTGGAGGCAGTGACAAAGAGGTCACCACTGATCTACGATACTGGCACTAAAAGGAGGCCTAGTCCAAGTCAGGACCGGCATTGGGTTCAAGCTCCCTCCCTGACACTGCAGTTTCAGTCTGTGGTGGGGTAGCTATTGAGTTTAACAGAAAGAAGGTGCGGTGTGGTTTGACTCACAAGCATGTGTGCAAACGTTGTTGAAATAGGACAGAATGCATAGGAGGGCCCCTTTTGAAAATTGCATGGACCAGTGTGGAGCTGACATTTGAACTGCAGACACCAGAAAGGCAAACCTCCAGCTTAGATGGTGGTGTTGGGTGGCTTTTTTTAAGAACAGCCTGGCACTCTAGCTACTGGCCCACATTGGTTCTGAGTGTACCTCTTTTGTGTGGAACTTGCACTGAAGCAGAACGTTATTGTGTGCTTGCCTGTACACACACAGACCGTCTGTGTGTGTGTGTGTGTGTGTGTGAGAGAGACAGAGAGACAGAGAGACAGAGAGGTCTGCTAACTGGGCAAGAGGCACTTTTCCAAGTGGTGTTTCTCTTGTATTTAGCAGGGGGAGAGTAATTGTCCCTCTTCACCCCTGCGCAGTCTTTCTAGTGGCTGTTGCTGGTGGTTTGCCTTTTTTTTTTTTTAGATTGTGAGCCCTTTGGGACAGGGAGCCATTTAATTTTATTATTATTACTATTATTACTATTTTATTATTATCACTATTATTACTATTTGCCTGTAAACCGCTTTGTGAACTTCGTGTTGAAAAGCGGTATATAAGTACCGATTGATTGATTGATTGATTGATTGATTGATTGATATGCACACAGAGCAGTCTATACCAAAGTCAAAATGAGAAAGGGTAATCCAGGGTGGTATAGAAATAAGGGGCTTAGAATAGGGCAGGGAAGATCTGGGCTCAAATCTCTGCTCAGCTACAAAGGTCAGAGATAAAGCTCACAAATGATCACGTACAGTTTGAGAAACACTGCTATAGTGCAGTGCAGCCAATCCTATCAAAGGTCTGTTGTGTCAATGCAGCAGGGCTAGCACAGCTTGCACTGTATCCTGCAGTGGAATTTTGCAGTCTGGATATCTCTTTGAGGTAAGGTGACATTTGCCCCCTTGCCCCAGGAAAAGCGTGCACTCCCTTTACTTACCATAGGGGAGGCTCCAGCCTCCCCTATGTGCTCCTCGGATCTGTGCCTGCTAAACAGCAGCCACAGATCCAAGAAGATCGCGCGGCCTGAATTGGCCTCCTAAATGCGGCCTCCCAAATGGGTCTAGGATTTGGCCATATGGCCAAATCCTGGACTCACCCATGTCCCACCTACCTCCCACACTCCTCCCGCCAATTCCCGAGCTGCCCCGTCATGGCGCCTCCCTTGCACTGGCCGATTTTGGCTGACGCTAGGGAGGTGCTGCGCAGGTGCAACAGGACCAGTGCTGCCTGCAGCGCCAGTCCTGTAGCCTTAGTGCTGACACGGGGGTGCTGATTGGCGCCCCCGCATCAGCGCTAAGCGTGCAGCGTCGGTGCAACCCCATTGCACCGATGCTGTGCAGTCTGTAGGATTGTACTGCCCATGGATTTGGTCTGGAAAATGGGATAGTATATAGCTAAGAGTTTTTATTTGGAACTTAGAATAAAAACAATAACGTGGCTTTCTGCCTTTCAAATAACGAAATCTAAAAAATAACGCCATTTTCAAACACTCTTAGATATGGTACATGCCAGTGGTTGCCAATGCCCCCCTGCTTGGGCCAATCTGGTGTTTTTTCTTCCCTATTGATTACTATAGCTTTTGAATTCCGATACCATCTCTAATATAGAGATTGGAGATGCATTTTGCTGACATTTGGGGGTACGTCTGTCATCAGGATGGGATTATGGCATATGTTGACTCCTCACCTTGCCTCCGTCCCTCCAGTGTCTTAACTCTGTTTGGGGATTCCCTCGGGTGGTAGATGTACCAGGGTTGAAGATACATTGGAGTGATGTGTTGTCATCTATGATGTGTCTGTTGGCAGAACTGGGGGTGTGGGAATGTGGCTGTGATGGCATAGCTGCCATTGCGCTGGCATCTGGAGGCATACGGCATACCCTAAGCCTCTCCAACTAGCATTTCAGAAATGTAGAATTGCACCATTATTTTTGTTATCAAAGAGGAACCATGTGTCTTCATGTGCAGTAGGGCAGATGTCAGGCTCCACTGTAATTGTAAAGAGGCCAGAAAATGCCTCTTTCCAAAACATGTCATGAATAGTGCAATGCACCTATACCATTCGCTTTTCCAGAGACTCCCATGAAGTCTCTCCATGTTATCAGACAGGAATGGCAAAGTGACAGATGTAAAATCATGAAAGCACCTTTCATTCAGAATGCTAACTTCAGCATGGTTTACAAAATAGCCAAGGACAGTTTTAGGCTTTCAAAAGCACAAAGAGCTCAAGGGGGGTGGGCGAGAGAAATGGTTATCTTGAATCTCAGTTACCCACAGTAGGGAATATTGGTGGAAACCCTATCCCAGTGAACTGATGCAAATGCGTTGAGAGTCTGATACTCATGAATACTGTGACAGATTTCAAAAATTACAAGGTGTCCCTTGATTGTTGCAGCTGAACTAGTCATCCAAATGGAAGTGATCTTCAGATTGTCCATATTTGCTTGGCAAAGCAGTGATGTGACTTTTTTTTTCCTGTTATGAAAAACAAAACTGAACTCACCCCTGTGATCATTTTGGTTGCCCTTTGTTTGTGTTTCTCCAGCTCTCAAATACCCCTTTTGGCATGGGCTGTCCAGAACTGTACACAGTATTCCAAACACAGTCATACCACAAATTTATAAGAAAAGGCACCATCATACTAGAAGTTTTATTTTCAATTCCTTTCCTAGTAATTCCATGCATAGAATGTAGCTTTTCACAGCTGTATGATGAATTAATATATAATTTGTGGTTCTGTTGTGGTTTTTTTTTTTTGTAAAAGTTATCCATGGAGGGAGACCAATTTAATCAGAGGCCATAGCAGGAATTGCAGGAAGATTTTTTTTTTTTTTGCTTTGCAGTGGTCCCACTCTGTTTTGGAGGGTTCTGTGGTTCCTATTCTTCTGGGAAAGAAGCTCCCATTGGTGCCAATGGGCCTGCAGTGGAGGGAGATGACTAAAGTCTCCTTCCATCCCTGTCTGGTCTCAATCTGGTACCTGATATTTAATAACAACAAAATAAATGTGCAAGGGCCTGACCAATTATACACTTTACATAGTGTGGAGCTTGATCCTGTAGCAAAGTATGGATGTGAGAACTGGACCATAAGAAAGGCAGAGCACCAAAGAATAGATGCTTTTGAATTATGGTGCTGGAGAAGACCCTTGAGAGTCCCCTGGACTGCAAGGAGATCCAATCGGTCAATCCTCCAGGAAGTCAAGCCTGATTGCTCCCTGGAAGGACAAATCCTGAAGCTGAAGCTCCAATACTTTGGCCACCTCATGAGAAGAGAGGACTCTTTAGAAAAGACTCTCATGCTGGGAAAGATTGAAGGCAAAAGGAGAAGGGGGTGGCAGAGGATGAGATGGTTAGATAGTGTCACCGAAGCGATGAACATGAAATTGGGCGAACTCTGGAAGCTAGTGGAGGACAGGGAGGCCTGGTGTGCTGTGGTCCATGGGGTCGCGAAGAGTTGGACACAACTTAGCGACTAAAAAACAACAAGCTTGATCCTGACTTGATCTCATCATTCCCCTCAAGATCACTGCTCTGGTCACCAGCAGCTCGGGCCCCGTCAATGTGTATGTTGATACACATTGAACACTTCTGTTGTGTTCTATTGTGTTAAATGGGCTTACTCCCAGGAAATTGTTATAGGATTGCAGCCTGAACCTTATTTGCCATTTTGTTGCCCCTTGGCTTAAGGGGCTGACAGACAGCCCAATCCTATCTAAATTCCCTCCTCTGCAAATGCAACCGTGTCAACGGAGTGTGCGCTACATTTGTGTGTGTGTGAGATTGGGAAAAGTCTCCTCTGGTAAATGCACTATTGTTCACTCACCCCAGAGAAAGCCTCCACTGCTGCCATGGGACTGCTCAGATCTTCACTTGCTATGTTGCAAGCATAAGTCTGAGGCATGTAATGGTGGCAGAAAGAGAGATGGAAGAGGCTAGAATATTGGTGCATGCAATATCAAGGACCGCCTCCCTTCCTTTTCCTGCCATGCTTAGGAACGCTCCCATTTCAACCCCTGTCCACCCTGTTCTATCTCTGCTGCTGTTAGACTTACTTTTCCCAGTCTGGGAATGGGCCCAGACCGATGTCTGCCGCCACAAGTTGCAGAAATATGTGCAAAGTGGTCGCCAGCAGCCCACTGCCAAGACAATTGCGGAACTCTAAACCTTTCTGTACGCCAGCCCAGTCCTATATAGGATTAGGTCGTTAGAACACTTAGCTTTCTTTTTCCGTTCTTTCCATCGCGTGACTCTAGATTGTGGTGAGAAATCCTTAGAGTCTCCCCACCCCAACTGTTTTTTTGCTAAATCAAGGCAGGCTTTTGGCCGTTCAATATTATTTTCTGTTTGTGAATTTTAATGTATGAAAATGAGCTTCAGTTACAACAGACAATCACATTTACCTCTGGTAAGAATTATTTGGGAGGAAAGGAATTTCTCTGGGTTTATCTCATGAAAACATGCCTACATTCTCCCATGAAAGAAGAATGACTCAGTGGTTTTGTTTAGTTAACCCTTGCCAAAGATTTACATTTTTGCTATCCCATTAGCAATGAAAAGCCCACAAAGTGAATTTCCTCTGCTCCTTTCATTTACTGAGTTTAGTTTGGTATTTGCTTGCCATGAAAGCCCAATAGGAGGTATTTTCGTCCTGCATTGATTTTCATGCCATATACAGTAAATATAAAATATCTGCATGAAATGACCAAAGCCCAGTTGTTCTCTTAGATCCCGGTCTGATCCTTTCCTCCCCCACTGATGCAGCCGCACCAAAATGGCTTGAGCTGCATCCTGCGGTGGCCGTGGAGCAGCTGCAAATGTCTCCTCTGTTTGCTTACCCAAGAGTAAGCCTCTGAGGCCTGGCCAGGATCTGCGCTAGTGAAATCTGGTCGGAGGATTAGATTTGATGGATGCAACTGCCACCAAATCTTGCCCCTTCCTGGACCCAATCTGCCCCTGTTCAAGTCCTTATAGTGCAAATGGGCTGTGCCTTGCAGCCAATATTCATCTTCCTCCAGTCCACATAACTGATGGATGGCAACTGGCCAGTGCAGTCAGCATACCTGACTTTCTACAGTTTCTTGGGTGGGGGTGGGGTGGGGTGGGGTGGGGGAGGTTTTGGAAGTACCTACTTTTTCCTGTGATGTTTATACCTGAATGTGCTTCCAGTCACCATTTTATTTACTTTCCCCACTAACTTCACATTAGACATAAAATGCACATTGAAATGAACGGGGACCCACCTGATATTGGTTCGCAACCCACCTAGTGGTTCCCAATCCACAATTTGAGAAGCACTGGAATAGAGTAATAGCCCAATCCTATAGGGCTGTGCCGCTTCTGGAACTAGCGTAAAACGTCTTCTGGAAATGCCCGGAGGATCCCATGTGTAGTGGCGGCAGCTAAGAGGAGCCCCGCTGGAGCAGGTAAGTTGGCAGGGTGGGCAGAGCAGGGCAGGGCAGAATGAGGTGGAACAGGGGAGGCTGGGGACATGTTTGAGGTGGTGGTGGCATCTAGTACGGACGACTTGCTTTGGAGGTTATCCTCTGGATCAAACTGACACGCCCATTGGTCTCCTTGGACTTGCGCCAGTAAAGAGCTGTCCCATTGGCTGTCAAGGGGCTTATGAATACAGGAATTTATTTTTTTAAGAAGGCTGAATGCGGTGTAAGAAAGGCCTTGTTTTCCCTACTGTACACACAGTAGAAACATGGAAAAACCCTGAAGCTTATTTTCCAGAAGCGATGGTGGGATTATATCATAACCATCCGTCTTTACCCTCAGAAAAACGCATTCTCTGTCCTGAGCCCTGGCTTCAGTCCTCTGGATCAAGCCTGCCAACAAGGCATTCCCACGCCAATTGCTCTTCTTAGGAAGCCCCGAGTGACTGTCTGAGACCAAAGAATCACCTACTGTGCCATTTTCAGATTTGGCTCTCTGTCAATAGCCCGAGGAGTTTCTTTTAACGTGGCTTTGGTCATTACTATGGTTCTCAATGGTGTGGGAATATTTCTTCCATGGGCTATTGGGATAGAGTGGAATCAGGAGCAGCAGACCTCTTGGGAAGTGAACGCGCGCTTGACCGTCCGGTCATCTCATCGCACCAGGTGAAATCTCAGCAGTCAGTTGATGGGGATTTAAAAATCAGATGTCTTCAAAGCATTTGTGAGCCAGAGGTAAGTGAGCTGTATTGTAAAAGGGTGTGAGTGTTTTGTGTGTCATTCGGGGAAAGCTTTTGTTATCAGGCAGAAAATGCCCTGAAGGAGTGGTCCATTAGGGCACAATGGTTCTGAACTAAGAGAGACTGGGCATGGACAGAATGGTGGCAATTTTATACAGACAACCCAGCAGCTTAGTCATTAGGCTACTGCACCAGCACATGTGTTTCTGGGAGGGTATAACAGTCCTGCATTGTGGTGGTGTGATGTCAGCATCCCAGGCAAGTGGACACCTTTGCCATCCCAAAGGTGGATTAGGGAGTTTGAGCGGCATGCTTTCTTGGTGAAATCAAGATCCCCCTGGAAGTAAGCATTCTGTATTCCAGGTTATTTGCATGGAACTGGTGGAGGAAAATTGGGACTTGTTGAATTTTGGAAGACATTTTCCAGCACTGACACAGCCGTGCCAATGGGGCATGTGCTGCATCCTGCAGCGGAGTAGTAGCCACGGAGGCCTCCTCAAGGTAAGGGAAGGTTTGTTCCCTTGAGTTTGGAGTTGCATTGCCCTTACCCAGTGCTGGAAAGTTGCTTAGGATGGTGCTCGCAATCTAGGGAGAATGTGGGGAGCGGGGGCTGGGCAGGGACCTGCTCATCAGGACATTTAACGTTCAGAATGTCATCTGAGCCATTCTTTCCAGGTCAGTAATATCAAAAAGTATTATAGTGCCTCTGAGTCCATGCAAAATACCTTTCCCTCACCTGATAATAGTCAGCCTCCACATATCTTGAATGGCAAACTGTACTTGTTGGTTAAAGGGAAAGACTTCAGGCAGATATGAACCATGGCCCCTGTTACTTAGGAATCAACTGCTGCTTATAGTCTGAGCACTGGAAGATCCCCCACCATTTCTCAGCATTCAGTAGACATTACCCACTGGTATGCAGGTTTCTGAATGAAGGCTAGATACTTAGGCTGCAATTCTATACCCACCTTTCTAGGAGTAAATTCCACTGGACGCAACAGGGCTTACTTCTGGGTAAACATGCCTAAGGTTTCATCCATCAAGACAGATTCTGTAAGCCCTATTCCAGTCTGTGAGAAGTCCTAGCCATGTGTTCTCCTGTGGATTTCTGGGTCTCTTCATCTTTCTGTTAATGTAATAGGTAATGCTCTTGCTATATGGGGAAGAAGAGTTAACTTTCACAGCATGAGTGAAAATATTTCATGGTTTGTGTGAAGCAAAGCGTTAGGCTAGCCAGCACCACTGTGGCATACTCCCAATCCACAGCTAAAGCAGGAAAGATGATCTGACCACAAACCAGCTGAAACATCACTGTCACAGGGGCCTCAAGACATGTGTCCCTCCCTTCAGACCACCCTTACTGTTGAACTGCTGCCAAAGTCTGTAAGAACATAAGAATATAAGAAGAGCCCTCTTGGATTAGGCCATATAGCCCCATCTAGTCCAACTTCCTGTATCATACAGTGGCCCACCAGGTGCCTCAGGGAGCACATGAAACAACAAGATGCCTGCATCCTGTTGCTACTCCCTTGCTGCAGCAGGTGTTTAGATTTTCCGGCAGCACTTCACCCAGTGCTGGGATCAGCTAACGACTCGGGGAAACACTGGGCGGGCAGCAGGAAGGCTGGGCGGGACTTCTGGGTGATTGACAGCCCGTCCGTCCGGGTCCGCTGCCCACCCGCCCGCCCACTGCACAGGCTGCCCCCGGGTGGCACGCCCCACCGCTGCGCACCCTGGCACCCAGGGGCCCCCACCCGTCCCCCCCGGTGAGCGGGCGCCCTCTCCGAGGCCAGGGCAGCCCGTGCGGCGGGTGGGCAGGTGGCGGACCCAGACGGACGGGCTGTCAATCACCCGGAAGTCCCGCCCAGCCTTCCTGCTGCCCGCCCAGCATTCCCCCGAGTCGTTAGCTGATCCCATCACTGACTTCACCCCTTCCTCTCACAGCCCACAGTTAGGGAGTTCCTGCTCACTGCCTTTATCCTGCCTGTGGCCAATCAGCTTAATGCTGAGTCATGGCTAGGTCTTAGTGCCAAACTGCACGTACACTACTCAGGCACAGGTGCATCCAATCACCTTACTCAGGCCCTGCAGTTTTCCAGAGCAGAAGTATCAGAGGCATGACAGCTTAGAGACTGAAGTAGCCTACTTCTAATGTGAGGAGGTAGCACCACCCATCATGGCCTATAGCCCATGATGGACTTTTCTTCCAGAAATCTGTCCAATCCCCTTTTAAAGGCACCCAGGCAAGATGCCATCACCACCTCCTGTGGCAAGGGGTTCCACAGATTAATTACCTGCTGTAGGCTCTAGTGGTACCTCCTTTCTGGTGAGGCCATTTCACCTGTGATAAGGGGCCAATGGTATCTGCCTGGCAACGTGGAGTGTCTAGGGCAGCTATTTTCAAACACTGTGCCCCGGTACACTGGTGTACCATGAATGATCCCCAGGTATCCCATGGGAATTTGGGAGAGTCATTTATTAGTAAGGGCATTGGGGGATGTGAGCCCCCCCCCCCCACTGGCAGCACAGCGTGCCTTGTCAATTGCCAAAAAGCTGATTGGACCATTTTCCAGTGTCACTATCTAGGGATCTGTGGGTTAGATTAGAACTGTGTCTTCTGAAGCATAGTGCACAACCCTAACCAACTTTCCAGCACCAGGGTAAGAGTAATGCAGCTCTGAGGGAAGGGAACAAACACTCCTTTAGCTTGAAGAGGACTCCATGACTGCCCCCAACTGCAAGATGCAGCACATGCCCCGTTGGAATGGCTGCAATGGCGGCACAAGGGACACCATAAAGTATGTTTGGACCACTCTTGGAGTCAGAGAGGCCAACTCACAGATGTGCGCCATCCTCCCTGACTCCAAGAGTGGTCCAAACATGAGTTACAGTGGTCCTTGTGCCTGCCAGACTTTGCTGGCCTAACTGTGCTGGCCTAACTCCAGGTTAGGATTGCTCCCTCAATGTCTGCTGCATCAGATATGCTGGCATCCCATTATAATAATTGCCATAGCGGCATCTTGATGTTCTCACGCTTCAAATCTGAATGCTCCCGAAATACGCTTTTTGGCACATTGCAGATGGTTAACATAATTCACAATGCATTGTGAAGCTGCTCCTCTGAGTCAAGGCAGGATAAGAGAGAGAGAGACAGTGGCACAGGGCCAGATGAAAGCACTGGAGAAGAAAGCAGGAAGCCACTGGTCTCTTTGCCAATTCATGAAATGATCAATGCAGTGGTTACGTTATAAAGCCACAAAAACAGACCGGGGGGGTGGGGAGGGAGAGAGTCTTTTGACTACTCCCCAGAAATAACCATTTCAGCTCCTTGAGTCGGGGACAAAACTTCTGAAATGCAGGAGGCAAAACCTTCTGATATTTATAACCAGTGGTGTCATTCAAATGATTTAGGAACAGGAACTCACTTTTGATTGGCACTTGTCAGGAACCTGGAACTAGCCACAGAGCCCGTTAGGATCCGGAACGCCCGTTCTGGTCTGTTCCCCCTGAATGACATCACTGTTTATAACACAGCATCACTGTAGACAAAATAAAAGGATTGGTGCAGTGGCAGACCTGGAGGAAGAGAGGAAAAAAGCTGCCACTGCCTCTTCTCACATGCAGTTGTTTAGGAAGGCAGCCCCCAGAGCAAGGAGAAGTGGCCCATGGTGTGATCTGGAGTCCACGCCAAGCCCAGCCCCAGGGGCAGCATGACCTGGAGCCCTGCCCAACGCCACTGCCTCTGCCGCAGCACTCTGGAGAGAAAAAGGTGCCCTCTGGTGCTGCAAATCCAGAAGTACAAAGACTTTTAAAAGACGCCCTTTCATTCACTGTGAATAAGACAGGAAGTCCCGCACTTCCGGGTTTCAGACAACCACATGAGGAGCATGGTAAGGAGGCGGATGATGCGCATCACATGCGTGGGAAGCAGATCAATGCAGCTTGTGCCTGCAGTGGGCTGGAGGGAGGTGGTGGTAGACTCTGGGCAAAGGGCTGGGCCTGAGTGGATGAAGATGGACACTCTGACCCCGTGAGCCTTGTTGCGTGTTCCAGGCCCGGGGGGGGGGGCACAAACCAGAACGAAGCCAGAAGAGGGTCTGGGGAACTTAGCTCAGGTTTCAATCCTGATCACACCTCACACCCCCGTAAGTGCCATTGAAATCTAGTGCAAGGTGTTTTTTCCTGTTTAAAATAGGGCAGGGGAAGCCAGACCCTCAAGCCCCCCCCTCCCTGCCCACATTTCCGCTCTGTTTCACAGCCACTATTTAAAAACCAAGCAAAGGCACTCACGAGACCACATTGCATACTTTGAGGCAGGTCTGACAAGACCCAAAGCTAACATCCAATGAAGCAGATAAAGCCTGGGAGCTTAGCTGATGTATTTTCTGCTTCTTGGGGAGGAGGGGGGGGGGCGCTGGCTCACACAGGCACCCATTGTCCTTGGCAGTTCCTTATCACTGGAACTCATTGCATCCATCCAAAGAAAATGGAAGGAGGCAGATCTACTTTTAGATACTTTCTCTCATTTTGGCTAGGCAAGAACAAACGTCCTACTACTTTTTCTTTAGTCTAAGTTGAAAGAGAATCTCATTGTAAATTTGAAGCTAAACCAAAATAAATCTCTGTTTAGTCACTTACAATTGACTGAATTAACAATTGCAAAAAAAATAATAATGTTTCTTTGTTTCTACACTTCCCTTTATCTACATTCAAATACTTCTAGATAAGGGAGGTGGAGCTTTTCTACCTTCAGGCTCCAGCTTGTTCAGTTCTGTTGCCTGTGTCTTTAGGCAAGAGCACATCTCCTGATAGGCTAGTTATGTTGCTGGGTGTTAAATCTTCCAGAATGTTCAGCAGGTAGCAGAATCTGCCAACCACAAGCACACCGGCAGGGAAAAAAACGCCCTGCATAATAAGTCTATACAGCTGAGGAGAGCCAGCTGGTTTCCTTTAAAAACATGCAGTCTTAACTGCTTCTGGTAATAATTGCATTTGAGGTAGTATGTCTCCCTAATCTATCTTTTAGGCTGAGAATTTCATCTGGTTTAATTGCTTATCTCCGAGGTTAAGAGCAAAGCAGTGCAAGGAAAGAATGAATGTTATGGAAACAACGGGCTTTTTAAGCATTTTATTTTCATCCAGAAGCATCTAGTGATTTTCTCAGCACAGGGAATACTGCCAACAAAACAAAACACACACAAAAAAACACCACCCATGTATTGGATTAGTACTTGCATAGATTAAACTAGGGCAATTAATTGATTCAAGTTTTAACATTTGTTTAAAAAAACCCCAAAGGCACAGAGTTTGCATTAAATGAAAGACACTGGGATTGGGAAACAATCTATTTACACTGTGAAGAAAACCCTTTGTTTGAGCTCAGGAACAGAGAAAGAGACATTGCATGATGCCATGTTTTTTCTGGGGGTGGGGCAGAAAGCAAGTGTGAATGAGTTGCACTTTGGGTTTCCCCTGTTAATGTTAGAAAAGGAAAGTCTGGGGAGAGGATGTGCAAGCTCTGGATGTAAAAGTACAGTAACTATATTTCTACCCATGATGCTTAAAAAAAGAAGGGAAGAAACAGACCTTGTTTGTTTCTGTCAGTGTATGTTATTTATTACTAACCATCTCATTGCCGCCCCCTTCTCCTTTTGCCTTCAATCTTTCCCAGCATGAGGGTCTTTTCTCAAGAGTCCTCTCTTCTCAGGAGGTGGCCAAAGTATCTGAGCTTCAGCTTCAGGATTTGTCCTTCCAGGGAGCAATCAGGCTTGACTTCCTGTAGGATTGACCGATTGGATCTCCTTGTAGTCCAGGGGACTCTCAAGAGTCTTCTCCAACACCATAATTCAAAAGCATCTATTCTTCGGCGCTCTGCCTTTCTTATGGTCCAGTTCTCACATCCATACATTGCTACTGGGAAAACCATCGCTTTGACTATGCAAACCTTTGTTGGCAGGGCGATGTCTCGGCTTTTTATTAAGTTGTCTAGGTTCGCTATAGCTTTCTTCCCAAGAAGTAAATGCCTTTTAATTTCATGGCTACAGTCACCATCTGTGGTGATCTTGGAGCCCAGGAAAATAAAGTCTGTCACTGCTTCCATTTCTTCTCCTTCTATTTGCCAGGAAGTGATGGGAGTGGTTGCCATGATCTTAGTTTTTTTTTAATGTTGAGCTTCAAGCCAATTTTTGCACTTTGCTCTTTCACTAGGCTTGCTTAAAATCATGAGTAAAGATTGATCTGCCAACTTACTAGCCACGATGTCTGTAACAGCCACTTAGCTTGGCAGACATTATCAAGTGATCTTGCAAAGCTTCAGGTGATCCTGCAAAGCTTATCAAGTGATCCTGCTAAGCTTTACCTGCTGAGTTCTGCAGATCAAATTGCAAAATACAGATGAGCAAGTCAGGTTGTTTATGGTCAGTTGGCAATCCTATCAGTGGCTGTTAGCATGCACTTTATTGAAATTAATCATTTTTTTTATTAAATCTCTTAACTTAATTCCCACTTTTCCTAGGAGCAATCAATGAGGCACCTTCATCAATCAAACTCACAAATCTAAACAGGCCATAGCTGAGGGTATTTGAAAATGGTGTCGGGTGTTTTTTCTTTTTCTTTTCAGATTTCATGATTTGAAAGTGGTATGTGCTTTTATTCTAAATTCTCATTCCCATTTTTATTAATGTTAAATGTTTTAAAAGTGTACTAGGTAGGTGATCTAGTGTCAACAGATGCAGCCACAGTATTATTTCTAATTGGAAAAGTACTTTTAATTTCTGCAAAATATCTTTAACATCAAAATGCAGTATTTTGTGTTTTTATTCAGATATTTTAATATCAAAAAGGTGATGTTTTGTGTTTTTATGCATTCTTACAAAAAAACCCCAACCCCCCCAAAAACCCACACCCCTAGTCACAGTATTGCCATCCTTACAATCTTAACAAACAGGCCAGAAGGTGTGGTTGGGAAGTTGAGCTGCTGCCTTGCCTGAAGAAGCTAAGCAGAATCAGGTTTGGTCTTGCCTTGGATGGACAGCTTGAATGCCGTTGATGGAGCTTCACAAAGGAATGTGGAGGAGTCAGCTGGCAAGAAATGGATAATGTTTTGAGAGCCAGACCGAGTCTTGATTTATGGCTGCCTGTGCCTAGAGTTGTGCAGCCAGGATGACAACTGCACTGAAAGAAAACATCCGGAGAAATGGGGGATTGTATGGGTTTTTCTCATAGGATAACACTTATAAATTACCATTTGAAAAAAAGGGGTTTATAATCAGCCTGCCTATGTAAACTTTCTTAAGTCTATACGGAAGTAAATAAGTAAACTGTGATAAAATTGGTTTTTCTCCCAAAACAATGGACAGTAATTTTTTCTTTGAAATTCTCAACTGTAAGAAACTCTTTAAAAAGCATCCTCTTTGAAGTGCTGCAGCATCAAAGTTTAATCAATTTCATTAATCTATCACCTTGCTAAAAGCCAGATAGTTCATCAGCCAAAAGATCTTAAATTGGTTAACTAGCGCTTATCTAGATTTTTTTTTTCCTGCTGGATCCTGAAATGTTGGTGGAGATAATGTGACCTATTGAATATAAGCCAAATATGTAATGAAACATTGGCTTAAAATAGAGAGTGACAGGCTGAAGATTCAAGCTGGAAACCAGCTTAGTTTGGAAGCCTGAAATCCAGCTCTGAGTTTATCTGCCTGTCTGGCAGAGGGCACAAAACTCTTAATTATTAGAGCCCAATCCTATGCATGTCTACTCAGAAGTAAGTCCCATTATAGTCAATGGAGCTAACTCCCAGGTAAGTGTAAATAGGATTGTAGCCTTAGTGGTTTTCAACTTACTTTCAATCCAGTTCCCCAAGCACACACTTGGATGCTTCACTCGGGTTGTCCTTCTCCACTTGTCTTTTGCAATACCATGCTTGCAATGTTATGCCAGTTGTCATTGGCAATACTACGTTGGCATCAAATGTCTAATTTTATTTCCAAGGGACAAATGAGAGAAAACGAGAAAAGTGTAATCATACTGCCATCTTTTCAAACTTAAAAAGAAATGGCAGGCTGTGCATGCCTGTGTACGTGTGTGTTTGTTCAGTCATTTGTTCTGAATTAGGACCAAGAAATGGGATTAGCTTTTCCTCTGTGCCACTTTACTCACAAAATTATCACTTGAATTGCTCTTTGTTCCAGGACCTAAGCCTTTTCTAGGGTGCTTTTTTTTTGGGGGGGGGGGTGATATTTTTCCCCAAAATTTCTTGATTAAACTAGCAAATTTTGGTGTTACGTGTTTTTATTCTACATTTACATTCCTCATTCTCATTTTTATTCATGTTAAAAGTGTACTGGGTAGATGATATTGGTGATATAGTTGAAGAATTGTTTCTAATTGGAAAAATAGTCTATTTTAATTTCTGGAAAATATCTTAAACACCAAAATGCGGTGTTTTGATTCAGATATTGTAACCGCCAAAAAGTGGTTTTCAACAACAACAACAAAACCATCCCTATATATAGCACTCAAAACATTAGTAAGGAACTGAAAAGTCTGTACCTCTGAAAGTCTCATTTTAAAATATTTTTTCCACAAAGGCGGAGGAGAGGAGCATGTTTATTGAGGCCTTTGTTATTTGCAGCAGCTATCCAAGCAGCATTCAGGCTTTCAGAACTTGACCCAGGGGTGTCTCAGCCATTCTTCCTGGAAACCAATCAGCAGCTTACACCTGCTTGTGAATGCCTCACACACTAATATCTACATCTAGCCTGGCCCCCTGGTGTAAAAATGCAGGTCACTCCCCCAGTGATACAGCTAGACAAAAGGTCCTGAATTCAAATCTTGAAGCCAGAGGCGTTTCTACAGGGAGGGCAAAGCTCTAAGTTTTGCAAGGAGCCTTACCCTGTCATGTAAATCCCTCCTCTCCCTTGCTGCTGTAGCCAGTAAGCAACACCAATATGTTGCTGTTCCCTGTTCCCTGCACTAAAACAGTGCAGGGGAGGAGTGATTTCCACTGCAAGGTAAGGCTTCTTGCAGGACTTAGAGCTTTGCCCTCCCTGTAGAGACGCCACTGCTTGAAGCTCTCATTTTTGCAATGAACATACAGAAGGGAGGCACTTGTGAGTTTCTGGGTGTCCAAACTGACTGCCCTACAAGGAAACCTAGCAGGTTTTCCATCCTTAAGTAAAGTGGGGATTGGGGGGAAATTGCAGGAGTTCTGAACTCCTGTAAGAGTGGCTTGAGTACCCAGTCCACACTGAGTGTCATTTTTTAAAATGCAAATTTCTTTTACTGCATCTTGTTTCTAGCTGTTTTTTCTGTAAGGGGAGACACATTAAAAAAATTCTGTAGCATACCATCATAATGCAAGGCATAGAGTCCAGTCTACCTGAGGGGTACATAATCTATTCTTCCAACCAGACTCCCATTGACAAGAGAAACACCAAGCAAGCATGTACATGCAGTGGCATCACTAGGGTTTGCATTACCAAGTGCAAGAGCTCATTGTGTCACCTCCATGTGGGCCTCTTTCCAGACCATTCAGAATAAGCTACAATGCCGTATTTTTTAAATATATAATAATACAATACCATATTTATTTCAATACGTAATAACTAGCTTTTTGTTACCCAGCGTTGCCCGGGTGTTTATATCTCCCCTCCCTGACCCATCCCTGACCCATCTCCCAGTTTTGGGCATTTTCAACCATTTTCACCTGGTGCCCCTTGCGCACCCCCACCCCCGGGGGCACTGGGGGGGGCCTGACCCCCACAGTGTTTGTCGCCAGGCCGTAAGGCATATGCATGCCGGGTCTGGTGCCAATTGCTCCAGGAGTCACAGTGGGGCATGGTGGACATCTCGTATCGCACCCCTTCCCGTCCCCCACATTGGGGGGTGCGGACCCGAACTCCCACAGCGTCGCTGTTCGCCTCAGTGAGCCCAGAAACGACAGAACCGAGGACGATTTCGTCCATTTCCGCCCATGTCCACGCGGGGGCCCTGCCCCCCCCCCGGGGCACTAGGGAGGCCTGACCCCCAGAGTGTCTGTTGCCATGCTGGAAAGCACCCGCATGGCAAGTTTGGGGCACATTGCTCCAGGCGTTCCAGCAGGGCATGACAGATAGTGTGTCTTACACCCCTTCCCGCACCCCATGCTGAGGGGGGGGTGAACCCAGACTCCGACGGTGTCAGGAGCATCGCCGCTCGCTCCAGAAACCCCGGAAACTATGGATGCTACGCCGATTTTGGCTGTTTTCGACCACTTTCACTTGGGCCCCCCCGCGCACCCCCACCCCGGGGGCGCTACGGGGGTCTAACCCCCGAAGTGTTTGTCATCAGGCCACAAGGTGTACGCGTGCCGAGTTTCGTGTTGTTCGGTCCAGGCATTCCAGGAGGGCATGGCGGATGTTGTGTCTCGCACCCCTTCCTGCCCCCCATGCTGAGGGGGGGTGTGACCCTGAACTCCCCCATGCTGAGGGGGGGGGGTGACCCTGAACTCGGACAGCGTCGGGACTGTCGCCACTCGTCCCAGCGACCCTGGAAACTATGGATTCGACACCGGGTTTGGCCAGTTTCGATCATTTTCATGCGGGGACCCCCACGCACCCCCCTGGGGGCGCCAGGGGCCCCCGACCCCCACAGTGATTGTGGCCAGGCCACAAGGTGTAGGCGTGCCAAGTTTTGTGTCACTCGGTCCAGGTGTTCCAGCAGGGCGCGGCGGCTGTTGTGTCTCGCAACCCTTCCTGCCCCCCACGCTGAGGGGGGGTGAACCGGAACTCGCACAGCATGGGGAGCGTCGCCACTCGTCCCGGTGACCCCGGAAACTATGGATTGGACACCGATATTGGCCATTTTCGACCGTTTTCAGGTGGGGACCCCATGTACCCCCACCCCCGGGGGCGCTAGGGGGGCCCCAACCCCGCAGTGTTTGTGGCCAGGGTGCTAGGCTTCCGCATGCCGTGTTTAGTGCCAATCGGTCCAGGCGTTCTGGCAGGGCATGGCGGATGCTGTGTTTTGCACCCCTTCTTGCCCCCCACTTGGGGGGGGGGCAAACCCAGACATCAACTGCGCCGGGAGCGTCACCACTCATCTCGGCGACCCCGAAAACTGTGGATTTGACTCCAAGTTTGGCCGGTTTTGACTGTTCTCACATCGGCCCCCCCCCGCGTACCCCCACCCCCGGGGGCGGTAGGGGGGCCCGACCCCCGCAGTATTTGCGGCCAGGCTGCTGGGCTTCCGCATGCCGAGTTTGGTGCCAATCGGTCCAGGCGTTCCACCAGGGCATGGTGGACGCTGTGTTTCGCACCCCTTTTTGCCCCCCACATTGGGGGGGCTGAACCCGGACTCCAACGGCATCGGGAGGGTCGCCACTCATCTCGGCGACCCCGAAAACTACAGATTCGACGCCGATTTCGGACGTTTCCGACAATGTTCACGCGAAGACCCCCCCGTACCCCCACCCCCGGGGGCGCTAGAGGGGTCTGACCCCCGCAGTGATTCCTTCCAGGCTGCAAGGTACTTGTGTGCCAAGTTTTGTGGGTCAAGGCACGGAGACGCTATAAATAACATACATACATACCCACATACACACATACATACACACGTCCGTTTTTGTATATATAGATATATATATAAGTCATCCAACAAATCAGTAACCAACTTAAAAACAATGGCCAACTTGATGAAACTCAGAGCGCAATCCTAAACTGAGTTAGTCCGGCATAATCTAAGTCAGCAAAGTTTGGCAGTACAAGGGCCAGCATAAAGCATGTTTAGACCACTCTTGGAGTCAGATGTGGTGACCTCTCTGACTCCAAGAGTGGTCCAAACATACTTTACGGTGACCCTTGCACTGGCCAAACTTTGCTGGCTTAGCTTATGCCGGGCTAACTCAGTTTAGGATTGTGCCCTCACACAACTAAATAAGAGTTATAGTATTAACTCTGATGCATGGTAGTGAGAGCTGACTCGTACTAACACCTTATTGGTTCCCTGATACTTCATAACAACACTTCATTGTCTCTCAGAACAATCAGTCTCATTGGTCGGTTTTGAGTTAAGGAAATCCACTTTTTGTTATACAAGGCTGTTGTGGTTTCCTTTCCTGGTTTTTTGGCTAGAACTTTCGATAGAAGACAGATATTTCAACGTGGGTTGTTTCATTGCATTCTACGGTAAATTCCACATTCAATGATATAGAACATGATGGTATTCAAAAATACCAAGATTTTCACAATTTTGGGCAGTAGTGGTCTCTCTCTCTCTCTCATTCACACACAGGTTTGGCCTGCACACCCCTGGTAATGCCACTGTGTACATGAACTCGCATGGCTTCTCCAAAATACTGATTGTATTTGCAACAGTCAGCTACTTCGTGTTAGCTGGCAAAGGTCCACTGAAGGAAATGTTTAGCAGAAACCATTGGAGAACTTCAAGTGCTTGTGTCTAACATTTTAGAAACAAGTTCAAATAAGGAGACAGGATCAGGTTATAGAAGGATAATCCCCGATGATGCTATAGGCTGCCAGGTCACAACCCGAGTCTCTTCATGACATCTTTCATCCCACTGCTCTCCCAGTTCCATCACCTAACTTGCATACCCACCTGGTGTGCGGCAAAATTAGATTTTGCCTGCTCCGGCATGGCAATATAAGATGACAAATCAGCAGGTCACCAGTGAATTGAAATAGTTGGCCAAGACTAATGAGTACAATTAAGATAGCTGAGCATAATGTGCTCCTATGTGGATTCTTTAAAAATTTGCACAGCTCAGAACATGGGAGCTGCATTAAAAAAGCTGCATGACAGGGAACAGCAACTATGTTGCCAGCTGCTGGAATGAAATCTAGTCATCTGGGAACCCAAATGAGACAGGGCCACATCCTATCCTATCCAATTTTCCAGTGCTGATGCAGCCATGTTGAAAGGGCATGCACTGCATTCTGCAGTGGGGGGGGGGACAGTCATGGAGTCCTTGGGGCTCTATTGAGGATGTATCAGCGCCAGAAAGTTGGATAAGACAGGGCCCACAGTCTCTTATACCAGGGGTCTCCAGGCTTTTCAGTACAAGGGCCACATCATAAATTTTACAGATTTTCACAGGCAAAAAAAAAAAAATCATTTATAAATGAATAACTGAAATTTAAATTAATGAATACGTTTTACATAGATCTTTTTTGTAATCAGCATGATATGAATCAGAGCAAAAGAGAAATATGACATTTACAGGGAAACAATGTCATGTTTCAACTGAGAAATGATATATAATGAGTAAAAATGTCAAGTATTTTAAGTTGCTGCGGGCCAGATGAAATCTTGTGGCGGGCTGGGTTGGGCCATAGTTTGGAAACCCCAGCCTTATACCATAATGTAGGCAATGATGGCCTGGAATTACCACTGAGGGCGCAATCCTAACCTGGAGTTGGGCCAGTGCAAGTCCCTTGTGCCGGCCTAGGAGTGTTGCAAATGCACTGTAAAGCGCGTTGGTATTGGGAGTGGTGGTATATGGAAGGTTGGCATATGGACGTGCTGTTCTCCCAGACTCTGAGAGTGGCCCAAACACACTTTACGGTTTATTTGCAACACTCCTAGGTAACACAAGGGACTTGTGCTGGCTTAAACTCCAGGTTAGAATTGCACCCTCGATGACTTTTGGTTGCTGACCAGGACAGTATTTTGTAGCAGGCAATATGTTTGCTATATAGCAGCAGTTGGGGCATGGTTTATCAGTGAGGGCCTCCTTAGTGCACATGTCCCTGTTGTTCACGAAGAGACAAAGGAAGAACCAAAGAGGACCTGACACCAAGGGGAGGCAAAGGAGAGCTATCAAGAATTCATGGGATTAGTGGTAGGTAGTAAGAAAAGGGTTGTAAGGAGAAGAGTGCTAGGGTTTTACAAGAGATACAAGGAAGAAAGGAAAACCTAAGCTTGGTGTGGTGAACCTTAGGGATAGTTCACATGACCATGTACAACACTTCCTGCTTCCTGCAATATCAAGTAGAATATACATGCTACATGAACCATCACAGATTTAATTCTACAGACAAAACCTTTATATTGGTCAGTGTAGCATTAAGTATAATATTTTTCAATGGGGTCAGTTTGTACATTCACTCGTTGGTCATAGTGAGTTGATTAACCAAAGCTGCAAATGTATCCACACTTACCTGGGAGTCAGCTTCATGGACTATACTTGGACTTGCTTCTGAGTAGACCTGCATATGCTTGGGCTCCAAGCGATGCATATTTATGTTGTATGTAAGCCCATCCTTAATGACTTGCTGTGAAAGGAGGGAACAGTCTCCAGTTAAGGGCTGATTCATTCACACAGGAATATTCATTATCCTGAATGGCAAGTGATGGCTTGAATGCGCAGATGGTCCATCACATGTATAACATCACAAACAGAGTTTTTGACATTGATTGATGTTGCAGTGATCAGGTGGTGAAATAGACAAATATGCATGAATAAACAGAGTCTGTCTTGAACTTAGGTTGATATTGGTTAAGAGTGGATAAAAGGTCCTGCCCTGGGTTTAGATAATTGCATTCATGTGCCTTTGTTAAACACAGAGCTGAGATGTATCTGCACACATAGCAGACAGAAGGGTGACACCCCAGATTATGATTTAACGTAGGCTCCCAATGTGCATTAATTACTATATACAGTACTGTGCAACCACCACTACCATCCTAAATAAACTAGGAGGTGACACTTGCAGATGACTACTATATAAACTCATGTATAAGTCAATCTCATGGATAAGTTGAGAGTAAGTTTTAAGTTAAAACCATGGAATTGCTATGACCCATAGGTAAGTCGGGGGGGTGTCATTCCGTGACAAATCATCACACCATTTCCAACTGACCTTAATCCTTATGAAATTTGGAGTACTTACTTATCCTATGGCATAATGCAAAAATACCACTTTTTAGTAGCCTATGTTTATTATGTTAAATTTTATAGCTAAGTAAACTTTCAAAATTTTATCAAAAAAATGGCATGCTAGTGATCCTTTAACGAGTTGTACCTCAGACACCGGTTGAGATATAGAGTTGGGAGTGGTCTCATTTTAAAGCTATTTGTATGGGCTTACATATGATGTATAACACAATGGGTGTAATTTCTTTTTAGTTTTATAAAATTCAATTAAAAACTTTAAAATCAATTTTCTCAGAAACAGACATCTTTAAAATTTTGAAAAAAAATATCAAAATTAGTTCATACTTGTGTCTAACTATACCCCCAAAATTATTTTGGGATGATGATGGGATCATAAGATATGAGATATCACAAATACGTAGAACATACATATGTGTGATCTCTCATATCTTATGATCTCATCATAGAATTTTCAAATTGAACTTAATTTGTTATCTACAACATACTTCTTTTACAGTATTTATGAATGTGGTTTCTTTGTGTATTCCTTTTCTCAGTTTGTTCTGTTGTGACCCATTAATGTTTAGGTGCTGTAACTTTCTGTTCCCCTATCTTTTTAATAGGCATCCGAGTATCCATGGATAACTGAAACTGTGGATACTGAATCGGTGGATACTGATTTGGGCAAGCCTGTATATGCAATGCTTTGAATTTTGTCTGATTTTACCTGAGGCCAGAGCCTGACAAATAACCTACCAGTAATTGTTATCTAGGAACTGTACCGTCTATCTATTTATTGAAGAGAAGTAAAAAATTATAATGTGCATTTTCATTTAACGCAGAATACTAAAACAGGCCTGTGAGCCAGAAAGTGCCTTTCTTGCAGCTATAACCTAAGAGATGTTTAAAATGGCTCTAAATGTCTTCTGGAAATCCTTCAGAGTCTGATTCTTTATCAGTGACTCCAAATAAATGGTGGGCAGAAGATTAGTTGATAAACAAGACTAGCTCTCCCCACTCCCTACTTGGCCTGCTAGAAAGATTTTCCAAAGTGCTCCCAGGAATGGGCACAAGAATATTATATGAGGTGCTGGGATAGGAGACCAGCCTTTCCCTCCTTGCTTTGTCTACTGTGCCTGCTGCCTGCACTAAGCAAAAAGCAGTAAGCCAGCCTTCTCATTAGCAAGTAAACAATGCCAGTGTTGCAGGCAGCACCCTATTTTCCCTCCACCTGCTTCTCAGCCCAGTCCCCCTCATCCAAGCATCTCCTGTTTGAAGCTGAGGAGGCCTTACTAGCTCTGGCAGTGCAGGGCTTTTTGGATGTGTTCAGCAGCCCCCATTTGTAGCCTCCCCAAAGATCTGTTTGGAGTAGCCTTTCCTGGCAGTCCAGGAAGAAACGGCACCCTAAAAGCAACTGGTGGTGGTGGTTTACAGGCTTGTTCTGCAGCCTTGCTGTTCTTACTTCACCAGAGGTCTAGAGCCTTGCTATGCCCACCATGTGACACAATACATTTACTGTCTTAACCCATGTATAAGTTGACTTAAGGTTTACTGGGCAATTTTAAGGCATATGTGATTTGACTTATACACGAGTATATATACAGTAATTTCTTTTACCTTCACATCAAGGCTCTGGCACAGAACTGCAATGACTACATGTGTGGATGACATTGGCGCTGACTTCATAGTGGCCCATTGGCCGTCTGCCACCCCAATATTTTTTGGGGGTAGCTGAGCCACTCCAATATCTGCCCCCTGCCCCCCCCAAGAGCAGAGCCTAGCGCGAGCATGTGCAGTGGTTGTGATGTGAGGCAACCACTGCGCATGCTCGGGCTCTCTGGGGATCACGAGCATGCACAGTAGTTTTTGCCTGAGCAGTTTTGCCCAAGCGGCGCTGCTGCTGGGCCAAACGAGGGGGCAGGGGCACAGTCTCTCTCCACCAAAGCTTGGCCAAAGTTGGCAAACCATGGGGGAGAGAAGCCATACACCCCCAATGTAATGATGTCACAATGTTATGATGTCACAGCGTTGCATGCCACACCTCTGGGTGCATCAAGGGGTGTGGCTACGGCCCCCCAATGTTGAACACGAGTCGGCGCCCCTGGTGGATGATGTTAGTGCTTCTGTTCCTTATTTTTTGGGAGAGAAAGAGATGCATGCCCAAACAGACAACAACTGAGATGGAAAGGGCGAAATGGCAAAGGTTAGCCAGCATAGCACACTGTATCTACTGCCAAGTGGAAGCAATGTTGACATTCTCCTTGTGGCTGGCAAGCAGGAAAGCAACAAATGGCCAGTGCTACAATGAGCATCTGAAAGTGCAATGCCCGATTTGTCAGGGGAAAGGTTGGCACATGCATAATGGGCTGCATTAGAAAGAGGGAGAAAGGGAGCTGGATAGCAAAGACATGCAAAAAATCCTTCTGAGCCCCCCCTTTTTTGCAGATTGTACTTAAAATAGTCACACTTACTCCACACTTCCTTTCCCCGTGCAGCCATGGGCATTTGAAGAAAAATAATCAGTTGACTCTGACAATGCCATCTGTGCAACAACCATATTTTGCTTCATTTATAAAGATATGGAAATCATTTTTTTTTTTTGGTAGGAGGTGAGAAAATAATGTGAAAAGGTTTTAAAACAGCACAAGAGCTATGGACAATTAAAGGCTCATAGGCCCTGGTGCTATTGATTTTGTGGTTGCCCTTGAGCCTCCTGGTCTTTAAAGAAAAGTATGTTAACCCTTTGATTTAATGAGCATCTGTTTTGACACTTGCAGTTTTACTGAGGTCTTCTTTTTAGGATGCAGGGTGCTAATTGCCGTGAGGCTGAATGGAGGATACTGAATAGGATTGATCAAGCCTTAAGGAACAGTGTTTCAAGCCCAATTTAAGCTTTTCCTCCTTGCACGAAACAACTCAATATAAGCATGACAAGTGAAGCTGTAACAGTCACAAGTTCCCATTTTGTCCACAGACCAATCTCTAAAGCCTTTTTACCCGTCTTTCCTCTCTAGAAGCCTGCCCAACCTATCTCTGCCAAGTTTGGGAACCAGTGCATGAGTGGTTTAGCTGGGGCTGGATGCAGCTTTTGGACAAAGGAACTTGATAGCAGGCATGCCTGGAAGGACAAAGCAAGGGACGGAGAGGGAAAGAACCCACGAGTGGGGCCTGTGGGTTGGTTCTCAGCATATATACAACAGTGTTTCTCAAACAGTGGGTTTGGACCCACCAGGTGAGTTGCAAAGCACCTAGGGCAGCCATCATTGAAAATATGGGAAGATACTGGACGGGGGGACTTTTTTCCCCTTTTGATTCACTTTGCTGTTAGAAGATGGCTAAGAAATAACCCAACTTATTGCTGCATTCTCAAGAAAGCAGCAGGCTCTGGCATCACAATGACAGCACTTCTGGCGGGTCCCAGACAGATTGTTCCAAAAATTAGGTCCTGTTGCTAAAAAGCTTGAGAACTAGTGATACACAATATTCACGTAGTTGGAACAGCTCAGCCAACTTTTAGGTTTTATCAGAAATGCTACAGGACAGAGGAAGATACTGAGAAGAGGAGCTCTTCATTACCACTCCCTAGCCTCAGCTCCGTGACAGAGACAGTGGCGCAGGAGGTGTTGCAGCTTTGGTCAGGGGACTGAAGGGAAGAGCAAGCTAGGAACTGTCCCCCCTCCCCCCTGCTGCTGCTGGCCTTCTGTGATCTGGCAGCTGATCTGCAAGTGAAGCTATTTAACTGTGTACTCTCCCACTCAGCTTCTTTTCTGGCTGAGTGTGACACCTGCCTGTCCACCTTTTGCACTGCAGAGAGGACATAGCTGAATTGTTTTTTCTCCCCTTCACCCAAATTGGCTGTGGGGATTGGTGGTTTTTACTCAACTCTACATTCAGGGGTTCGGTTCATGAACATTGATTTGGGCTGTTTAATGTTTTCAGGGTTGTGCGCTGGCTCTTTAGGAGGCAAGCTAGAAGGCCTCAGGATGAGCCAGGCCATGTGAGCGAACTGGGAGAAACAGTTTCACTTCTGAAGCAAAGGTTTATTTGAAACCTCTGTGGAGGTTTCAAATAATCTCCTCATGATCTCTATGATCTCCTCAGGGGCCTGAACATGGCTATAGTTGGACAGTCTGGCAACCAGGGAGAGTGTTAATTGCATTAGTTAATTCGCCAGTCTAAATTTTTCTGTCCTGGGCTTTTCTGGAAAATTGTAAATATTTTTTTTACAAGGAGCAGGCTGGTTTGTACAGCACAGAGGTGAAGAGACTGAGCTAGAAACCAGGAGGAATTGCCTGGTGTGAATCTCACCTCTGCCATTATTCACACTTGCCTGAGAGTAAGCTCCACTGACTACAATAGGACTTCTTTTCTGAGTAGATATGCTGCATGGAGGCTGTATCAGCACTGGAAAATGGGATATGTTTGGGCCCGTAGTAGGGTATAATCCCCTTACTCACTGGAAACAAACACTTGTATACCTCTTACATGACACTGGTATTAACCATCTCAGCAATTACATCACACAGAGTGCAATCCTAAACCCATGCTGGAATAGGCAGGTCAACTGGCCTGCCCCACATCCAGCCCAGGGCTGGCTGCAGCACAACCCAGGGCTGATTCCCCTTACTGATTCCCGGGTAACACAGCAGCGGCCTGAACGGAGCTACTCAGAACTACGCCACCAAAATTGACAGCACAGATCCAGGCAGCCTGTAGTGAGGCAAAGCCATCTGGGATGTGGGTTAGGATCTGGCCTATGTGTCGGATCCTGACACCACCCCATCCCCAGGCCAGTCTGCCCAGCCTTCCCTCTGCTTTTTCCCTCCCTTCCACGCCCCCCCCCCATGTTGGCCTCCATAGGCTGGCCTTAGCTGGTCTTCACCGGCCAGGAAATGGTGTGGGGAAGCCAGCACACATCCCTGCAGTGGTCTCTCCTCCTCCCGAGTCATCACAAGTGCGCTTTTCAGCTCATTTGTGACACTCCTGGAATGGCAAAGCCATAAGAAGACTTATACCATCCCAGCTCTTGGATTGCACCCTAAGGCTGAAATCCTGCATGCGCTTTCCTTTGAACACAATGGGACTTACTTCTGAGGAGACATGCATAGGATTGTGCTTTTACGGTGCAAGCCTCTACAGGTCTGCTCAGAAGCAAGACCCATCGTGTTCTATTGGGTTTATTCCCAGGAAAGTGTATAGGATTGCAGCCTAAGGCCTCTGCTTGTGGAGAGGCGAGGTTCTGGCGGTCCATTTATAACTTGAAACCAATGTGGTTTGGAACAGTGCTATTGTCCTGGGCTATTGCTCCTGTGGAAACACCAGCAAAGGACATCCTGCATCATCTGTGTAAAAACACCAATGCAACCGTCCATAACTCAGGAAGTGAGTCCAGGATTGCAGCCTTATTAACTGGGAGGAAACCCCAGTGTGACTTACTTCTGATAAACATAGGCTCAGACTGCATGGAATGCAGCTTAGTGATTGATTAGGTGAATATCCTGCATTCTTTTTAGCCAGTCATAGCCTTTCTTTTTATCGGTGGTTATATTTTGAGGATTGTCTGAATTTCTCAATAAACAAACAGGATGTTACATGAATGGCTATTTTGCTCAGAATGCCAGCACTATATTAACCAACATTATCAGGAGCCTTTAAGCAAATTAATTCTTTCATGCGGTCCCTTGGTTTTTATTTCTAACTTTCTTAGTAGTGCACTCATTATTAAATGTCATTCCAGTCAAGAAAGCACACTGCCTTATCTGAGATGATGGAACACAAAGACCAGCCATTTAGGAGTCTAATTTTAACAACGTCAGAATGATCTCTTGCTATGTTTCATGTTCTGCATCCATAGTCAGTTCGCAATGACATTGTGACTGTCTCGATAGAAGATGAAACTGTCTTGGGCACTGCCATTTCCGGTATGGAACTTTCATAAGAACAGAACAGCCCTGCTGGATCAGGCCAAGTCCCATCTAGTCCTTCATCCTGTATCTCACAGTGGCCCACCAGATGCCTCAGGGAACACACAGGACAACAAGATATTTGCATCTCATTGCCACTCCCTTGCATCTGGCATTCTGAGATAGCCTGCTTCTAAAATGGTTACACTACCCATCATGGCCTGTAGCCAGCAATAGACTTTTCCTCCACAAACCTCTCCACTTTCCTTTTAAAGGTACCAAGACCAGACACCACTACCTCCTCCTGTGGCAAGGAGTTCCACAAATTAAGAACTCCTCTTATTCAGAACAGGAACCCAGGATCACCGATGTGGTTTGTTATTTGCCAGTGTGGTCCAATGTAGTGGAGAGAGTGCTGATGTTTTACCAGCGACATCTGGCTTATAATAAGTGGTGTTCCTCTGAGCCAGCTCTCGGAAAACTGTGAATGGCTCCGGAGGCAAGGGGGAGGAGCCAAGTTACACAAGAGCTCAGGTTCCTGCAACACTTAGCATTTTTAAATCCCACTGCAGTAGGAAAGCCACTGCATATCATCCCGTCCCAGTCCTGAACTCTGTTGGGTGGACGACAGAAAGTCACATCCTCTGGTCCCAAACTGTAATATGGAAATTATTTTCTACATCATCGAGTAAGAATGAAGTAAGAATAAGTACGATGGTAAAGGCCTTTTCTGAAGTGCAAGTGCTACTTGACACACAGCCCAACCCTAATCCGCACTGGAACAGCCAGGCCAGCTGACCTGCCCCATATCCCATGCAGGGTTGGGGTTGGCTGCGGTGAAACTAGGGTAAGGGCAGGCACCTGAATAAGGCTACTAGGATTTGCGCTGGTGAAATTGCTGAGGCAAAGAAGGGCGGAGGAAAGGCTGAACGGCCTAGGGATGGGGGGGGGGGGTTGGATCCGGCATAGGTTGTCCTCTGATCCACCCTCCCCAACTCTCCACACTGGCTTCCCTTGGCAGGCACAAACTCACCTCCATGGGTCTGCAAAGCAATGTGGGGAGGCCAGCACACATCCTTGCACTTGCCTCCCCGACTCCTGAGTCATTGGAGATGTGCCTTACAGCACCTTTGCAGCACTCCTGGGTTGTCACAAGAGACTTGCGCCAGCCCAAATGGTGGTCAGGATTGCACTCTAAAAATATCTGTACTTTAGTGCATGTACTATAGTGCAATGCCGTCCAACCCCCACTTGGGCCCACACAAGCCACTTCCGTTGGCCCAGTGCTGTCGTGAACATGCTGTAAAGCATGTTCGCACTAGTGGGAGAATCGCTGGGCTGATACAGGGAGCAGCATTGACCCAGCACAGCTGGCAGGACCAGCAGGTATGTAGGTCCTGTGCTGGCCAAGTTCGGCCAGTGTGGAGCCATTTCTGGGCAGAGGGAATGAAGGAGGAGGGAGGGTGGAATGGGGTGGGGGAAGGGTGTTCCCAAGGGTGGGGCAGCCCGGGGAGTGGGAGGAGCTCAGATCCTGGATCCAAACCCCCATCTCTGGGCCACATGGCCCCAATCCGGGCCACGGCAGGCCGTTTGGACTTCGGTCTGCAAAACAGCAGGTACAGATCCAAGAAGCCCCATCGGCCTCTTGCCCCACTCCTCCTGCCCCACAGTGAGCTGTAGCAGTCTCCTAAAACTTGTGTTAGGAATGCCTCCACATCTCCGGAGGATTCCACAGTGCATTGTAGTACACGTGCCCTGAACTGGTGAGGGGCATTAGGACTTGCCTTTACCATTCCAGAACAAATGTTGGGGACAGATTGTGTGTTTTTCAATGAGAGCTGACAGTGGTATGACCGAAGCAGACTCGAGGTATTTTGTCACCTTAGGCAAGGTATAACTTTTCCAGTACCTCCTTTCTCTGCACGTTGTTGACTACCAGACACCACAACACGTGTTCACATGCTATGGAGCCTCTGCAGATCACCGCACCATCCAGACTAAGATGAACTAGTGTATTAATTAATACTCTACTACTACTACTGTGAGAAAGCTTAGATTAACTAACATGCAAACAAAATAATTCAGAAAGTGGCTTAAACTATACATAAGAAGAGCCCTGCTGGATCAGGCCAAAGGCCCATCTAGTCCAGCTGCCTGTATCTCACAGTGGCCCACCAGATGCCTAAGGGAGCTTATGAGACTGCCTGCATTCTGTTGCCACTGCCTTGCACCTGGCATTCTGAGATAGCCTACTACTAACGTAAGGAGGTTGCACAACCCATCATGGCCTATAGCCCATGATGGGCTTTTCCTCCAGAAATCTGTCCAATCCCCTTTTAAAGGCACCTAGGTCAGACACCATCACCACCTCCTGTGGCAAGGAGTTCCACAGATTAATTACTTGATGGGTAAAAAAGTATTTCCTTTTATCCATTCTAACTCTCCCTACACTCAATTTCAGTGGCTGTCCCCTCGTTCTAGTGTTGCCTCCCCAACTCCTGTAAAGCACAGGTTAAAGCACACATGTGCAGCATATGACCAGGGAACTGACCAACAGATTTTTGGTCACCCATTTTACAGCTGGGGAACACAAAGGCAGACTCCTCCAGTCAGTGAATCTATGGCACAAGTATCCTTCCCTGCCCGTCCCCACTGTAAGTCCCTTTTTATAGCGGTCAGCATAAAGACAAAAGTAATATACAGAGACACCCTTCACCTCCCATACTTTTTCCTCACCCACAGGATTTATACATGCAGCCACACATGACACCTCAGGCAGGATGCTAAACACAATGAACAGCTGCCATTCAACACAAACAGTAACAGGCTTGCTGCATTCTCTCAGCCTGAAGCTTTATGCAGGGACCTAATGGAGGTTGCTCCTGGAAGAGTGTGAGTGTGAGGGACTTGGACCTTTATACAAGGGAGACATACTTCCCCTCCAGGTGCTATTGATTTCCCCTCTGCATAATGTGCGGTCAAATAGGTGGAGTGTTATTTGTCTATCTGTCTCAATAGGGAGGAAATTCTAACCCTGTGCCTGGGATTCCTGACAGCACTGTGTTTTCTGCCCACGTCTTGCTTGGACTACATGCACCGCAAAGAGAAGGCAGCACTGTGGTGTCCCTGGATAAGGTGACGTCATGGGGTCTGCTCCTGGTTGCTATGGGTGGGTGGGTTACTTCTTGGCTTGGCCCACTTGGTGGCTGTTCTGCCAAAAACTCCCTGCCAGGCCTCCCCAGGAGCCCTGATGCCCACACTAGGCTAACTAGTTTCCCCTCCAGAGCAGCCTCAGAGATAGGCAAAAGGGAAGGGGTTCGTTCACCCACTGGGCTTCCTCTCTTCCAGCAGCTTTGCTTGGGATCACCGGATGGCCAGCCTCCTCCAGACTGCCCTCATCACCGGCTTAGCTCAAGATACCCCAACTTGGCACCACAAAACCCCACCACCAAACAACAGGCAGGTTGCCTAAGCCACAACTGCCCCTTCCGCTTGGTGGCTCCAGGGATGTGGCCGCCATACAACACTTCCCCACAGTTATTCCCCACAATAACCTTCCCTTATCCAATCCTTTAACAGTCCATCCAGCACCTGCCCAGTGCCTCCCCTCCAGCACCTGCCTGGTGCTGTCAGTGCTAATCACCCTTCCTTTAACAATCCATCCAGCACCTACCCAGCTCCCTTACTGCAGCTCCTGCCTCCCACTTCATACTGAGGCAGGCCAATCAGTGTCTGTTGCTGGGCAGGCAGGGGCGGTTCTAATTAGAACCGCGCCCATGGCAGGGGCTGAAAGGGCGCCCCCCC